>JAXCHO010000176.1:5170000-5572500 GCA_036630365.1 Acanthiza pusilla | reverse complement strand
GAGCTGGCTGTTCCCAGGAGGGAAGCCGCCCACCTCCTCCTCATCGCCTGCAGGAGGGAGAGGGAAGCAGCAGGACTCAGCCTGCGCCATCCTGTGACCACAGCGGCGCTCAGACACCCACGGGAGGTGACCCTGCCATGAAACAACACCCCCGGGTCACTTTACCTGGGCGGGACACAGGTCCCAGCCGTGTCACCCTTGTGCCACCACCCTGTCTGAGCGGGCTGAGCACCTCAGCCCCCTGAGCTGAGCAGCAACAGGAACCCCAAACCCGGGGAGGGAGTGAGTCCAGCCCCATCCTTCCCTGCCTGTTCCATGCAGGCTGCCCTGGTTTCAGCCTGGGAGCTGAAACTGAGCCGGGCTGCTCTCAGTGCAGCAGGGAGGGCCGGGCAGGGAGCCACGCACCGGGGCACACGTGCTCCCCAGGGACTCGCTCTGCCCCGGGGTTCCCCTCCTGCCCCACGGCCTCAGCTCACCCTGGGGAGCAGCCCCGCAGGGATGCCCCGAGTTTCTCTGTGCTGTGGCCTCCAGCTGCAGCCACGGGGCTTTCGGAGAGCCATGGAGCAAAGCCAAACGCTCTCCGACATGCCGAGCCCCACCAGGACTCCCAGGGGACTGTGCTGGCTGCTGGAGCAGGGACAGGCTCCCCGTGCCCTCAGGGCAGCTCCTGGAGTTGAGGAGCTGCTTTGGCCATGCATGGAAAGGTGCCTTTTGCTCCTCAAATAGAATCAGAGAATCACAGACTGGTTTGAGTTGGGAGAGACCTTAAAGCTCAATCAGTGCCACCCCTGCCATGGGCAGGGACACCTCCCACTGTCCCAGGTTACTCCAAGCTCTGTCCAGCCTGGCCTTGGACACTGTCAGAGATCCAGGGGCAGCCACAGCTTCTCTGGGCACCTGTGCCAGGGCCTCCCCACCCTCAGAGGGAGGAATTTCTTCCTGCAGGAGATTTCATCCCACCACCAGCACGCACAGATGGCAAAGGCTTGGGAAGAACTCAGGGCTCTCAGCCCTGAGGGGGATGGGGACAAGAGGGGTGGCCAGGACAGCAAAGACATCCCCACCACCAAATGCCCTTGGCTGAGAGATTCTCCATGGAACAGTTTTATTCCAAGAAAAAAAAAATCCCAGTTGCTCGAGAAAACAAGTGCTTGTACGAGTTTGCAGGTTTCAGGCCCAGAGGGTGGAGCAGGGGAGGGTTTGGTGATGCCTCCAAGGGAGAAAATCCTCACCACAGGGACCTGCTGCGCAGAAACCTGGCAGGAAGCACTTCTAAAAAACATCTCTGAAAATACAGAGCAATGTCCAGCCAATGGTGCAATTGAGTCCATCTGGTCAAGCCCATGGCACCCGTGGCAGGCTCTGGGCTGTCCCTGCTGTCCCCAAGGTGCTGTTCAATGCCGACAGCCCAGCCCAAAGCGGCACACACCGTGGGTTGGCTCCAGCCCCCTCCTCACTCAGCCTTGTGGGACAGCACATCCCCCAGCCGCTCCCAGGGCCAGCTGTCCCCAGCCAGCTCTTGAGGCAGAGCCCCCCATGCCAGCACACGCTGAAACATCCAAAATCTTCCAATTCATCTCTGGAAGTGCCCCTGGATCCCTGGAAATATCCAAGGCCAGACTGGATGGGGCTTGGAGCAGCCTGGGACAGTGGAAGGTGTCCCTGCCATGGCGGGGGTGGCACTGGATAGGCTTTAAGGTCCTTCCCAACCCAAGCCATGATTCTATGCAAACCCCACATAAATCCCTTTATTCCACTGCCACCCTCACCTTTTGCACTCATGCACAGGAGGTGGAGGGTGTGGAGCCCCATGTCCCCAGCACAGCCCACCTGGGACAGGCAGGACCCTGCTGCTGCAGGGAGTGGAGACCCCCAGGGTCACCCCTGGCAGAGGGGCAAACGCTCCCCACCTGGAGCTGGCCAAGGATGGCAGCAGGAAGGCAGTGGCATGAGCTGTCACCAGTGTCACCATGTCCCTGCATGGCCACAAACACAGCGGGAAGTGGCCTGGCACTGATGCCCCCCTGGCCTGGGCCAGCACGAAGGTCCCGATCCGTGTGCCACAGCCCCACAAGGGAATGTCAGCTGGAGATGCCATCACAGTTGAGATGCCCCCGAGTGCAGCACCCTCTGCCAAGAGACATCAGACACCCCGAGCAGCCCCTGGAAAGCAGTGCTGTCCCCCGGGTCCCTCCTCCTGCCTGTCCCTCGCAGACAGGGGGCTCAGCTGCCTCCCACCCACACGGACCCCGGGGTGAGATGGGTGGGGATGGGCACTCCCAGCAGGGCTGAGCCTTTTGTGTCACTCAGTCTGTACCCGGGGCTGCTCTGTGCGTCCCCAGCCACACGCAGACCCTGCTGGGAGGGACTGAGACACCGGGGGGGGTCCGGAGACCCTCACGCCATCAGCCCACGTCACACAGCCCTCGCCTCTCGGAGCCCCCCCGGCACATGCACCAGCCAAAGTCACGCAAGTGGAGCAAGGTCACCGCAGGGCCCCAGGGATGCTTCTGATGCTCCAGCCCCGTGGGAAGGAGGGATGCTGAGTCCCAGCCCCCAGCCCGGGACTGCCGCAGACACGGAGAGCTGAGACAGGGAGGGGGTGGTGGCAGAGAGAGACGGTGCCGCAGGAGCCAGCCCTGCCGGGGCCACCTGCTGTTCCCCCCGGGCCAGCCCAGCCCACTGCAGACACCCACCCTGCCCACCACAGAGCGGGCGATGGCACCCTGGGGTGCCCTGGGGGTCCCCGAAGGGGGATGCTCTCAGCGGTCACTGGCACGGTGGGTGGGGTGAGGGGCTCACGGCTGGGGTGGCTCCTGAGTGGGGTCCTGGGGGTGCAGAGGGATGGGGAATGATCCCTGCTGTGCCCTGAGGAGCCCCCACTGACCCCCAGGGTGGCAGCCACAGCTCAGGGGCCCCCAGCCCCCGCTGGATGCTGGGCAGGAGCCAAAGGCAAAGGTGGTGTGGGAGGGGAGATGGAAAATCCTCCCTTTTCCCAGCGGGGCTGAAAGAACAGCCCCCAGCCCTGCCCCAGCCCGGGTGGGTCACACAGCTCTGCCCAGGATGTCCCCAGCCTGCTGTGGGGTGTCACACACTGCTCCTGTCACACCTTTGTGGCACAGCGTGCACCACCCTGCACATGTGCACCTGCAGCCCTCCTGTACCCTGTCTGTGACCCCGTCCCCAATCCCCTCCAGTGCCCCCCATCCCCTCCCATGTCCCCTGCCACCCCTGTCGCCTGTGCCATGACTCAGCTGACCCTTTTTCTAGTTTGCTCTGCACCTGCTAATGACAGACACTGCCCCCCACCACCCCACAGCTCCGGGCTGGGGTCTGCCAGCCTGGGCTTACTCACAGCAGAGGAAACCAGGAGGAGAAGGAGGCAGGACGCTTCCCCCACACTCAGCAGCTGCCCAAGGGTGGGCTTGAAGCCCCCCCTGTGCCCCGGAATGTGTGGGGCCTTGTGCCAGGGAAAAAACCCTCCGAGGCAGGAGATTCCCACACCCCAATGCCTCCAGGCACTGCCGGCACCCAGCAGCCTCCAGGCACCCACTGAACACAGCTCTGCCTGTGACTTCCATGGCTGAGCCCATGGACCCCTGGTGTCACCCCACAGACCCTTGGTGTCACCCCACAGATCCCTGATGTCAACTTATGGACCCCTGGTGTCACCCCACATACTCCTGGTGTCACCCCACATATTCCTGGTGTCACCCCACAGATCCCTGATGTCACCTTATGGACTCCTGGTGTCACCCCACATATTCCTGGTGTCACCCCACATACTCCTGGTGTCACCCCACACCAACACACTCACTCATGCCTGTGGGGCTGCACCCTGTGAGCACAGCCCCATTGTGGTGGGACAAGGGGGACCCTCGGGACATGTCCCTGCCTCGGGGGCTTGGCAGGATGGGGTGGCTGGATGTCCTTGGTGCTGGCAGAGGGGATGTTATGCTCCCCATGGGGTCTGTGCAGGAGAGGGCTGGCTGCCTGCAGGGCTGTGGCTCCCCAAAAACGCCCCAGAGGAGCTCCTGCCTGTGCTCAGCTCCCGGCCCAGCACATGGGGCAGAGCACAGGATCCACAGGGAAATCCTGGCCAGCGCTGTGCTGCAGGCTCTGATTTCATCCAAACACATTCCCTGGGCAGGGCTGAGCACTGCCGCCTCAGCAAGGGAATTTCCTGGCTCTGGATCCAGGGCTGGAGAAAGCACTTGGAACTGCCCATCCTGGGAGGCTCCCAGCCTGCCCTGCCCTGCGATCCAGCACTGAACCCTGATGCTGTGGGGCTCACAGGGTTTCTGGTCCCCCTGAGATGTGCACTGGGAGCAGGGGACATGCCACTAGGAGTGGGACAGAGCACGGGGGACACTTTGTGCCCAGCATGTTCAGCCCTGGATGGGCTCATGGCATGAAGGGCATCATCACCCCAGCACCAGCCTGCACTGGGATCCTTAACCCACCTCACCAGTGCCCTTCTGCCAACACCAGTCTCCCTGAGGTGACCAGCAAAGTCCAGGAGTGACCAGCTGTCCTGGACACTTGCCAGCATCACTTGGCTACTCTTCCCTTGGGAACACTAACTGCCCACAAGCCCAGGCACAGTCTCCAGCCCTTTGTGCAGGCACAGGGTCCCCAAGACTTGCTTCTCCTCCCACCCCAAACTGCCCATGGCTCCCCACACCAGGCAGACCCACGAGGCACCGCAGTGAGCAGTGTGGGCTGAGCTGTCATGACAAGCAGGGCTGCTTGCTCCCCCAAATCTGCCTCATCTTTAATCCCTGCCTCGGAAAGAGCACCCCTGGCACCTGTCAGCCTGTCCCCATCACCCAAGGCCACCATGGGCCCCACACCAGCACGGCCCTTCCACCCAAGCTGTCAGGTGTTGAGGGGCTGGGCGCAGCAGAGGCAGCTGGGGACCCCCAGTACCTGCCTGCCAGAGCTCCCGGATGCTGGGTTACCCGGGAAACAGGGATGACATCGCAGGGGATGCAGGGAAACTCTGCCCGAGGTGTGCGGGATGCCATCGCCGTTGCCAGGGAAACAGCAGGCGACATCCTGCAGGTGAGGTGGGTGCTGGCGTGGGGCCTGGCAATGCTCCCCAGCTTCACCAGTCCCAAAGGGGTTCTTGCCCTGTGCCACATGCCCTGGGCGCAGTGAGGTTGGCCCTCCCATTGTCGTCCCCCCGGGGCACTGGTGAGGCGATGAGGAAGGAACTTTCCCCTTGGGGACACTGCCACCCCACCTGGGGCTGCTCTGCTGGGCTGGTGGAGCAGGGACAGAGAAGCCACCGCGCCCCAGCTCTGGCTGAGCACTCTGCTCTTTGTCCCCCCACCCCTGGGTCTCCCCAAAACAACACCTAGGGGCACATTCCCCTGCCTGCAGCTCCCCCCATCAGCCCATGGGCAGGAGCTGGCAGTGAGCCCACCCCGTGGAGGGGGAGTTTTGTCATCCCCGTGTCACCTTCAGCTCAATCACAACCTCTCCTTTCCCTCCAAAGGCTCAGGAGCTCCAGGAACACCTCAAGATTTTCCCTGATGTCCCAAACTCCACCAGCAGGGATGCACCATTACCCCGGGGAGGTGTCCCCCCTCTCTGAGCGCTGTTTGGTCACACACAGTGGCAGGAAAGCCACAGCCACAGCCGCTGCAGTGGTCCCTGGGCTGCCCCTGCACTGGCTGGGGCAGGATACAGGGATGCTTCCACCGGGACACAGCGGGATGCAGGAATGCTGCCAGGCCAGGCACAAACCAGGGGTAACAACCAGCCGGGGGCTGCAGGGGCGGGGGCTACGTGTGGTGCAGCCTCTGCCCCCCAAGCACAGCTCTGGGAAGGGCTCAGCCAGCACAGGCAGCCCGAGGGGGAGGAGGAGGAGGAGGAGAAGGAGGAGGAGGAGGGGGAGCAGGCAGCCACCCTGGGGAGGCAGCAGGATCCCTGTAGGCTGCTGCAAAGCAACAGGAACACAACAACCCCCTCCTGCCTGCCTTGGGAGAGTTTGCCACCCGAGGCGGAGCAGTTTTACCTGTAATGGCAAAAATTACGTCAGCCAGAGCGGTGGAAGAAGCTGATCCCAGTGCCGCTCGAGGGAGGATCTGATCCACCCCACACTGCCACGGCCCCACAGGGCCACTCGGTCCCTGAGCAATGGGACCAGCTGCCCTCGTGCAGCATCCTCAGGACCATTTTTTGCTGCTGATGGATCTCTCTGGAGCAAGAGGCTTCAGGAACCTGCCCCCTACGAACCGGCAGCAATGCCTTGGCCTGTGGGATCAGCCGTCACCAATGGCAGGAGCTCGTGGCCCAGGACCTTCCCCAGGCCCACACTGCCAGAGGGCACTTGTGTGTCAGTTGGAGGAATCAGACACTTGGAAATAAAGCTACCAGAAAAGGGGTCTGGGTGAGAGGGTGTCATAAAACGTCCGAAAACAGGCAGAGGGAACCAATGCTCAGAGCAGCAGAACAAATCATCTCTGGACTGCAGGAGACAGTGCCCTGAACATGGAGCCAGGGGTTGGAACCCATCCACAGCCCCCCCGGATGCTAATTTTAGGGTGTTCCTGGGGGTGGGGGTTACAGCAGGGCTGGGGATGGGGACCGAGCATGACAAGGCACAGGGAGGAGCTGTGGAAGCCACGGGAAGTCACACAGCCCTGCAGGAAAGCAGCTTCACACCACTCTTTCCATCTGGCAGCCCATCCCGAGGGGTCTGAGCCCCGGGATGACACCTCAGCACCCCCGGCTGGGGGTCCCCGGGCTGTGGGTGCCAGTCTGGGGACAACGCCCTGCCCGAGGGTGTCCCCGCAGGGATGGGGGGACAGGACACCCCCATGCCGTCGGTGTCCGGGGGACCTGGCAGCCCTTCAGAGGCCACCCCTCCCCGCGGGGCCCCCGGCCGCCCCCACACGCCGCCGGCCCCCGGCTTCGTGACACGGAGCTGTAATTGAATTAGCCTGAATTAGCCGCTGCTGCCCGGGCAGCGCCGCCTGCAAACCATCCTCGAATTCCTGGGCACGGCGCCCGCTCGCTGTCTGCATCCCTGCCCCGCACCCAGCGCCTCCCCCCGCCGCTCACCCCCACCCGAGGGTCCGGCCGGGCTGGGGGGCTCGCTGGCTCGGTGGCCCCGAGGCTGGGGAGGGGGTGCGGCGATGGGAGCCCCCGCTGTCCCCGCGGGTCAGCTGCGCCGCGGCACCCGAGCCAGCCGTCCCTGCGCCAGCTTCCTCCGCTACAGAATGTACCGAGCCCCGGCGGCCGCGGCCAGGGACACGATGTGCTCCCCGCTCCAGGCCCTGTTTTTCCTGGCCGGGCTCCTGCTCCGCTGGCGGCCGGGCTCTGTCACTCAATGCAGCTTTTGTTCGCTTCTCGCTCGCCTCCCTTCACACCTCCGTCCCACCCCTGCAGCCCTCCCAGAGCCCTCTGGACCCCGCCGTGACCGTCCCCAGCCTGGCTGTCCCCGGCCGTGACCGTCCCCTGGCCGCTGCTGCGGCTCCACCAGCCTGGATGGGATTTTCCCCTCCCCACGAGCGCGGTCACGGCTGCTGGCAGCGCCTTCCGAACCCCTCCTGAGCACCAGCTGCCACATGCCACCCCGCGGGAGGGAGGAGGTCACTGTCCCCTCATCCTGCCGCAGCCCCATCCTGCTCTGGGCACAGACGGGCAGCCTGGGGGTGATGGTCTATCCGTAAGTCGCCCACCGGTGTCATGGGGGCGCAGGGTGGATGTCCCCCCCGGTGCCAGGCTCAGCACCGTGCCAGCCCCACCACTCACAGCACTGCTGCCCTGCCAGGACCCGCAGGGACACCCGTCCCCACTGCCACAGGGTGACACCCACCCACAGAGGGGATCTGGGGAGGGCAGGAGGTGGAGCTGCCCACGAGGGAGAGCTGAGCACAACCTTCAGTCCTGACACTCACTGCAAAACGGGAATTTTCTACTTAACTGACAGAGGGCAGGGCTAGATGGGATACTGGGAAGGAATTCCTCCCTGTGAGGGTGGGGAGACCCTGGCCCAGGGTGCCCAGAGCAGCTGTGGCTGCTCCTGGATCCCTGGAAGTGTCCAAGGCCAGGTTGGATGGGGCTTGGAGCAACCTGGGACAGTGGAAGATGTCCCTGCCCTTGGCAGGGGGTGGGATGAAATGATCTTTAAGGTTCCTTCCAACCCAAACCAGTCTGTGATTCTGTGACTTGAGGTCCAGTACAGCAGCTGATTTTAGCTTCCCGATCTTTCGGGAACATTTCCTATGGTAAAAGCACAAGAGTCCCTATGATCCCAAACTGCCAATATCCCACTAAACCCACGGGAGCTGCCTCCTGCCTGCCTTCCCCTTGCCCTCCCCTTTCAGCCATTTCACCATCTCAGTCTCCTGACCCAGTGGGTCTGGCTGCTGAGCAGCTTCTGCCTACTGAGCACCGGGGCAGTTGGCCTTGGGGCTGGGACCCCCCAGATCTGCAGTCCTCAGGAGACTGCAAACCCTCCCCATGACACCCCTGCCATCCCCCCAGGCCCTGGCATCTTGGCCATCACCTGCCAACGCTCCCTCCATCCCTGCCCATAGCCTGAGAACAGCCAAACCTCCTCCATCCCTGCACCCCACCATCCTCCACGCCCCCACCCTTCTACCCTCCGTCCCTGCCCACAGCCCAGGAACAGCCAAACCCGCTCCCAATCCCTGCACCCCATGGATTAAACCTGGTAGCATGGCTCCAGTATCCCCAAGCCCCTCTATTTTTGTCCCCCCCTCATTTTTTTGCGGCTGCTCCCTTCCCTGGCAGCGGGAGGGGGTCTCCCCTGCATCCGTCTGGCAGCTCAGCCCCTGTCGCCACGGGGGCATTAGCACCAGAGCTGCAGGGAGCTCCCCGGGGAGAAGTAAGTGGATCAAAGGGTTTTAGCAGCAGACGGCTCCCAGACAAATCTGGATCGTCTTCAAGGCAGCCACTTGCGGCTACAAATGCACTTTCTGCCTGCAGCTCCCCAGCCAAAAGTTTCACACCGGCTTTAGTGCGTTTAACCCCTCGCTGCTCCCAGATCGCAGCTGGACAGGGCTTGACCTGCCCTGGGGCAAATCCAGCCCTGCAGGAATGGCTGGAGGGACTGGGGGGCTGTGCATGTGTGCAGAGATCCCCTGAAAGATGGGGTGTCCTGAGGCAGGCAGCGAAACCAGCTCAGACCCCATCGCTGGCACAGTGACAAGGGGGACACGGGTGGGGGAGCAGCGGGGAGGGTGGCAATGGTCCCCCACGCCATGGCCATGACACCCCCAACTCCTGGCAGCAGATTGCAGGTGACAGACCCCCCCTCTGTCCCACCCCAGTGCCCCGGGGTGCACCCTCATAGCCCCCCACAGCCTGGGGGGCAGCTGGGGGGGAGCAGGGCAGGGAGAGGCTCTGCTGGAGTCTGCTCCATGAATTATTCAGGGCGCGAGGATAACTGCTGGAGCCCCGGTTCTGCTCACTGTCCACAGGCATGAGCAGGATTGGGGCTGTGGGGAGGGCTGGGAACAGGGAGGGGGTCCCAGGGACCATCGCTGGTTCTGTCTCCCCAGGGTCACCATAGGAGTGCCCCAGAGAGGCAGGAGGGGACCCCAGGCATCCTGTCACCTGCTGAGGAGCCACCTCAGCATCTTGGTTGGGGGGCCCTGCCCCAGATCCCCATGGCTGGGGCCTTGGTGGTTAAACTGGGAGCTCCGGGGAGCCAGACTGGCTCCCCTGCAAGCAGTGCCCACCCCTGCGTCTCCCCTTGCTGCTTGGTGGCAGCTGCAGGACCCCCCATTTCCAGCCCTGCACCCCACACTGCACAGTGCACACCCCAAATCTCCCAGCCCTGCACCCCACAGTGCACACCCCAAATCTCCCAGCCCTGCACCCCACAGTGCACACCCCAAATCTCCCAGCCCTGCACCCCACAGTGCACACCCCAAATCTCCAAGCCCTGCACCCCACACTGCACAGGGCACACCCCAAATCTCCCAGCCCTGCACCCCACATTGCACAGTGCACACCCCAAATCTCCCAGCCCTGCACCCCACACTGCACAGTGCACACCCCAAATCTCTCAGCCCTGCACCCCACACTGCACAGTGCACACCCCAAATCTCTCAGCCCTGCACCCCACAGTGCACACTGCACACCCCAAATCTCCCAGCCCTGCACCCCACAGTGCACACTGCACACCCCAAATCTCCCAGCCCTGCACCCCACAGTGCACAGTGCACACCCCAAATCTCCCAGCCCTGCACCCCACACTGCACAGGGCACACCCCAAATCTCCAAGCTCTGCACCCCACAGTGCACACTGCACACCCCAAATCTCCCAGCCCTGCACCCCACAGTGCACACCCCAAATCTCTCAACCCTGCACCCCACAGCTCCCCACCTCACTGCCCCATCCCCAGCCATGGGGTCATCCCCTCAAACCCACACACGCAGACAGAGGTGTCCCTGCCCTTGGGGACAGAGGTACCTGCCCAGACCCCACCGTGCATCCTGTGGGTACCCCATGTCCCCCACACCGGGTCCCCACCTCAAATCCCCCATCAGTGACAGTCACCACTGGCACGGGGGCCTGGCAGGCACCTCCTGTTCCTTGGCTGGAGCACTCAGGCTCCAGGATGGAGGGAAAACAAGAGAGGGTCAGCCAAAAAATCCGCACGGGGGGGTGAACGGATCCTGCCGGGATCCCAGAACTGCCAGGCCAGGAATGGGCAGCGGGAAACCTCTGCCAGGAGGCCCTGGCACGTGGCAGGACACCTGAGAACATGTTGCTGGGAATCTGGGAATTCCCACCCATCGCAGCAAGGAACAGCACCGCACCCCCAGAGCCATCTGGGATGCCATCCCCACTGCTGGTGCTGGTGTGCCATGGGGCCAGGGGGTCAGGGGTGCCCCCAGTGACACCCCATAACCCACAGAGCACGGAGGGGCCGGGAGACAGAGCCGAGCACACCAGGACTTGTGGATTCCCAGTAAGAGGGAATGTCCCAGTTCTCAGAGTGCACTGGGCCTACTGGGAACCCCCCCAAGGGGCAGGTGACCATGCCCCAGTCCTGACTCCAAGGTGTGGAGCTCTCCCAGGACCAGATGTGTGGGGCAGAGGCAGTTGGGTGTGGTTTTGGGGTTTCCAGCAAGCACAGGAGGGTTTGTCTGTGGGTGGGTTCAGGGTACGGGGTGCACGGGGGGGAAGGAAGGAAGTACATAGGGGAGGGAGTCTGGGCAGGTGGGGTGCAAGCTGCAGGTTTTGGGGTATGGGGAACAGGGTACAGAATGCAGGTTTTGGGGTACAGGGAGCAGAGTTCAGGGAGCACAAAACACGGTGAAGGGAGGAGAGTGCAGTTCTGGGATGCACATGTGCAGGTTTTGGGGAGCAGAGTATGGGGTGCAAGGCATGGGGAGCAGGTGCAGGACAAGGGGTGTGCAGGCTTTGTGAAGCACAATGGGGGTGCAGGATGCACGTTCTGGGGTGCAGAGTGCGGAGTTTGGGAAGCAGAGCATGGGGAGCACGGCATGGAGTGCAGGGTGCAGGATTTGGGGTGCAGCCTTTGGGGAGCAGAGTGAGGGGTGCCAGGTGCAGGTTTTGGGGTGCAGGGTGATGGCCTGGCACGGCACAGCCCTGCAGGGGAGTTCATGCCAGCGATGCAGCCCCTGCGTGCCTGGGGCCAACATTCCTGCCGCTCCCAGCCATGCCCCCCACACCCCACACCCCACACCCCACCCTCCGCTCCCCCGGTGCTCCGGGGCTGGGGTGCCCAGGCCTGCCCCGCCGTGCCCGGGCAGGCTGCGGTGCCCTGCCAGCCCTGCTGCCGCCTGCCAAGCCTGGCACAGCTCCCACTGCCGCTGCGCCCGCCCCGGGCACATCTTCAGCTGCCTGGCACCGTGTCCCCAGAGCTGCCCCATCCCACCTGCCTGGCACCCTGTCCCCAGCCCCTGCCCCATCCCACCAGCCTGGCACCCTGTCCCCAGCCCCTGCCCCATCCCACCAGCCTGGCACCCTGTCCCCAGCCCCTGCCCCATCCCACCAGCCTGGCACCCTGTCCCCAGCCCCTGCCCCATCCCACCTGCCTGGCACCATGTCCCCAGAGCTGCTCCATCCCACCTGCCTGGCATGGTGTCCCCAGCCCCTGCCCCATCCCACCTGCCTGGCACGGTGTCCCCAGCCCCTGCCCCATCCCACCTGCCTGGCCCTGCTCCTCAGAGCTGCCCAGGGGACTCTGCCCAGCGCCAGCTGTTGGAACGTCAGGCACAATGGGCACAAGGACGCGGTGGGTCCCGTGGCTGGGTGCGCACTGGGTGGTCCCCACATGTGGGCAGAGGGTTTAGGATCCACCCCAGGCAAAGGGCAGCACAGGGAGGAACTCAGCATCCTCCATCGCTCTCCTGGTGCTCGCAGTGCTGGGGACACACTGTCACAGGCGTCAGCCGGGAGCTGCCATCCTGCTTCTCCTATTTCCTTTAAAAACCTGAAATCCAGCGGGAAGTGCAGCCAGCCCCCAGTCCCACAGTCAGCTCCTGCCTCTCACCTGAGAACTCCATTGCCACACACACCTTCACCACCCGGCACCAACCCAACAGGGCCCGAAATTAATCCCTGCGACAGAACAGAGCTGATTTTAACAACCAGCGCCATCATTGCGTTACACCTCGGCGAGGGTGTGAGCACAAACCCTGAAAAAGAGACTCCTTGTCTTGGTTTTTTTGTTTTCCCTCCAGCTTACAGGTAATAGCCAGGAATGGGCAAACCCTCTTTTAATGGACTCTTAATAATGCTGTAATTTCCCTTTGCACGGAAAGTTTTCCAAACAGTCAAAGATTCAAAACAAAGCAATGATTGTTCCTATTAGCATTAAATTCTACTCTGGGAGAGAGAATAAATCAAGCAAGGGGATTCAATTCAAAACAGAACTATAAAAAATCCAATAATGATTTTTTAATATTAATAAGAAAAATATATTGTTATGCACCCTTAGCATTTAAACTTCTAATCCAATCAGCGCAAAGTGCAGAGATAAATCACAGCCACGGAGGAGAAGGGAACAACCATCAAGCAGGCAGCAATAAAATGCTGTCTTACATCCCTGGGACAGGCATAGGTTTGACAGACTCGAAAAAAAAGCCGAAATTTATGAGTCTGTCGCTCCACAAGCTTGTGAATCCCTCCCTCCCCTGCATCCCGCATGCACATTCCACCTGCGGTAGGGAGGCGAGGCTGGCTCTGGCTGTTCAGGATGCAGGGAGGAGGTGATGGACAGTGTCCCAGCTGCCCCAGCCTGGTGGTGTGGTTGGGCAGAGACGGGCACTTGCCCATCTCCATTCTGCTGCACCCGCTCCAGCTGGCTGTGCCGCAGGATGGGACAGCTCCCGGTGCCCTGCAAGCACAGCGGGAAGGAGCCACTGCTAAAGGGGGCCGCAGGATGGTCCTAAGCGTAGTTACAGTCCTGCTCTCCCTGGCTCTCCCATCCTTCAGCTCGCTCTGGATGTTTCCAATGCCACGCTATCAAACACATCCAACAGCCCTGGCAGGCTCTGAGGATGCTCCAAACCCCATCGTGCCATGACGCAGCGCCCACGCCCCCAGGATGGAGCCCGTGGTGCCCCCCACACCCCTCCGTCCCCCATCCCTGCGTGGGGGACGCCGGGCAGCCCTTCCCACCCCTGGCTCTGCCCAAAAAGCACACGGCCGTGTGCCCTCCCGCAGCGCCTGCCAGGCCGGGAGATGCCCCCGGCTTTGCCAGGGTCACAGTCCGGGAATGACCTGGCCAGGCTCCGCACGGCTCACGCTGTGCCAGGTCCCCGCGCTCCTGCCGTGCCATCCCCACTGAACTCATTAGGGATAATGGCACCGCAATTCACCCAGCACAGCCGGGCTCTGCTCCCTGATCTATCGGCTCCGGCGGCCACAGGGGCCAGCACCGAGCCCGGAGGAGCAGCGAAAAGCCACGGAACGTGCCCGGGAAGCCTCAGCTCCCCCCGGATTCCCCCAAACCCCGAAGCTCAGCGCTCCTGCCGAAAGCAGCGACATCCCCGGGGAGGGAACGCCGGAGCGGCAGGGGAAGCAGCGCGGCACCTGCAGCTGGCGGCCCCAGCCATGCGACAGGCGAGGACAAAAGCCATCTCAGCCATGCAGGGAGTTCCCGGCCGTCTGGCAAAGTGCTGACGCCACGAAGCAGGGCGAGAGGGCGTTTGGGGACAGGGGGCCGGACACGCTGCTCCTGCTCGGGAGCACCCCGGGGCCTCGTTCCCGCCGGCTCCGAGCTGCTGAGCTCCCGCGAGAGGCTGGGGAGGGGGGAGAGCATTAATCACAGCTAGTACAGGTCCAAACCTGACACATTTTGGGGCGTTTCTGCTCCACTTTGCCTTCAGATGGTCTGGGCAGAGGGTTGGGGAGCAGGTGCCAGGCTCATCCCCAGGCTCCCCAGCTTGACACCGCATGTCCCACACCGCCAGTGACATCCTGTCCCAGGGTGGAAAAGCTGCTCCCAGTGCCCTCCTGGCAGCACTGTGCAGTGTGTTTTACGGAAAAAACAGGGTTGAGGTGGCCATACATCCTTGGCATAGCCTGACAAATTACATGGGGAGCATGGGGATCATAGGATGCTCGAGCCCACAGGCTCAGCCCTCCTGTGGGGCACCCAGTGAGGCCGAGGAGGGGGAACCCATATCCTACCACCCCACATTGCCCTGTCCTTCCTGCCAGTCTGGCTGCTGGAGAAGATGCCCGCAATCCCTGGAGCAGCACAGTCACCAGTGCATGTGGCCGGGCCTGGGAAGGGCTTGGGGACCTTCAGAGTGGGCAGTGCCAGCACCGAGAGCAGTGCAAGGCTTTCCCATGGGGCTCCCAGCAGGACCTGGCCATCATCCATCCCCAGCACATTCCTTGGGGACCTCAGCAGCGCCAGGGCTGGGCATGGAGGGGGCACGGCCCCACGGATGGCCGTCTCCTCCACACCCCAGGGCTGGCCTGGCTGCAGCCTCCTCCCAGTCCCACGGGAGACGAGCCAGACTCCCCGGGAGACACCGCGGCTGCCCCGAGAAGGGCGAGGGTGTGGGCAGTGCCAGGCTGCCCGGCTGCAGGGCTGTGGGGACCAGGATGTGCTTCCCAGGGGTCACTCACAGGCTGGCCAGAGGTACCCCCATGGGGTGGGTGGGCAAAGGGGCTTTTGGGGAGAGGGGGGTGAACTTTTGAACCCACAGGCAGGAGATCAGTGCATTACCTTAACGTGAGTTAAAAATAACCGTCTCGTCTCTCGAAATGAGCCTGTCTGCAATTACAGCTTGGCATGTCTGCTCCGGAGCGTCCCCGCGCTGGCACCGCGCCAGCTGCCTGCGAACAACCCTTGCCTTTCTTCTCCTCCGTGCCACTGCCTCTTTTATTTTGGGGGGGTGTTTTCTGTGTTTTTGAATTGGTGGGGCATTTTTTCCCCCTTCCCAAATAAATCAAAGGCGGTTGCTCAGTGCCCCAGCTCAGGCTCTCCCCACCCATCCAGGCACAGCCTTCCAAAGCCCCCACTGCCTGCACCCCGAAGCACAGCCACGTTGTGTCCCCAAGGACTTTTGTCCCCCCAGGGTGACCAAGGACAGGGGGACACTGTCAGCAGCCCACGCTCCCAGGAGGGAATGTGCAGTGGTCAGTACGAGGCAGCCTGAGGTGTCTGAGGGTCGTTCCCGTGCTGCCATGGCACACGTGATGTGCATCCTCCCGCAAGGCGTGGGCTGAGTGCAGGGAGCACGTGGGGAACCCACAGGAACACACGAGGGGACACACGAGGGAACACACGAGGGAACACGTGCCCATGAGACTGCGAGTGCCCGGCAGCGTCACTGCCTGCACCCCAGAGCTCGGCCCAGCCCCGCGCCAGGGGATCCGTGTGGAGCCATCCCACCCGGGCTGCTTGGGAAACCTCCTCAGCCCTGCAGGCCCCGGGGAGCAGGAGCTGGGCTCCAGCACTGCTGCATCCCTGGCTCGCTGGGTACAAAGTGGGAGAGCCCAAGAGCTGCCCCACACCAAGCCCTTCTGGGCACGGGGTGGCACAGGGGTCCTGGCAGGAGAAGAATGAGTCCCTGCTGACAAAGTGGGCACCAGCCACACAGACCCCAACATCACCCCATCCTGCTGCTGCCCCCCACCCCACAGGACGGCAGCAGTCCTGGGGTGGATGTCTCCTCGTGGAAGGTGTCCCTGCCCATGGCAGGGCGCTGGAACAAGATAATCTTCAAGGTCCCTTCCAACTCAAACCCGTCTGTGATTATGATTCGATGACCCCCCACAGCAGGCAGCAGCTCAGGATGCCCTGCGATGCTGGAGCATCCCTGCTGGGAGGGAAGGGAAAGGACCAGCCTGCTTTGGGGGTCCCTGGGCTCCCCGCCCAGCGCCGGGTGCCTCCTCCTCCTCCTCCTCCTCCTCCTCCCCGCGGCGGGTGAAAGCGAGCTTTGTGCCGGGGCTTTCAGTTCCCCTGGCTGGCACCCGGCCAAGGCACCACATAATAATGAACAGATGCTGTCCAAAATGAGCCTCAGCGGCAGACAGGCGAGCCTCCGCGTGTCCTTCCGTAACCCAAAGTGCCTTTCACCTCGGCACTGATCAGGCACCTTCGCCGGGAGCCGGCGGGAAGTGTCAGGGTAATTAAAAGTAATGCGAGCAGGGAGCCCACCGAGGTGGGTGCAGGGGACAGGGGGCAGCTGCCCCCCTGCAGGAAGGGTTGGGGACAGTGGGGTGTCAGGGCAAGGGGAGACCCAGAGACAGCAAGAGATCCAAGGGCACAAAGTGAGGTTTGGGATGAACCCTGGGGACAGAGGGGGCAGCCTGAGGGTGGGGGTCCAGCCATGCCCAGACCCCGCTGATGCACGGGGAGGGGAAATTCAGCCCCTTCCTGTGGCTCCCTGTGTGAGGACACGGAGGTGACAGGTGTCCAACCCCACTCCTTCAGCCCCAAAGGCCTCCCGCTGCCAGCAGCATCCCACTGAGGGTCCCACTGCCATGGGAAGCCTAGCCAAGGAGCCCCAGCTCACTTCCAAAACACACCTAGCCTAAAAAATCTCCTAAACACACAGTCTCCCTAAAAAATATTTACAAGGCTTTTTAATTACAAAATCCATTTCCTAGCCCAGGATGCTGGTCCTCCTCCCGTCCCAGCACCAGGAAACGGAGGGAGGGATGCACACAGCGATCCATGGGGGAAGGATGGTGAGACTGCCAGGCTGCAAGCGCTCTTCTAGTCCACAGGATCTTAACTGTAGTTTATATTCCAGTGATTATTAAAAATAAAGGGGGGAATGGGGGGGAGGAAGCTAAGAGCAGAGCAAGCTGTTCATTTGGAGCCTTTCCCTGGGGTTTAATAAAGCCCCACTCGCTTCTGTAGTATCATTTTTATGCTATCATAAAGCCGGACCATTTAGCAGGTTTGTGTTACTTCAGCAGTTAGCGCTGCATGAGAAGCGATTCCAGAAGAAGGGAGAGAGGGGAAAAAAAAAATGAGAAGATGAAAACCTCCAAAAGGAGAGAGCAAAATGAGGTGGGAAGGAGGAAAGGGGATTCCTCCCAGCCACACCGCAGGCAGCACTGCAGCACATCAGGGCAGCTCGGCGGGATGCGAGTGGACTCCCCCAGCCCTGGGCAAAGCTGGGGACAGGTGGGGAGACCCCCAGTCCAGCTCCATGGGGCTGAAGGGTCAGAGACCCCAACCCAGCATCCAGGGAGACCCTGCCGGTGGGAAAGGGCTGGGGGTCCCCTCACACGAGGGGACCAGAGAGGCATTATCCAGGAGCTGTTTGGAGCTGAGGCAGAGGGGTTCCCCGAGGTGAAGGAGCCCTGCGTGCTCTCTGGGCTGACCAGGCTCTCCCAGCCCTGGGCAGCTCCCCGGGGAGCATCGGGCTCTCCATGCCGCTGGAAAAATCTCCATATATGGAGAGAATGGGATATGTGACCGAGCTGAGCCGAGCCAAGCTGCCCCAAGGGGAGCCCCGAGTGGGCAGCCCCCACTCAGCTGGGGTCCCAGGGCCATGCCCCACCGAGCCCCCCAAGCTGGTGGTACCCACACTGCTAATCCCAACACAAACAGGAGCGAGCCCTGTGTGCACCCCCAGAGCTGGGGGTGACCTGACCACAGCCAGGTCACCCCATCGTCCCTGTAAGTGCCCCCTTCACTGCTGTGCCACCCCCAGTGGCAGCACTCGTGCCCTCATGGCAGCAGGGCTGCCCTCCGTGAGGGGAGAGTCATTGCCATCGGTCCCAGGCGCTGGCTTGGAGCCTCTCCAGCCACACTGGGCAAGGCTCCAGAGGCACTGTCCCCATCCAAGAGGGCAAGGGCAGGGGGTGGCACCAGTGACAGAGCCACAGAGCCAGGAGCTGCTCCCCCGAGGATCCTCTGGGGGTACCCAGAGGGGCCCCCCCTTTGGCCACAGCTCAGGGGTCCACAGAGCAGCAGGGAGGGGAAGCACCCCAGTACCCCAAACCCCCCAAATCCTCGAGCAGTAACAGGAACTCACACCTCCCTCCCACCCAAACACCATTTCCACATATTTTTCTCCCTAATTCATTTTGGTTCTGCCCTGCAGGAGGACGGTGGCGCTTGGCAGGGGCTGTCTCTGCATGGCAGCCCCTGGCAGCCCCAGCCCCATGCCAGGCACGGCCGCCACGCTACCGACCCGGCAATATAAAGGAGGAGGAGGTGGAGGGAGGGCTGGGAAATTAAGGTTTTCAGCGCTGTCAGAGCCGCATCAAACAGGCATCCACCAGCTGATGGCTTGATTGTTATATTTTGGATGTCAAACCGGAGCAAGCAGAACCCTTTAAAATGCATCAGTGCCGCTGCCTTTCTGACGGAGGGTGTTGGTTTCCCATTAACAAGAGGAAAGCGTGAGCTGGAGCAGAAAACTTCAAGCGCTTTGGAATTGATAAAATAACAACTCCCTAATTAAGCAGAACTGTCAGTCAGCGGGCGCCCGCTGCCCTGCGTCGGGAAGCAGCAGCAGCTCCCGGAGCACAAGCCCGACACGCCGGCTCAGCCCACGGGGGGATGCACTTCCCGAGGATCAGCAGCCAGAGTATGCCCCCTGTGCTCTCCATCACACCCAGACAGGTCCTGCTCCTGGTCCCGATGCTGGGCACAGCTGAGGTGTTTGGGTTCTGACCCTCAGTTTATCTCACCATGAACGGTGTGGCTGCCCCATCCCTGGAAGAGGCTGAGGGCAGGTTGGACAGGGCTTGGAGACACCTGGGATAGTGGAAGGTGTCCCTGGCCACAGCCAGGGGTGGAACAGGATGAGATTTAAGCTCCCTTCCAACCCAAACCATTCCCTGATTCTGCGAAACCACGTAATGCAGTGCGCAGCCTGGTGGGGAAGGAGAGGCCTGACCCCAAAATGCAACCCCTGCCAAGAGCTTTCCCTTCCAAGAGACAACCACCAGCCTGGGGCACACATTCCTGACCGACACATCAGACACCACAGCCAGGTGCAGGCTCAGCATCCCCACCGCAGCTGGGTACAGGTAGGGGTCAGGCTGTGAAGGTCCCTCCACTGCCAGAGCAGGGCAGAGA
This sequence comes from Acanthiza pusilla, assembly GCA_036630365.1. Taxonomy (NCBI): domain Eukaryota; kingdom Metazoa; phylum Chordata; class Aves; order Passeriformes; family Acanthizidae; genus Acanthiza; species Acanthiza pusilla. Next base: position 5,552,977 of record JAXCHO010000176.1, on the reverse strand, counting down.
GGGTTTGGAGAAGCCAAGAGCAGGATTTGAAGTGTCCAAGCCGGGTTGAACACAGCTCTGGGCAGCCTGGTCTAGTGGAAGGTGTCCCTGCCCATGGCAGGGGGTGGGATGAGATGGGCTTTAAGGTCCTTTCCAACCCAAACCATTCCATGATTCTACAAAGTCCTGCCAGAGCAGTAGCACAGCCAATGCCCGTGGGGACACTGGGCCCTTGGCCAGGCCCCAGACCTGCACCATCCTGCTCTGTCCAGCACCAAGAGGCTGTGACGGAACCAAGGAAGCAGCCAAGACCTTGCCCTGGCTCTGCCGTGCTGAGCAATGAGAAGCTGTAGCCCAGCCATGCTTCTCCCAGGCCTGGGGCCAGAGGGACACAGCATCTCCAGGGGTTCTTCAATCAGCCACCAGCAGCTCGCTACCACAAAACCACTGCCCAGCGCTCTGGGGGCTCCCTCGGCACACAGGGGAGGGGACACTGAGGGGGTTTGGGGCAGGGAGCAGCCAGGACGGACCAGGGGCTGTGGGGAAGGTGTTTAACCCCTGTCATGCTGGTGTCTGATGAAGCCACCCCGCAACGGGGGGCTCTCTGCTTCTCACTCTGGCGCTTTGCGAGTCTTCACACCACCAGCCCCAGCTGGGGACTGGGCACCTGCAGCACCAGAGGGGCTCCAGAGCACCCTGCTCTGCCCCACGGCACCCCGCTTTGTCCCAAGGCACCCTGCTCTGCCCCGAGGCACCCCGCTCTGCCCCAAGCCACCCCGCTCTGCCCCGAGGCACCCCGCTCTGCCCCAAGCCACCCCGCTCTGCCCCAAGCCACCCCGCTCTGCCCCAAGGCACCCCGCTCTGCCCCAAGGCACCCCGCTCTGCCCCAAGGCACCCCACTCAGCCCCAAGGCACCCCACTCTGCCCCACGGCATCCTGCTCTGCCCCAAGGCACCCCACTCTGCCCCAAGGAACCCTGCTCTGCCCCGAGGCACCCCGCTCAGCCCCAAGGCACCCTGCTCTGCCCAGCCCCGAGTGCAGGCAGGTTGGGCAGGACACTTCACGGGGCAGTTCTCAGCCCAGCTGTGGGGTTCAAGCCCCAGTGCAAACAAGGGGGCAAGGGAGGCTGCCAGGAGGGACGCAGCCCCAGCAGTGCAGCCCAGGCAGCAGAGCCACCTGCCCGCAGCCATGGCAGGGGCGCTCCGAGCCAGAGATGGGCCAGGAAAGGGGAGAGCACCCCGTGATGGGGGGCACACAGGGGAGCCCATGTGAGCAAGCAGCCCCTGAAAACCACCCTGGTGCCCAACAGCAGCTGGACCCTGAGCCTGTCCTCCCCCCTTGCACACCATGCAACATGAAGCCCCCAGTGACACGTGGGACTGCCTGGGAATCCCTTCACTCCTCATCCTAAGCCCTCCCAGCCCCCGATCCAGAGCCCTGACACATCTCCAGACCCCACCAGTGCATGTCCCCTGCTGTCCCCACAGCATGTGAGTATTGGCAGACCCTTCTCCCCCAGCACACGCCAAGGGCAGTGCAGGTCTTACCCTGGGTGGAGGTTTGAGAGGTCCCACACAGTCACCACCTCCTGTCACCTCCACAGCGCTGACACCCTTCCTGCACTGGGGGGGCACCAGGTGCCCTCTGCCCTCTCATCAGGAGCGGGTGCCCAGCCTCACACACCACCAGTGCCCACAGCCTGGATACAGATGCCATATACTCCAGCCCTCCTGCCCCAAAACAGCGCCATTTGCACCCAAGAAGGACCCCCCGAGGTGGGCTGGATCCGGATGCCCCCAACAGAGCCAGGCCATGCGTGCCAGGGCTGCAGGCTGGTGTGGAAGCCCCTGGAGCCTGATAACACACTAATCACACTGGAGGTGACAGGGCTTAGGGGAGGACTTAAGAGAAACTGGCTCCTTTTTACTGACACCATCTGGACACAGCCGAGCTCTTCCCCCTTTCCAGTGCAGAGCCCAGCCAGATGGGCAGGGGCCAGGGTGACCCCAGACTCAGCACCTTCCGTGCCCCCGCCGGTGCCAGGGTGGCCGGTGCCGGGCTGGCCGCTGCCATGGATCCCCAGCTCACAGCGACAGAGAGGCAAACACTGCCTGCGCCAGGGAATCCTAACGCGCCCACAGTGCCAGCCGAGCGCAGAGACGGGGAATGCCAGCCTGGAGCCGCGGGGACCGTGTGCTGCCTGCCTGGCCCCCGGGGAGGGGGACGCGGCCCCGGAGAAGGCGGGGGCTGAGACAGCGGGGACGCATTGGGTAAAAGCCAGTCTGGAGACAGCTGTTTGGGAACAGCCCTCCCTCCGGCTGTCCTGCCGGGCACGCCACCGGCACGCGGGGACTTGGCACGGCCAGGGTCCCCACAGGCAGGGGCAGGAGAGCTGTGGCGGTGGGGTTATCATTCATTGTACCCCGGTACTTGGGGCTGTCACTCACTGTGCCCCAGGGCTTGCACAGCAGGGAGAGCTGCCCGCGACCCCGCTGCCTGTCGCCATCCCTCGCCCTGACCTCCCGGGGGAACGGCGGCACCGCTCCGACCCTCAGCCCGACGCCGGTGGATGACACAGGGACAAGCTCACCCCGGTTCCAACACACAGCACCACGAGGCACCAGCTCTCCCCAAAACTTGACCGAGCCCTTATCTCCCCAACTGTGAGGACGGCGGGGATCCCCCAAACCTTCCCGCCAGGACCAAGCTCCGGCTGCCCCGGGAGAAACCGCCAAGCTCCGGCACACCTTCGGGAGAGAGGGCAAAGTTGCGCTGGGGTTGGGGTCAGGGGGTCAGGTACCTTCCAGCCGGCGGAGCTGTTGCTGTCTCCTTTATCCTTAAAGTAGGGGACGTATCGCACCATCCAGTCGTAGATCTGGGAGAGGGTGAGGCGCTTCTCCGGCGAGCTCTCGATGGCTTTGGTGATGAGGTCGGCGTAGGAGAGGTTGCCCCAGGCGTTGCGCCGGGAGGTCTTGGCCTTGCGGAGCTGCCCCACATCCGCGCCGGGGGGCGGCGGGGGAGCGGCGGCGACTCTGCGCTCCACCGGGGCCGCCGCGTTCTCGGCTCCGTCCCCACCGGCCGCCAGCGCCGGGGTTCCCCCCGCGCCCCCATCCTCCTCCTCCGCCGCCAAGTCGGGGTGGGGGAGAGGCCAAGTGCAGGAGCGGGGACGGCTCTGCGGCTCGAAATCCGGGTCGATCTCCACCTGATGCGCCTGGAGCTTTTCTTCCATGGTCGCCTCCCCGCTGCCACCCCACAGCCCCCCCCCGGAGTTACGGGCGGTTTCCACCCAAAAAAAAAAAACCCAAACACACAACAAAAAACCCAAAATCTCGAGAGGGAGAGGAGTGCGAAGGCGGGCTCCCTGCCCGGCTGGAGGGGAGAAGGGAAGGAGGAGCCGCTCGGTGCGCGGGTCCTGGCGGGGGGAGCCCCGAGTCCGGGGGAGTCCCGGGTCCGGCGGCTCTAGGAGGCGGCTGTGCCCGGCGCCGCGCCGGGAGCGCCGAGCCGGGGGACACGCTGCATGGTCCTCGTCCGCCTCTCCAGTCCGGGCCGAAGCGGGGGGGTGTTTTTTGGTTCGGATTTGGTTTTGGTTTGGTTTTTACCAGCCGCGGACCTCCGGAGCGGTTCCCGGCTCGGTAGCCAGCGGGGCGGCTGCGGGCGGGCAGGGCGCGGGGGCGGCCGCATCCATCGGGCTGGCGGCGCGGTCAGGCAGCAACAGATGAACCGGAGCGAGCGGCGGCGGGCGGCATCCTCGGCCGGGGACCGGCGGACTCCGGGGCCGGGCGGCGGGGCACCTAAGCGGGGAGAAGCGGGACGGAGGTGGGGGAGAGCCCTCGGCGCGGCGGGCGCAGTCTCCCGCGGGCGGCCCGGCGCTAGGTCCGGCGGCGCGGCGGAGCCATGCTGGCGGGCGGCACGCACCTGACAGCGCCGGCGAGGGCGGCGGCGGGCGGCTCCCGCCCCTACGCCCCCCCGCTCCGCTTCAGCGGCCGCGCACCTGCCCGCCGCCGCCGCCGCCGCCGCGCTGCCGCCACGGCGCGGGCGGGCCACATGCTGGGGCGGCCGCGGCTCGCTCGCTCGCTCGTTCGTTCGCTCGCTCCCTCCTTCCCTCCCTCCGCCGTGCCCGTTCCCGAATGCGGGCGCCGCCGTGACACAGGGGGAGGGCCCGGAGGGGCGGGGGGAGGGCGGGGGAGGGGAGTGCCCCCGCGCCTCGCGGGGCAGCGGCGGGGCGGGACGGAGCGGAGCGGAGCCCAGAGCCCCGGCACCGCGCCCCGGCACCGCGCTCCCCCCGCCCGCCCCGGGCCGCGACCCCCGCCCGGCCCCGCCGCGGCCCCACGTGCGCCCCGGGCGCCCCCCATTGTTGCCCCGGGCCGCCGCCGCCGCCTCATTGGCTAGAGGGGCCCGGCGGCCACGCCCCCTCCGCCTGCTGATTGGATGGGCGCCGGCGGGACGCTCCGCGGGCGGGGGCGATGAATGGGGGGATCGGCCCCGCCCCTCTGATGACGTCACGGGTGCCGGCTGCATCCGCGCGTCACCCCGGGCAACGCGGCCGCGCTGCGGACCACGCCCCTTTACTACGGGCCACGCCCCCTGCCCACACCGGCCCCGCCCCCTCGGCGCGATCGGGGAGACCCCCGCGAGCGGGCCCCGCCCACCGCCGGAGCCCCGCCCCTACCGGGGACACGCCCCCTCCGCTCAGGCCACGCCCCCGCGTTGGGGCGATCCCGACCCCGGTCCTGATCCCGGTCCTGATCCCCATCCCGATCCCAATCCCCACCCCACACCCCTCGGGCCCGTCAGCCGGTTGACTCCCCGGTGATGTCCCCACTGGGCACGCGGTGACCGTGGGGTCGGGCCCATGAAGCCCACCCGGGGCAGGGTCGGACGCCCGCATCCCCCCGGGGCCCGCAGGACAGGAGGACAGCGCTATTTGCCCCGACTCACCGCGCTGCAGACGCTGCCCAGCCCTGCCCAGCCCGGCATCCACGAGGGTGTAAAGCCCTAATCTGGGCACCCACCGGCACCTGTCACCCATCACCTCCTGGGGACACAGTGCCCCCTGCTCCCACCTCGCTGCCTGCACCCCAACACTCTCCTCCTCACGCATCCCTCGAGGGCACACCCCTGGCGCTGCAGTGCTCTGTCCTCCACCTTTGCTCCTCCCCACCACCTCAGGGACCCTCCTGCCTCGTTCTGCTTGTCCCCACTGCAGACCCATCCCTACCCACCCGCCATGCCTGGCTGGCCCTGGGTAACGCTGTCACTGAGTTCCCTGCATCCTTCTGGGCTTTGTCACCCTCGGTGCCAGCAGTTGTTCCTGTAGCAGCGTCTTTCATGCCATGGTCACATGCAATGCTGTTCCTGCAGCCCCATTCCTGGTACAAAGGGACGGCCTGAGGTTACCCAAGCAACTAAGGAGCTGATGGTTCCAGCCTGGAAGTGCTCGGCCTGACAGCTCTAATAATATAATAAAGTATAATATAATCTAATAGATACAATATAATGTAATAAATATAATACAATATACAGGCGGGACTTGACAAGTGCTCTGTTTCACAACCCACAGCGACAGCGGTGGCTGCAGAGGCTCCAGCTGTACCTGGAGGCACACCCCAGCAGCTGGGGGCTTGAGGGGGTGTGTTCCCTGACCCCCTCCCAGACAGCTGGCGACCTGTGGCCAAGCCCCACATGTCCCAGTGCCGCTGGTCCAGGGGGACTGAGACAGATGGCACCAGCCATGCCCTGACCATGGGGTTACCAAAACAGCCTCAGGACAGACCTGACCCCAAACCCCCCACCCTACAGACCCCAGGGTGCTGCCAGACCCCCATCTCCCTGTGCCTCCCTCCTCCCCAGAGCATTTCTCCAGGGAGAAATTTCCCCTGCTGTGGTTTACAGCCATGACCTCCTTCCCCTGCCCAAGGGCCCGCTGTTCCCTCCTCTCTCCACAGCCTTTTGCCCACTTGGAGCCCGGCGATGTTTTTTCCCTCAGTCTTGCCTTTCTTAGTCAAAACCCTCCCACATTTCTCACCCTCTCTCCCAGCCTTGTTTTCCCAGTCCAGCTCCCCAGTGCTGAGCTGAGCAGAGGGTCCCAGCCTGCACAGCCCTTCCCGTGCTGCTCCGTGGGTGCCTCTCTCTGCCCCATTTCTCCCACAGAGCTTCTCCTCCTCTGCTGCAGCAGGTGCCTCTCCCTGCCCTCACCCTGAGCCACCTCACCCCTTGGGGATGGCACTCAGAGCTTCCTGCCCACACTGCCAGGTCACCCTGGAGCTCTAGCAGCACCTAATGCTGCAGGAGCACACTGGTCTTGTTCACCTGCTGCCTCAGTTTCCCCACCTGTGCTGCAGGGCCAGCCCTCGCAGGCAGCGGTGGCCGCTGGTGGGGAAGGTGACAGGTTGGACAGCTTTGTGGCTTCTCACAGCCACGCTGCTTCCATCCCATGGTGCTCCCATCCCTGGCTTGCCCAAGGCTCATTCCTGACCTCCTCATCACGGATGTGGAGCAGCACATTCCTGGGTGCAGGAATGTGCCATTTCTGGGGCACACACAGGTCTGGGGTGCCCAGAGGGGAATGTTGAATCCTCTGCCCTCAGCAGAAACACGGGGCTGGCTTCCAGCCCCCCTCCCCAAGCACCTGGATAGTTATCACTCAACCTCCTGGCCCCAGCCAGGGGCATCTCCATCAGCCACCGGCCCCTTTGAGCTGCAGCCCCCCTGCTCAGCCATCACCCAGTGCGAACAGATAGGCCAGGGGGCAGAGCTGGGGGGCACCGAGCTGCCACCTCTGTCCCCCACACCCCAGCTGGTGCCAGGTGCCCAATCCCACGTGCCAGGTTCTCACCACCTTGAGGAAGCAGCAGGGTCTGTGGGGTAAGAGCTGGAATTTCAGAGATCTTTATGAGTCGAGACCCTCTCTCACTTCTCACCTGCTGCTCCAGCCCTGCTTTTCCGGTGGCTGGGATGAGCATGGGCACAGCAGATCCAGGGGAAAGAGCAGAGCAGAGCTGGCTGGGCAGCAGCAGAGAAGGGGTGATGGCCAGTGGATGCTGCAGGGTCTGGGCACACAAATCTCCAGCATCCTTGGGAATGGTCACAGCCACAGGCCCGACAGAGCTCAAAGATCATTTGGCCAATGCTCTCAGGCACAGGATGGGATTGTTGGGGTGTCCTGTGCAGGGCCAGGAATTGGACATGATGATCCTTTGAGTGTCCCTTCCAACTTAGGATGTTCTGGGATTCTGTGATCCTTCCCATGCCAGTGCAGCCCTCACCAGATGCAGCTCTCTGCTCCGTCCTGTCCCTGATGGCTTCCAGCAGCTTCTGGCCACAGAATGGAATGCTGCACTTCTCCCTCTCTGCCCATCCAGCCAGGACACCCTCTTCCCTCTGGCTCTAGGGAATGAACCATTTTGCTCCTGATGATGATGGAGCCGCTCAACACCTCGGCTTATTGTGTGAAGTTCACACCTCAGGAGAGGGAGGGAAGGGGTGACACCGATGTGCCCAACCTCAGTAAGGCACCCAACACCTCCAAGGTGGGAAGAATGAAGCTAAAAGGGAAAATAGGAGCTCAGAGGGGATGGAGTGGGCAGCTCTAACACATCCTTGCCAGTGAGGGTGGCAGCGAGGGGGGCTGGGCCTGCCTTGTCTCAGACGGCACTGGAGCTGTGCCCGCCAGCAGTGGGTGGATGGATTGGTGGATGCTCCAACGCTCCAGAGCCTGTGGGCTGGTGGATGCTGCAAAACTGGTCTGAGTGGTCTCAGAATGGTGTGAACGGGAGGGCCTCTGGCACACCAGCATCTGCCCTCACGGAGTGAGGGTTCAGGGTGCAGGGGGCACTGGGAGAGTGAGGTTTGGGCAGAGCTGGGGGATCACACTCCCCACATGAAGAGAGAAGGGCCAGTTGTGGGATGAGAAGAAGGAGCACTAGGAGCAGGAGGAGGAGGAGGAGGTGCAGAGCTGCTTCTCCAGGCATCTCCTCATGGACCAGACCCCAGGAGGGCTGTGCAGCCTGAGCCCCTGCTCCCCTGGCAGCTCTGGGCAGAGCCAAGGCTTGTTGTCCTCACCTGGTGCTGGTGTCACCTCCCATCCCACCCCACCCCACCAGGCCAGCAGGACCTCCATCTGCATGATCCCATGCAGACACCCTCTACCCTTTCCTCCCCCCTAGACTGACACCTGAGGGCTGCTCCAAAGCCCCATCCCCTTCACCATCCCAGCAACTCCCAGGTCTAGGGCAGAACTCCAATGGACTGCCCAGAGGGGGATGCAAAAGACTGGGAAGGGGAGAAGCACCAAGACAGCCCCAGCAGCATGTGAGGCTCCTGCTCTGCTTTGGGAGGCAAAGCCACACGTGCGGCACATCCTGTGAAATCAAAATTCCCCCAAATGCTAATTCAGGCCTCAGAAAAGGCACGTGTGACGCTCCCGCGTCGCCTCCTCCCCGGGATGTCGCGGCGCGAGGAGATCTCAAGCGGCGCCTATTAAAAAGTACTTTCACGGAACATAAAGTGGAAGTTAAGTGAAGGAAATGATAAAGTCAAAATGAAATATTTTTACTTTCCTGAAATGAACTTCGTGTTTTGACATGATTGGAATAAACATTTTGACACTGCTGAAACAAGAAAGTCAAAGTGATTCTGCGAGGCTTCTTCCCAGGAAAATGGCAGTGAGATCGACAAGTTCCCAGGGAAAGACTTGCTTCCAATAAACCCCTGTTTTCTGATGGAAAACCATTCCAGGCAGTGCTTTCCTTCAGGCCTGTGCAGAGAACAGGTTTCCAGGTGAGACCAGCACCTGACCTGCTTCCCAGAACTGTGGCAGGGAGGGAGGTCTGGGAAAAAGAGGGATAGGGTGGGGTGGGATGGATGCACCTCAGGGCTGGATTCTCCACCATCACTGTTGCTGAGCCCTCAGTCCATGCACAAGGCACAGGTGTCCTTTGGGTTTGTCCCCTCTTCAAGGACATGCTCAAGGTCACATTGTGTCAGACCAGGGCTGTCACAGTGGAGCTATATTTTCATACTCTTATTTAGGGAAATTTCAAGAATTTTTTTTAGTTGGAAATCCCAAATCATTGCATTCTGAAGGGCTGGAGTTTTGCTAAAACAGATACTTTAGCAATAGTCCCATGTAGCTGATGGCTCCATTTTTCTTGTGAAATTTCTGACCAAGCTAGGACAGAAAATTTCCAATCAACCTTTGGTACACGCTCCAGGTATTGCATTTTGCTCCAGAACAGCATTTAGGAAAAATCTGTTCATTAATAATAGTAATACCTAATAATAGTTTTCAATGCTAATTCTTGGCAGCAATTCCATGTGATTAAACATACCTTTGCTGGATAGAAAATGGTGCATGTCGTGCAACAAGTTCATGCACCCTCTAATCTCCCTCCCCTTCTGGCGCAGCCACTGTGGCCAAGCACGAGGGCAGGGAAGTCTGGAGCACAGCACACAATTCCCTGTCTCCACACCAACAGGCTGCAGCAGCTCCTCTGGGCTCAGCATCACCCTGACAGCTCACAGACACTTGTCACAGCCCCTGTCCCCCCAGGCAGAGCCCCCATCAGCCAAGGGAGGACCTCCTGGGCAAGAGACCTTAGGCGATGTGGTTGGTTCCTCACACTGCTGTCCCACAGGTGAGGGCAGGAAACCTTTGCCAGAGGCTCAGGTCACCAGCGGGGCTGTGCCAATCCCATTGGGAAGCATTTATCAGCAGCTGAGCTCCTTCAGGACCTCCCTCCACTTCCCAGGTCTGTAGGGAGGACTGTTCCTCATGTTCCTGGTGCTGCTGACTTGGAGGGAACCACCAGCACCACCCACCTCCCCCAGCGCCTCTCGTGTGTGCCCAGGGACAGACAGGGAGTGACTGGAGAGAGACAAGGAGTGACTGGGGAGGTGGTGCTGTCGGTGACACTGGGGAGGTTGGTGCTCTCGGTGACCAATGTGGGGGTGAGACAAAGGGCCCTCAGCCCCAGCACCACTCCAGGCACTGCACCAGGGTCCCCAACATCCCTGCATGATGGCATCCATGCCGGGGGCTCTGTCACCCCTGAATCTGGGAGATGGATCCCTCAGACTGATCAGTCACAGCTTCTGCAACAGCTTCAGCCTCCCTTTGCATGTCGAGGCAGAGCGCTGCTCTCCAGATTGCTTGCTAATGCAGCATCCCGGAATCCCTGCGTGGTCGCTTCCTAGTTAGGCTCATCTGCCTGAGTGAACTGAAAACTGTTAAACACATTGAGTGTGTCAGACCAGATATTATCAGAAATAAGACTACCTTCCGCTGGCACCCACAGCTCCCAGACACACAGCAAAGAGATATTTAAATCTTTTCCAGCTGTCTCCCATGATTCCAGAGAGGCTCAGCTCTGACAGGTCTTTTAACCCTTCCCTTCCCTTCCCTTCCCTTCCCTTCCCTTCCCTTCCCTTCCCTTCCCTTCCCTTCCCTTCCCTTCCCTTCCCTTCCCTTCCCTTCCCTTCCCTTCCCTTCCCTTCCCAAACCTTCCCTTCCCTTCCCTTCCCTTCCCTTCCCTTCCCTTCCCTTCCCTTCCCTTCCCTTCCCTTCCCTTCCCTTCCCTTCCCTTCCCTTCCCTTCCCTTCCCTTCCCTTCCCTTCCCTTCCCTTCCCTTCCCTTCCCTTCCCTTCCCTTCCCTTCCCTTCCCTTCCCTTCCCTTCCCTTCCCTTCCCTTCCCTTCCCTTCCCTTCCCTTCCCTTCCCAAACCTTCCCAAACCTTCCCTTCCCTTCCCTTCCCTTCCCTTCCCTTCCCTTCCCTTCCCTTCCCTTCCCTTCCCTTCCCTTCCCTTCCCTTCCCTTCCCTTCCCTTCCCTTCCCTTCCCTTCCCTTCCCTTCCCTTCCCTTCCCTTCCCTTCCCTTCCCTTCCCTTCCCTTCCCTTCCCTTCCCTTCCCTTCCCTTCCCTTCCCTTCCCTTCCCTTCCCTTCCCTTCCCTTCCCTTCCCTTCCCTTCCCTTCCCTTCCCTTCCCTTCCCTTCCCTTCCCTTCCCTTCCCTTCCCTTCCCTTCCCTTCCCTTCCCAAACCTTCCCAAACCTTCCCAAACCTTCCCAAACCTTCCCAAACCTTCCCAAACCTTCCCAAACCTTCCCAAACCTTCCCTTCCCAAACCTTCCCAAACCTTCCCAAACCTTCCCAAACCTTCCCTTCCCAAACCTTCCCTTCCCTTCCCAAACCTTCCCAAACCTTCCCAAACCTTCCCAAACCTTCCCAAACCTTCCCAAACCTTCCCTTCCCTTCCCTTCCCTTCCCTTCCCTTCCCTTCCCTTCCCTTCCCTTCCCTTCCCTTCCCTTCCCTTCCCTTCCCTTCCCTTCCCGAACCTTCCCGAACCTTCCCGAACCTTCCCGAACCTTCCCTTCCCTTCCCGAACCTTCCCTTCCCTTCCCTTCCCGAACCTTCCCTTCCCTTCCCTTCCCTTCCCTTCCCGAACCTTCCCTTCCCTTCCCAAACCTTCCCTTCCCAAACCTTCCCTTCCCAAACCTTCCCTTCCCTTCCCAAACCTTCCCTTCCCAAACCTTCCCAAACCTTCCCTTCCCTTCCCAAACCTTCCCTTCCCTTCCCTTCCCTTCCCAAACCTTCCCAAACCTTCCCAAACCTTCCCAAACCTTCCCAAACCTTCCCTTCCCAAACCTTCCCAAACCTTCCCTTCCCTTCCCTTCCCTTCCCTTCCCAAACCTTCCCAAACCTTCCCTTCCCTTCCCTTCCCTTCCCTTCCCTTCCCTTCCCTTCCCTTCCCTTCCCTTCCCTTCCCTTCCCTTCCCTTCCCTTCCCTTCCCTTCCCTTCCCTTCCCTTCCCTTCCCTTCCCTTCCCTTCCCTTCCCAAACCTTCCCTTCCCAAACCTTCCCTTCCCTTCCCTTCCCTTCCCTTCCCTTCCCTTCCCTTCCCTTCCCTTCCCTTCCCTTCCCTTCCCTTCCCTTCCCAAACCTTCCCTTCCCTTCCCTTCCCAAACCTTCACTTCCCAAACCTTCCCTTCCCAAACCTTCCCTTCCCAAACCTTCCCTTCCCTTCCCTTCCCAAACCTTCCCTTCCCAAACCTTCCCTTCCCTCCCCTGATGGTATTTTGGTTTTCTCTTTCCTCTCCTGGGCTTTAGAAGTCCCTGCTGGCCTGGCCCAGTTCCCTGCCACCCCATGACCTCCGTGGGCTCATCTCCACCACCCCAGAGGTGTCTTCCAGCACCCCACACATCCCACAGCCCCGCTGGACAGAGCGCTGGCAGCCCCAGCTGCCCACACCAGCCCTCTCCCCCCCACTTTGGGATCTCCCCAGCTAACCCTGGGCTTCACAATTCCATTACCACCCTGAAGCCTCTGGGCCGCCAGCGCTGTCCCTCCCCACCCCGGCTTGGCAGAGCCCCAGCGCCTCCTCCTTGGCGCAGGGCGCGTGGCTGCCTTCCCAGAGCACAGACTGAATGCGCCGTTTCACGAGGCTGCCTTGGAGCACGAGCAGGATCCAGGAGTAAAACCCCGTTTGCACGGCCAGCGTGTTTGAGAAGGGCCATCTGGCCGGGCTCGGCGTCCAAGCCCAATTTGCTGGATGGTTTTGAAGGTCACTGAGCAGGGACTGAAGGCGCTTCCATATTTTCTCATATAAATAACGGCGTTTCCGAGGGAGAGAGCAGGAGCACATGCTGGTAGGAAGGATCTGGAAGTTAATCTCACCCTCCCTGCCCAAAGGGGAGGGGAGCAGGACATGGGAGCACAGGCACAGACATAGGTGTGACACATGTGCACACAAGCTGTCACCCCCACGTGTGCTGTCTCCTGTGCACACATGGAGCTCTGTGCATGCATTCACACACACCTGCACTGAGCACAGAGCTCTTCCAGCTGGGACAGGCTCCATCCCCCAGCCAGGTTGTCCTGCTTGCCGATCCCAGGCGCCCCTGCTCTGACAGCAGAGCTGGATTCCCTCTGGAAGCAGAACAGGACCCTCTGGAAGCAGAGCCCTCCTGTCCATGGGCTCCAAGAGAGCACCTTGTGTCCCCACAGCAGCCAGGAGCAGGGCAGGAACACCCCAAATGCTGCAAGACCCCCAAAAACCCCTCCCTCCAGTTTTTCCCATGCCTTTCCACAGCCATCCAGCCTTGTCCCTGGGCTCCAGCAGCCAGCACCCAGTTGCAGTGCTCAGGGCCTTCTCCCGGCCACACTGACCACTGCATGGGGACAGCCAGCCCTGTGCCACTCAGACAGGACCAAGGCTCCCTGTTGCTTCCCTGGAGAGCCCTGGAGGAGAGCTCTGAGCTGCCACTGCTCCTCAGCGCTGGCCAGGTGCCACATCATGCCAGCCACAGCCCAGCCATCTCCCTGTGCCCCTTGGAGAGCAAAGGCTCTGGGCAGGGATGAAGCAATGCTGCCACTTTCCGTGGTGGGGGAACGTGGTGTCCATCGCTGTGTGGGGTGAGGGGTGGGGGAAGGCGTGGGGACAACATGAGCATGGTCAGTGTCCAGCCAGTTTAGAGCATTTCCCGGTGTGCCCAGGTGACACTTTGCTGTAAGTCACTGCCACCAAAGCTCAAACCTGGCTCCTGCGGTGACCGAGGGAGTCTTGCCCAACCACAGCACCAGATCCAGGTGGGTCCAACACCCCTAAGGTGACGGAGAGCTGACAGCACCCCTGTTCCAGCACTGCACGGATCCTGGGACACCAGAGGGGCAGCTGACCAGGGCCACTGCACTCCTGGGACCCTGCCATGGGTGCCTGCCCATTCCCACACCCCCAGATGATGCTGAGCATTCCACTTTCCCTGGGCAGCCCTACTGGGAGAGCAGGAGGTCCTAGCAGGACAGGGCATGGGTGGGGGGGTCCTTCCAGGAGCAAAGATGCAGTCGATGACGCCATGGCCCCAGGAAAGCCTGGAGAGGGGACAAGCCTGTTCTGGGGGCACAGAGGGCTGGGTGCTGCAGGGCTGGGGTGCTCCTAGGGCCTCAGACTCCTCTGTGGGGCAGAGGGCTGAGCTCCATGGCAGGGACAGCCATCGAGCTGGTGTGTGCAGCTCAGGGGCTGCCTCCTGGGTGCTCAAGGAGCAGGGATTCTCCCCACTGGGGCTGCCTCCTGGGTGTTCAAGGAGCAGGGATTCTCCCCACTGGGGCTGCCTCCTGGGTGTTCAAGGAGCAGGGATTCTCCCCACTGGGGCTGCCTCCTGGGTGCTCAAGGAGCAAAGATTCTCCCCACTGGGGCTGCCTCCAGCTCACCGAGAGAGCTCAGTCCTTATGCCCAGAGCAGGGCCACCCCAGCCTTGTCCCAAACCACCTGTCCCCTGTGCCCGATCCCCACCTGGGCTGCACTGTCCCCTTCTCCCCTCATGTCCCCTTGTGTTCCCCTCCTTTCTCCTGTTGGATGGGCAGCCTGTTGATGCTTTGGGAGTTTCTCCTCCATATCTCCCAGCACTGTGAAACCCAGCCAGAGCTTTAGCGGGCAGCAGTGCGGCCAGGAGGCATTTCTTGCTTCCAAACCACACACCTGGGCTCGAGGGGAACATCCCTCACCTGCCACAGCCCCAGCTTGGGGACAGGGACACCCCTCCGGCCGGGAGCCCGCCTGTCCCAGGGGAGACAGGTGGGACCTGCACCCGATTGGGGTGAGGAGAGGTGCCAAGCTCGGGTACTGCCAGCCCGGCTGGAGCGCAGGGCGCAGCCCCGAGCGGGACCCGGCGGGGCGAGGAGGGGAGCGGGCGAGGCTGAGCTCAGCGCAGCGCCGGGTGCCAGAGCCTGCCGGGAAGCCTTAGGCGGGTGCTCCCAGCTCCGGAGCCTCACCCCGCTGGGCAGGACACGCTCCCGCTCCAGCCTCCGGCAAAGGCACCGGCACAGGGGGCTGCGACCCCCGCGGTGCTGGCGAGGCACTGGGAGGCCAAAAACTGTGCCTCAGTCCGGTGGAAAATTACAGATCCTTTATTTTTTCATAAGGGTGAGGTGGGTTTGTTTTTTCCCCTGTTTGTGCAGGTATTTGTCAGAGGATATTTTTAAGCGAGCTGAAGTCAAGCAGCTCGGGATGCGAACGGCCTGTGCTCCAGCATTCCTGCGGCTCGGGCCAGCGGGGACCTGCTGACCCGGCCGGAGAGGTCGGCCAGCGAGGACGTGCCGTTCCCGGCCTCTGCCCACGGGGAGGAGGAAACTCGGCGCTGTCCAAGAGTGTCGGAGCAGAGCTCAGCTCCCCGGGCGCTCCCAGCGCATCCTCCGCCGCGGTTGCTCAGCCGCGCACAAGGCACCGCTCCCAAGACATCCCGAGAGGCCACCCCGGAGCGAGCCTGGCCCCCGCCCCGGCCGACACGTGGCTCAAAACCCCGAGCCCTGCTCTCCAGCAGCTCCTCCCCACGGCTTTGCGAGCAAACAGCCTGGCCTCGGCCCTCGGCTCCGGGCTGGGAGGTCGCACCCTGCCCAGAGGGACGCGGTGGATGTGGTCACCTGCTCCCCGGCAGCCGTGGGGAGGGGACAGCCTGGGCAATTCCTGCTGCTTGCTTTTTCCTTCCAGCCTGCAGCAGTTCAGGCCTTCTGCCATCCTCAGCTCCCTCCCCTTTCCTGCCTGCCTCAGTTTCCCCCAAGCCCGGTGTGGCTTGCAAGAGATGAGCTGTGCAAGGAGCCGTGGTAGGGTGGGCTCTGCTGGAGCACGGAGGGGTGACAGGAGAGCCCCCTGTGCAGGACCCTGGAGCTCCTCCTCACTCCACACACACCCCAACACATGCTGACCCCGTGTGATCCCCTGGTGAGCTCTGGTGTGTCCCCAGCACCGAGATACTGCAGCACCAAGGGTGGATTGAGCATCTCATAGCCCAGAGAAGGGTCAGGAGGACCCCAGGCTTCCTGACCCAACCTCTGGGAAGCGCCGCCTCCAGCCAGACTCGGATGGAATCCTTCTTGTTGGATTTGAGCCCGTGCTGCTCTCTCCACCCGCCCTGCTCCCACGCAGAGGGCTGGTGGCCAGGTATTTCTGGGGTTATGGGCTCCAGCCAAGGGCCAGGAAATGTGGGTGCCATGGGCACTATGTCCTGCCCCATCTGGGGCTCTGTCCTGGGGATGCAGCCATGGGGAAACCCTTCCTGGTAGTGGTGGAGTCACTGCCCTGCTGAGGTGGTCGTGATCTTCCTGGAGTGACAGGACAAAGGGGAATGTCTCCACGCTGACAGAGACTAAGTTTAGATGGGATATTGGGAAGAAACTCTTCCCTGTGAGGGTGGGGAGGCCCTGGCACAGGTTGCTCAGAGAAGCTGTGGCATCCCTGGAAGTGTCAAAGGCGAGGCTGGACAGGGCTTGGAGCAACCTGGGACACAGGAAGCTGTCCCTGTGTGATGTAACTGTGAACTCCACACCACCTATGTGATGT
Source organism: Acanthiza pusilla (assembly GCA_036630365.1). Taxonomy (NCBI): domain Eukaryota; kingdom Metazoa; phylum Chordata; class Aves; order Passeriformes; family Acanthizidae; genus Acanthiza; species Acanthiza pusilla. The sequence goes on along the minus strand of JAXCHO010000176.1, from coordinate 5,536,670 downwards.
CCCTACACAGCAGGGGCACTGCCCCACTCCCAGGAGATCCCAGCACATGGCAAGAACCAACTGACGGGTCCAAACGGGGAGCACTGGGAACAAGTGCTGCTGCAGATCCTCTGCCTCATCGTGTGAGGGTTACAGGCACAGAGATACAGAGCTCCTGAAGGAGAGCAGTGGGAAGCTCTGCAGGTATCTACAGGCCTTTGGCAGGTGCAGAGGACACCAGAGAGGAGGACACCAATGGGTTGTACCTGCTGCAGGTGGTATCCAAACCCCCAGGTAGGATAGTAACTGTAGTGCATTGTGTTCCACCCTGCAGAGCTCTGCACAGACCCCCAGCCCCTCTGTCTGCAGCACAGCTGCCTTCAGACTCCCAGAGGCTTCCCCACAGGCTCAGCAGAGGTACGGGACCCCCAGTTTGTGCTGGTTCAGGGGACATTGTCACTGCGGCTCCATAAGAGCGATGGGTATGGCACAGTGGGGAGGGGCCTGAGCACTGCGCCCCCATAGCTGCTGCTGAAATCTCAGCATTAACTCTCAGTTAGCTCTAAGCTGATGCCAAAGGCTGTTCACTGCCACCCTGGGCCATCCCTTCCAGCTGGTGCAAGCAGAGTCCTGGGAGCACCTGTGGGATCGTGCAGCAAATGCTGCCCAAAGCACTTTTATTGGAGTTTGAGTCCCCGGCCACCACCGTGGGCACGGCCCCTTGGGCGCAGTGCACATCTGTGCTGGCAGACACCTCTGAGGAAGGGCTGGGAAGCTCTTCAAGTGCTCTCAGCAGTGTCCCCAGCAGACACCCCCAGCCTCGTGTGCAGGAGCTGCCTGTTCGTGCCGGGACGCGCTGGCCCCGGGCCAGGGAGGGGAGGGGAGGGTGGTGCTGCACTTTCTCTGCCATGGAGCAGCTGCAGCCAAGCTGATTTCCCCACGCTGAGCATCTCCACCCTGCATGGTGTTGCCTCCTCCCACTTCCCCAGGGAGTTTTTTCGGGGGGGTGGCAGGTGCTGTGGTTTTGGTGCTGTCCCAGAGGGGACAAATGTTCTCCTTGGACTGTCAGAGAATTGCAGAATATCCTGAGCTGGAAGAGACCAACCAGGTCATGGAATCCAACTCCTGGCCCTGCACAGACCCCCCAAATCCCACCCTGGGCACCCCTGGCAGTGCTGTCCAAACACTCCTGGAGCTGTGGCAGCCTCAGGGCTGTGCCCATTCCCTGGAGAGCCTGGGCAGTGCCCAGCACCCTCTGGGGGAAGAACCTTTCCCTGATCCCCAGCCTGACCTGCCCTGGCCCAGCTCCAGCCGTGCCCTGGGTGCTGTCCCTGTCCCAGAGCAGAGATCAGAGCTGCCCTTCACTGCCCCTCAGGAGGAGCTGTAAGAAAGCTGTCACCTCTTTTGGAAGCAGCATTGATACCTTTGGCTGCTGCTCTGTCCATCCAGCCTCCAGGATGGTGTTTTGAGCTCTCTCATGCCAGAATTTTCATCAGCTGTCCTCAGGATCTCCCATTCGGCTCTCTGTGGCCACATCCTCACCTGCACACATGTGAGAGGACATTCCTGGAGACCCAAACCACTTAGGAGGAGCTTATGAGAGTTCAAACTTCCCTCTACTCACACTCACTGACTCCAGCTGGATTCCTCATCTGGGCCTGGGTCTGGGTCCATCAGGGGCCATCAGCAGAGCAGAAAGAATCCAGAGGCCACTGAGATGGTCCATGGGCTGGAGCGTGTTCCACTGTGTGGAGAGGCTGAGGGAGTGAGGTTTGTTCAGACTGGGGATGAGAAAGCACCAGGGGAGGATCTCCAGAGCCATCTACAAGGAGATCACCAGGAAGGCAGAGCCAGGCTCTTTGCAATTGTCCACAAAGGCAACAGACATGAACCAGAACAACTTTGGACTGGATGCAGGGGGAAAATTTCACCATGGGGAAGGTCGAACATGTCAGCAAACTGCCCAGGGAGGCTGTGCAGCCTCTGTCCTTGGAGGCCTTCAGGACCTGACTGATCTTGGAAAAAAGTCCCTGAGCATCCTAGTTTGACCCTGCAGGAGGTTGAACAAGAGACCTTCAGAGTCCCTCCACCCTCAATTTTCCTGTCACACTCTGCTGCTGCAGGTGGGGTGGTTTTCTTTCTCTGTACAGTTTTTCCCTTATTATATCTTCTGTCTGGATTCCTTAAAAAGCCATTTCGCTGTTGAAGGAATGTCTTGGGAATGGCTTTGTGCTTTCACTTCAGGAGCATTCAAGATTGTTTCCATTTTCTGGTGGCTTGGGGGATTTTTCACACCCATGATTGATAGTGTGCCACATGCAGCAGCTACACGAGCACTTAAGTTGCAAAGCAGAGCAACTCCAACCCACAGAAATGCCACAAGTGACACAGTCCACAAAACCATAACTGTGCCTTCTTATCCATATTCAGGCTGCAGGGTATTTAATTACGAGATCCCAGATTATCAGCACGCACTCCTGCCTGGTTCGGTGAAGGAGGAATGATGTGTCTGGAATGACAAAGCTTTCCTTTCCTTGGTGCTCGTTCAGTGAATCACAGGATCCTACACGTCCAGACCTTGATAGGGCCCAAGCTGGAGCTTTGTCAGGGGAGATTCAGGTTGGAGATCAGGGAAAGGTTCTTCCCCCAGAGGGTGCTGGGCACTGCCCAGGCTCCCCAGGGAATGGGCACAGCCCCAAGGCTGCCACAGCTCCAGGAGCGTTTGGACAGCACTGCCAGGGGTGCACAGGGTGGGATTTGGGGGTCTGGGCAGGGACAGGGTTGGACTGGATGATCCTGATGGGTCCCTTCCAGCTCAGGAAATTCCATTCCTTCTATTCTATTCTATTCTATTCTATTCTATTCTATTCTATTCTATTCTATTCTATTCTAGTCTAGTCTAGTCTAGTCTAGTCTAGTCTAGTCTAGTCTGTTCTGTTCTGTTCTGTTCTGTTCTGTTCCACTCCATTCCATTCCATTCCATTCCATTCCATTCCATTCCATTCCATTCCATTCCATTCCATTCCATTCCATTCTTGTGCTGAGCCAGGCAGAAGCATCCTGTGCCATTCATGGCATGAGCAAGACAGGAACCACCAGCACTGCACTGACAAGGGAAACCATCAAATATGTCAGAGTTATTTCTGCCTTCCTCCATGCAGCCTCTGCTCATCTCACCTCTGCTCCACCCTCCCATCTTCCTCTAGAAAATTAATCTTTAATCCTGGGGACAGATCCTGGGAAGCTCCTTTGTCGAGCAGGACAGGGCTGGGGGGCAGTGCCACGCGAAGGTGTGGCGGTGTGGGCAGAGGGGTGCAGACCCTCAGTGCTGGGTCATTGTCCTGGGTTTGACTTTGGCTAAATGCCAGGCACCTACGACGTTTGCTCTCTATGCTCTCTCCTGCTGCAGCTATGCAGAGGAGAAGGAAAACTAACACAAACACTGGACTTATGAGTTGAGATAAGATCACTGATAAGGGGATGCACTAGGTACTGGGCAAAAGCAGGCGGGAAACTTCAAGTTGCAAAAAAAGTGATTTATTAATCTAACAGAGTCAGAGAATAAATCAGAGGTAAAAATAAGCTCTCAAGACACCGTTTCTTCACTCACCCCCCTTTCCCTCTTAAGGCACCGCTTCTCAGCTCACCCCCTCCCTCCTTTCCAACTAACCAACAGCTCCTGGGCAGGGGCAGGGTGTGGCGTTTTTCTCTTAGGTCAGTCCATCACAGTCATCTCTGGAGAGAAGGGAGGTGACCAGCACCTGCTCAGCCTGGCACTGGTGTTTTCTTGGGCTCACAGAGGGCACCCAGGGCAGCTGCAGCCGAGGGTCTGGGCCAGACCCCACTCCTTCCCTGGGCAGAGCAGCGCCTGTCCGGGGCTGGGCCAGGGCTGTGCCAGAGCTGTGCAGCTGCCTGGCACCCGCTTGCCATACGGGCATGCGTGGGAGCGTGGGACACACGTCCTGCCCGCCTGGCACCGCGCCTGGCAGGCCAGCCCAGGGCAGGAGCCAGCTGTCTGCTCTGAGCGAGGAGCGGGCAGGGAGCTGGCCGCACTCCACTCAGAGGAGAGCAATTGAAAAATCGCTGGAAGGCTTCCACTGAAGGGGGGAAAAAAAGGTGTCAGTGAAAACTTGTTTAGCCAAACGGGCTTCCCTGGCACGAGGCTGGGGCTGGGCACCTCCCCACTGTGCCGTGGTCCCCAGCCCGTGCCAGCCGGGCAGGCACAGGCAGGGAGAAGAGGGAGCTGGCACCAGCAGAGCCATGGGATCTGTGCTCGAGGCCAAGCAGCTCCCTACGGCGGGGACAGGGACAGGGGGCCGCCAGACAGCCTGCTCTGTCAGTTATTTATTTTTATGTTTTATTAAGTGCAAGTGTTTTGCAGTGCTCAGCATCATCCTGGAGCAAAGGTGGAGGAAGGAGAAGGTCCTTCCAAAAAGCTTCTCCCCCTCTGCACACACCCTGCGTGTCCTGCCTGCAGTGCCCTGTGTGCCCACCCTGCCCTGCCCACCTGCCCAGCTGGCTGAGGGGCTCCCAGCACCCCCAGGAGCCACAGCACTCACTGCTGGGCCCCCAGAGTCACACACACCCCTTGGGGGACAGGTCCTTTCCAGGGGACAAGGCTCTGAACCCGGGGGTCACCCAGCATGGGGTCAGCATGAGGAGAGCTCCAGCTCCTTTTCTGTTCTGTGGGACTCAGAGCCAGCCCAGCCCTTCAGGCTGCTCAGGATTGAGAATCTTCTCTGGATTGTCACTGGGTTGTACTGGCAGCAGCTGGGGGTCCCTTCCATGCAGGACCCATTAGGGTTTTTCTGTGTGGGTGTGGGGTCTCCTACCCATTTCCACAGCCCCTCATGCTGGACACCACGTCCCAGGGATGGTCGTACACGAAATGCTCAGGTGCCTTCCGAGGCTTGGAAAAACACCAGTGTAGCTTTTGGAGCCTAATTTTGCAGCCAGATTTTGCAGTCAAATTTTCTATCCCAATTTTGTAGCCCAGTCCATCGCTCCTGCCCTGGGATTTGTCCTGATAGCTTCCTGCTTCATCCCCCATCCCAAACCTGCAGGGGTTTCCCCAGGGAGAGCATCCCTGCTAGAAAAGACCACCAGCTTGACCAGTAAAGGCACTGGCTGCCTGCCAGAGCCCTCAGCCCCCTGCACCCCCTGCTCCAAGGAGGTTTCCCTCTTTGCTCCACGACTCCCAGCAGCATCCACACCATCAGCAAGGACAATTCCCTGCAGGCAGGAGCTTGGAGCACCCCCTGCCCCAGCCTGGCACCCCTGCCCAGGGCCACGGGCCAAGCCGGCTGGGCAGACCCTGGATCAGCCAAGCAGATGGGCTCAGATGCCAGCAGCCAAGAGGCCATGGAAATACATGTCACATTTGGAGGACAGGATTCCCATCAGCGCGTAGCCGTCTGGCTGGGCATGTTCTGTAGGCAGGGGAATGCTCAGCTGCTAATCCACGTAATCCAGCTCTAGGCTGGATTCATTTTAAAAAATAAATAAGTGGCTGAGAGCAGTTTTTGGACCATCTGACTCAAGTGCTGGGCTCTGATGGCGAGAGGCAGAGCCACAGGAGTCTTATTTACATTGATTTTCACAGAATGTGCTGCTCGGATCAAGGAATTTAAGGACTACGAGGCGAGGGTAACCTGCAAATCAGGTGAGGGCATCCCAGTTGGCACATAGGATATAGGATCTGATTGCCACTTGCCTGGGCTTTAACCCCTGTTTGCTGCACCGTTCTCATATTCACATCCAGAGCCAGGCACGCATACAAATGAGACAGGCTGCTGGGTCCAATCTTGGGAATTTTGGTCAAAGAACAGAGCGACGTTGGAATAAAACACCCAAACCATGTCCTGCACAGGAACTTCCATCAGGTTGTTTCCATCGGGAGTCAGCAGATCTGCCGGGGGCTGGAGCAAACTCCCAGGGTGGCAGGATCCTCTGGCACGTGGGGAAAGCAGCCATCTGGAGGTGTCAGGGGAAGATTTCTCACCCTGGCAGCATTGGTGAGGTGCTGTGGTGACCCATTCAGCCACCTCGAGGTGTCTGCTTCATTCACCTGGGGCAAGACCTGCTCTTGGCAGGACCTCTGGGGCGTCGACCATGGTCTGGTTGGTGTCAACCTCTTCCCCACCCCAGGATGACCTCGGGAAGGGCAGCGCCCGGTCAGGCTGATCTGGGTTAAAGAAAATAATGTATCATCTCCAAAGCAACTTTGCTTTGCTCCCAGTGCAAGGCAGCCGTGGCCGTCAGGAGGAGCCGAGGCCTGAAGGGACTTGTCCCCATCAGACACCTGCAGCTGGAAGCCAAGTTTCTGTGATGATCTCAGGGCCAGATTCACAGTGGCAGCAGAGACACACACCCCAGCCTGCTGAAACTGGCAGCAGGCAGAAGCCAAGAGGCTCCTTGCAGAAATTCACCCGTGGCTGTGGCAGCCAGACAGCCCGGGTGCTCTGCCCATGTCTCCAGGTGCCCAGGTGTGCTGCCGGTGCCCGCGTCCACCCATCCCCAGTGTGGGAAATGCCTGACCCAGATTCGGGCCTCATTAGCAAGTCAAGTTCCTCGTGAAAAGCAGGTTCTTGATGCTGCATCTGACCATGAGTAACTCCACGTGGTTGCACAACCCCAGCCTGTGCCATCTCGCTTCCCTCTCCATCCTGACGAAACCCGAAGCCCGGGCATCACCCTCGGCTGGTGCTGGCAGGTCCCCGTGGCATGTGGGTAATGCCAGACTGAAGACACCTGCAGGACTGGGGCCACTTGTTTTCCCAGGTCAGGAAAACCTGTTTTCCATGTGAAATATCTTTACTTTGTAAAGAAAGAGGACCTGACTCTGAACACTCCTCAGCAGAGCCCACAGCTGAGCCCCAGAGCTGTTTGGTTGGTTTTGGGAAAGGGTAGGAGAGCCTGGAGGAGGGCAAGGCAGTGTTGGGATGCACATCGGTGTCTGGCACATGGAAAAAAGTGTGGGGGATGTAGGAGGATGGAGAACCTGCCCCGCTGGGAGTTTCCCCTGAATCCTGGCCAAATAAAATCCCACAGGAATTGCCCTCATTGGTGCCAGAGGTGAGAACAGCTCTGCTTGCTTTGGACACCTCTGGCTGTCCTGCAAAGCCAGCCCTGGCAGGAGCAGGGTGTCCAGGGCAGATGGGCAGTGGGGAGGGCACCCTGTGGATGGGCTGGGGGGCACGGCACAGCACTGCCAGCATCCTGGCCATATGCAGGGACAGCTGCCAGCCCCAGGCTGCTGATCTGATGCCTCCTGTGTGTTAGACTGGCACAGACCGACATGTCCTTTTCCCTCAGTAATGGAGAAGTCACTGTATTGCCACCAGGGTCAGCAAATTGCATTAATTACCCCTAGGAAGTCTGACACCCACAGAAAAGCAGTGCACAGAGGCCCAGGGCTCAGAGCCCCCAGTGTGGGGGGACTGGGCTCTGCCTGCCCCAAGCATGGCCAAGCCCCTTGGAGCTCTGAATTGCAGAATCCCAGGATGGATTGGTTCAGAAGGGACCATGAAGCTCATCTTGCTCCAGCAGCACACAGATCTCTCTGCTGTCCCATGGCCTGGGTGTTCTGAAGGCCGTGGAAGATGCTGCACATGCCCAGGGGCCCTGGGTCACTGCTGCGTGAGGGACAACGCGAGTGACTGCGGTGTCACACGTGGGGGATGGAGTGTGATGTCCCTGTGCTTGATGCAGGGTGTGGGAACTGCCACCAGCATCCCTCTGAGGCCACGCAGGTCCTTCCAAACAGTGGCATGTGGGGAAAAAGCTTGCAAGACCCTCAAGGAAAAGGATTTTTGCTGGTCCATCTTGCAGGTGAAGCTTGACAGGAGTGTCTTGCAGCAGCTGAGTGGCCAAGCACATCTTCCATCAGTTTGTCTTTGCTGGACCAAGGCTTCATCACTGCGGGGAGGGAGCAGAGCCTGCAGCTGTGAGAGCACAGAGCAGCACTGCTGCCTCATGCAGAACCACCTCACACACACCCAGGGGTACTGAGCCAGAGGGACTCAGCTGCTGCATCCCCAAACCAGCCTGTGCCTGGAAAATACACATCATGTGACAGCAATGCTGATCCTCAGAGCAAGGACTCACCCCAGGGACCCCAAACTGCAGGAACCTGGTCCCCCCACTCGCCACGAGGAGCAGAGGAAGGCAGCCCCCCTCTCCTCACCTGCTGCCCGGTGGGACACCTTGCGAGAGAAACCTATTTCCTCTCACAGCAGCGCCTGTCAACTGCAAACCTTTCACTGCCTGGTGATTTACCTTCCCTTCTGCTCCGAATTAGGGAATAAAAAGCAAAAGTTTTAATGTAATGGAAGCCAGCGCAGTGGCCTTGCAAGTTGTTAAAATTTAAAAAGGCAACAATAAATCTGCTGAGCTAAGAAGAGCTCTCAAAGAAAAAGGGTAGATTTGTTTTCTCTTTATTATCTTGCAGGTGATTTTCAGGGCTCGCTGGTATTTTATTTCTTGTTAATTGTTCTCCTTTCTGAACTGGGGGCTGTGTCACCCCCCAGACCCTGAGCAGGCACGAACACCTGGCAGGGGAACGGCAGCAAGGTGAGAGTTAATTCTGCACCTGCCTTCCCAAGGGAGGCTCACCCTGCTGCTGGCTCAGATGCTGTTTCTTACCTTCTTCCTTCCCCAGATCAAACTGAAATGTTCAAGGTCGTGTGTTCTTTTCCAGGGAGATCTAAAGCACAGATTTTCAAGCTGTTCTCAGTGACAGGGCTGAACCCAGACCTTCCCTGCTGCTGCCGGGGGCTGCACAGCTCCCCTGGTCCTTCCTCGGAGGGCTCATGGAGCTGAGAAAGCCTGGACACCCAAACCCTGCAGATCATGGCTCTCCCTGCTGCCTGGGCCAGGCAGGGCTCAGCTGGGTGAAACCAGAGGGGCTGTCCTGTTGTGTTCAGGGGTCCCCAGCCGGACGGTGCTGTCCTGCCTCAAATCCCCCCATCCCACCCCCTCCTGTCCCAGAACGTGGTGGTTCCCCTGAGCCAGGGAGGGGACAGTGGTGGGAAGGGATTTGGGCTCTGGGGTCTCACCCGAAGCTGCTGAGCAGCAGGAGGTGGGGAAGCAAGCTGGGAAAAGATGCTGAAGGCTCATCTTTTTCTCCTCCTGGCAATATCCAGTTCATCCATTCCTTTACTGCTCCCTGAGACCGAAGCTGGAGCGCAATGTTCAGTGTCAAAGAGCACAGACCACCAGAGCCCAGAGAGCAGCTCCAGAAGTTGTCACCTCAGCCCTGGAGGTGACAGAGACCTGTGGTGCAGAGGAGGTACGTGGGAGAAAACAGCTTGGAAGGGTCATTGGGATGGACAAAGTGGGTGTGTGGGGATTCACCACCTTCTTTAGAACCAAGGACACAGTTAGAATTTCACCAGACATTGCAAACCAGGTGGCATCAGAGTCTGCATCAGTCTGGGGCCAAAATTTGCTGTTTTCTGGAGGAAATTGGCCTAAAAGCCCCAAGAAGGAACAATTACATGTGTGTGTGGTTACTCACATGGATCAGGAGCTCTGGAATTTAACATTATTTCAGCTCTCCAGATGAAGAATGCTTACAGCACTGCCCACAATCAGCAGCTCCCATTGGTGAGCACTGAGGTAAAGTCTTCACCTTCCTGGATACGTCCCTGTGAACCCCTGACATGGGTTTAAATAGCACCATGGAGGATTAATCACAGCCCCAGGGATTTCTGAGCGCTGAACTCACCACAGGCACCAGGAGAAGCTGGCAGCAGTGCTGGGTTTCCAATCCCAGGGAGTCCCAAGCACGAGAAGCTCGCTGGAGATGGCACAATCAGTCAGGAGCAAGTGGCTCCAAGCACGTTCCCATCCCAAAACTCCCCTATAAAAACACCCTCCATGCAGGAATCACCGAGGGGAAAGGGTGAGGTTTGCACATGCCGTGGCAGGGAAGAGTTCAGCACATCAGAGCTGCTGGGCAGAGGAGGGAGGGCTCTGCACGAGCTGCTCCAGAGGATCATCCTCCAGTCACCCAAAGCCAGGGGCACTGGGTCCAGTCTGCCGCAGAAAAACCCTCCCCTGTCCAGGATGGGGTAAGGCCAAGGCCAGGATCAGGATGGAGAGGAGAAGGTGCCACTTGGCTGGCTAGTGGCTGTGGCTTGTGGCCTCCCCATCAGCCTAAAGAGGGCTCAGGAAAAGGCAGGCAAGACAAGAGGGAGCAGGAGGCAAATCAGAGCTGGAGATGGAGGCACCGAAGAAGCAGACCTTGGGCAGTGGACCCCATCACCTGTCCCAGCTGGGGGGGAGCTCCCAGATCGCCTGTGGGGGATCTGGAGAGCCAAGAAGTCTCTGTGCTCCTCCTGCAGTGGGTGCTGGGGATCTGGGAAGCCGTTCTGGAGGGTGTGCTTGAGCAAAAAGGAGCCAGTGCAAGGTGTAAGGCAGTCCAGAAACAAGTCTGGGATGCCCCAAATGATGGGAGGTGGAGTTTGGGGTGAGGAGGGGGAGATGGGAAAGGCAGAGGCACAGAGAAGGATGCAAAGGAGTGGCCAAGGGGACAGAGCAAAGGCAAGGACTGGGTGGAGGAGGTCAGTTTGAGATGCATTTTGAGCTCCCACCTGCTCTCTCAGCACTTGCCTGGTGTCTGTGAGCAAAGCAGGGCTTGCCCAGCTGTGGACCAGTTCAGAGAACACAATCCCACAGCAGCTCAGGCAGCACCCCTGGCTCCTCCCTGCTCCGTGGCTTGTGTGCAAGGCTTTGGTAGCAGAGGCTTCTGTGGGAAGCTGTCCGATGGATCCAATGCCAGCTGTCCCCAGGACATCTCTCCTGCTGCCAGCCCAAGGCTGGGTGTTACATAAAGACCCTGGCAGGCCTGAGTGTTCAGTCACATCCCAGCACAAGCCAGCCCAGAATTTTACATTTGTATGAAAAATTGATCAGTGCCTCGCCAATACTGGGAAGTTCAACTCTAAGATTGTGAAGAGCAGCAAATTTGGGGTTAAAAGGGGCTGTTTTCATTCACAAGGCATGTCATTAAAATCTTCAGACCCTGGTGGTGATCAGCTCAGCAGATAACACAGGGGCTGTGCTGCTGGGAGCCTTGTCACCTGCTTGTCCCCCTGCTATTATCTGCACTTCCCCCAGCCCCCCAGGTATCTGATCAGAAGCTCCTGAGGCACTGAAACCTCTGCTGTTGACTTCTTAAATAATCTCCAGAGCTGCTTATTGACTGCAATGTGCCCCCCCAGCGCCCCGGAGGACTCAGGTGATCAGCGGCTCTGTGCAGTGTCACACAAGCGCTGCCAAACGCCGGTGGCAGCTCCTGCCAGCGCCTGCCTCGAGCATCTTGTCACCAGCCATCTGCATCCCACAGCCATCCAGACAGACCCTGCACCGGCCCCCTTGCTCCCGAGCCTCTCTGCTCCCTCCACAGGGACTGAGGATGCAGAGCAGGGAGGATGTCAGTGGCACAGTGAGCCAGGAGCGATTCCCAGCGCTGTAGGTGACAGGAACTGGTCCCTCCCATGGCCACCACTCAGCCCGCGGGGCTGAAACACTGCAGGGCTTCATCCAGAGGTGCTGTCTGGGGCTGGGGGTCTCCTCTGAGGTGGGCAGAGGGGTTTAAGGGCAGTGTGATGTGCCCCGGGCAGCCTGGGCATGGTGAGAACGTGGGACATGGGCACCTCGTGCTCATCACCCGTGGCCTGGGAAGGGAAATGTCCTCTGGAAAGCACCACCATGAGCTGCTTCCCAAAGCTGTGTGTGCAGGGCAGAGCTGCCAGGACTCCACCCTGGACCCATGGACAGGGAAGCTGCACAAAATTGGGGATTTATCATGAAAAATCACTCAGACACACGCAGAGCAGAGATGACCTGCCTGGAGAGAAGAGATCCCACAGCAGGTGGGTTTTGCCTGCTGGTGTGAAGCTGCAGTGGGTCCCACAATACCTGTGACCCCATACCACATCCCAGCTCCCCATCAGGGTCCTCCACTGCTGAATCCTTCTGGTCTCTGCTCCTCAGCCCAGGAACATCCCTGTCTGCCCTGCTCCCAGTCACCAGGTCCCCACATCAGCTTCCAGGCAGCTCCTGCTACACTCACTTCTCAGCTCTCCCTGTTTCCTTGTTTCTGGGCTGGGGAAAAGCGACAGCAAAAGCTGAATTTTCCAGGGAGCTACCTGATTCCAGAAATGGAAGCTTTAAAAAAGGCACCAAATGTTGCAACAGAATAAAAAGGTTTCATCCACGTTTTTACTCTGGGAACACCAGTGGTGGGGGATGTGGGGAGAGAGCAGGCCCAGGAGGCAGCTGAGCTGGGACCAGCTCCCCTTCATGCACACGTAATGGGATGGCACGAAGGCAAGTGAGCTAAAAATTAAAGCCTGGCAGATCCTGCCAGGAACGACTTGGAGGAGCAGCTTGCTAATGGTGTAAAAGCTGGTAATAAAAGCTTTTTCAAATACATCAGAAGCAAAGAGCCTGCCAAAAAGTCTGCAGGGCCAAGAGATGGTGAAGATGTAAGAGAAACACTCGGTGAGGAAAAGGTCACACAGATGAATTATCTGCATCATCGTTCGCAGGGAGAGCTGCATGAGGTCTCGGTGCCAGAGCAGTTCTTTGGGGATGGGGATCTGGGAAGCATTTCAAACTGAAGCATCAATCAGAAGCAGGAGCAAATCACCAGAACCAGGTGGATTTAGCTCTGGAGATCTGAGGAACCCAGTGGTGAAACCACTGAACTGCTGAGCCGTGGTGCCCTTGGTACCACAGTGGGGAGGGCAGAGGTGGCACCTCCTGAAAAGGGCCAGGGAGGTGACCCAGGCTTGCAGAGGTCTGCTGAGGGATGCAAGGTTTGCAGGAGATGCAATATCAGTTTATTAGGGTGAGTTTTCAGCACACGAAGCTAGAAATCTGCTCTCAGCACTGCAGCTCTGTGCTTCCATCACACCCATCCTGAGCCTTGCTCACAGAGGAGGAGGTTGTGCTGCTGTGCAGTTCCAGCCAGAGCAGCTCTGCCCGAGCTGGGCACAGCCCTTCAGCCCTGGGGTGGCACAGGTGCCCTGCCCGAGGCCCTGCCCTCCGGACTGTGCCTTGGATGTGCTGCTCTCCCTCTCCTCGTGGGAAACCGGGCTGGGCAGAGATCAGAGCTGCTGGGGCTTTAGGATGAACCCAGCAAGGAGCTGCTGGGAAATACAGCTGTGGGTTAAATTCAGCACCAATGAGCACAAGGAATGCACCCGGGAAGGAATGGGGATACAAATGTGTGCAGGGATGAGGTTTGTGTGGCTCCCCACGCCTGGAAGTGTCCAAGGCCAGGTTGGATGGGGTTTGGAGCAACCTGGGACAGTGGAAGGTGTCTCTGCCCATGGCAGGGAATTGGAACAACATGAGCTTTGAGGTCCCTTCCAACCCAAACCATTCTATGATGCTGTGATGGCTCTAAATTGACTCCTGTTTCTGAGGGAAGCAGGCAGAGAATGCAACAAAACCATCAGAGCAAAACCCAGCAATGATCCAGAAGGCAAATGGAAGGAAAAGACCAGGGAACAAAACCCAGCCCATCTTCCTGTGACTGACCCATACAGAGCCCTGCCCTCAGAAAGGGAAACACAAACGGGGAGGGCACCAAATGCAGACCTGGGGATTAGGGCATGGAATACCTCCACCCAGCTGAAAAAAATCAAGTTCCCTGTGGCTGGGGAAGGTGTGCATGAGAGGTTTGACAGCAGCCTGTAAGCCATGGGCCGCCCCAGGAGGGGAGCACTTCTCACCCTGCAGTGGCAGAGATTGCCCATGGACGTGGGGTCAAACCAGCCCACCTGTAATTGTCCTGTGGGATCCATGGCCACCCACACCACGGAACTGGAAATGGTCTTTGGGCTCAGACTGGCACTAGGAACCACAGAAAGCAGGATCACAGGCAGATTTCAGCTGGAAGGGATATTTGGAGGTCTCTGGTCCAGCCACATTCTCCAGTGGCAGCTTCAGAGCTACAGCAGATTGATTTGGGCCCAATCCACTCAGTTTTTAAAAATCTCTGAAACAGAGACACCATCTTCTTTCAGCCCCTGCTGCAGGTCTGTGCTGCCCTTGTGGTGAAGAATATGTTCCTCACATCCACACGGGATTTCCCTTTTTGCAATGTGTGTCCCTTGCCTCTGGCCCTGGCCCTGCTCACCTCTGGTGGGAGCCTGGCTCCGTCTCCTCTAAAGTGACCTTTTCCAGCAGTGGAAGAAGGTCACTCCTGAAGTTCTGTCCTCTGCCTGCTTCCCCCGTCCTGTGCTGAAGCCCCCTGAGCATCCTGATCGCTCTCTCCACCTCTCCTGTCCTGAGGGTCCCAAACAGGACTGCAGAAATGTCACCCCAGGGCCAGCCAGGGGGACAGCAGCTCACCCCAGCTCTGGCTTTGCTCCTGCTGGTGCAGCCCAATGCAACCTCAGCCCTCACCACCGCAGTGACACACTGGGATGACAGAGCCATGCCACAGGGTGGCCCAGATGTGACCACAGCCTCAGACAGCCCAGCAGCTGCTGCTCCAAGAGCACAGCAGAAGAGGTTCCTGTCTGCACAGCCCAAGTCCTTCCCCAGGCACTTACTGTGCTTTTACAGGTCACAGCTCATAAAATATATAGAAAATAAAGAATAAAATAAATAAAAATAAAAATAAATATATAGAAATAAAGAGAGATCAAACATCTGCCCACAGAGTGAGGGCTGCAGCTGTGGGGGATGCCCAGGGTCCCCTGTCACACTGGTCACTGGAGGCACAGAGACTGAGGAGTGAATTAACAAACCACCGGAGTTCTTTGTGCTTTAGCCTTTTCAAAGGGCACTGAGACATTCGAGCCCTGCCCCAAGAGCTTGGGTGCAGCCTGGAGCAGAGCCCTGTGCTCTGGGCACTGAGGGTGGGTTTGTGACCCATTTGTGGTGTCCCAAGAGCAGCCACACGGTTCCTTAGGTGGGGAATTCCATGGGCTTGGGCTGAGCTCTGGAAACACCCAGTGGGTTTGGAGCCAGGGCTCTGTTTGTCCTCACCCCTGCAAGTCTGGCAGTGCAATCCCTTCCCTTCTCACAGCCGTCTGACTCCAATATCTGCAGCCATGAGAAGAGAAAAGCCTGGAGAAAAGGAGACTCAGGGAGACCTTCTTGTTCTCTACAGCTGAAAGGAGGGGACAGCCAGGTGGGATCGGGCTCTGCTCCCAGGGAGCAAGGGACAGGACAAGAAAAAACAGCCTCAGGCTGTGCCAGGGGAGGTTTAGGTGTGATATTAGGAAACATTTTCTCCACTGAAGGGGCTGTCAGTCCCTGGCACTGCTGCCCAAGGCAGTGGTGGAGTCTCCATCCCTGGAGGGTTTGAAAGATGTGGAGATGTGGTGCTTGGGGACATGGTTTAGTGGTGAAGTTGTCAGCGTTAGGCAAATATTTGGATTTGATGATCTTGGGTGTCTCTTCCCCGCTAAACAGTTCCATAATTCTGTGTTCCTATCAGAAAATGGTGCAACTTGCAGTAAAACCCCCAGAGATGGCACCTGGCTGAGGGCAGCTCGTGGTCCCCAGGGCAGAGTGCCCAGCCCTGGGGACATTGGAACGGCAGAGGCTGTTGGGGCTCTGGGGGGGACCTGCTCATGGATCAATCCCTGCAGATGCACTGGGAAGGGCGAGAAAGGGGTGAGGAGGGTGAGAAAGGGGTGAGGAGGGTGAGAAAGGGGTGAGGAGGGTGAGAAAGGGGTGAGGAGGGTGCGAACAGCCCCGGGGCAGCCCAGGGGCAGTGCAGCTGCCTGGGAGCAGAGCTCGGAGCAGGGATGCAGCCCAGAGAGCAAAGCCCTGGGCCCAGGCTGCTGTGCCAAGTCCCCGAGCTGAAGGATGGAGAGCTGCGCTGCGAGGCGCCAGTGCAAACCACAAGAAAGCCAGGCTGGGCTTCTTTGTAGCACTCCAAGCTTGACAATTAATGCATGCAAGCCACTGAATTATAGGCTGGAGACACTGGGAGCCCAAATGGCAGCTAACGAGTGTTGTTGATTGGCTTTCCGGAGGCCATGGAGACACAGACACTTATTCTTAGAGACACGGGTCCCAGAGGAGCTCGGCGGACACAGGAGCCTCTCTGCAGCACTCACATCCTCCCTGTCCTGGCTCTGCAGCAGCCCTGGGTCCCCTCACCGGGGGAGAGAGGCAGGGAAAAGAGGCACTGAGCCCTCACCCCACCGGTTTGCTCAGCCTCAAACATCCCAAATAACTTCACTTGCTCTTTCCATGCCGTGTGCCTCCGGCCTGGAGGGCAGAACTCGCCCTTCAGAGGGAAGGCGTGTGGGGCCAGCAGGTGCCAGGGCAGGGCCCCCAGGGTGCTCTTGGAGCAAAGGTTTGGGAGGACAGGAGGGACAGCTGAGCTCCCTTAAGGCACATCAGTGTTGCAGGAAAAAAACCCAGAGTGTCAAGGAATCCCAGGAAAGCATCCCACCCCAGTGCTGTGCACACACTCACATATCTGCGCTTCCAGACGCTTTACAGTCAGTGCATGTTTCCTGTCACACCACCAATTAATTGCTGAAGTGTTTGAATGCTGGGTTTTCTCTCCAGCTCGCCAGCACAGAGGCCGCGTGCTGCCGTCCTTCCTCTCATCTCCACGCTGGATTTTTCCCTCCCTGATTATTCCCGTGTTTATGCTCTCCAAGCAGCAGCCAGGCATGCGGCTGGCACCTCCCGCAGCAGGGCAGTCAGCTCCAGCCCTGACTGGAGCAGCCGAGGGCGACCAGCTGGAAAATCGCTCCCCAGATCAGGCACCGCTGCTTCAAGGTCAAGGCAGCCCCGTCCACGTCAGGCTCTGGCTCTGGGGTGGCTGAACCCCTCAGGACATGTCTGGGGCGTGCAGGATGGACTGGTGCAAATGCTGGACCAGAGCTGATTGACTGGACAGCCTTGAGGGGGTTCTGAGTGTCTGAGAGATCTGGGACCCTCACAAAGGCACCAGTGGAGATGAATGAACATAGGGAAGGTTTTATTTGCCAATGCGAAAAAGCAAACGCCCAAATCCCCGCGCTGAAATGCATGACTGGAGGTCTGAGAATGGCCCCAGACTGGTGCTGCATTTCTCAGTGCTCACGACACAGAGATACTTGGTTAGGGCTGGAAAGGCTGATTTCTGAGCTTGTCATCAGCTTCTTGGGCAAGGAGGATCTCTGTGCCTTTGGCAGGGTGATGGATCTGTGTCCCTTGTGCCACTGTGTCCCCAGTGTCCCTCAGCCCTGCTCAGGCCCTGCTGGGACACAGCTTCACATTCTGTCCCAGCTGGGACCTCCTGCCCTGCCCAGCCCTGAGACCCTTCCCTGGCTCCAGATCAAAGTCTCCAACATTGCAGTAGCCATTTAAAAATAAGAGAATAGCACTGATACATCTGAAAGTACAATGAGGTTTTTTGGGTTTTTTTGTTTTGTTATTTGGGTTTGGGGTTTTTTTTAATTTCCTGGAAATTCATCCTCTTCGTGGGTGCTGATCTTCCCAGCACAACACACCTGGGAGACTCTAGTACTGCTTTCCCCAGGTGCCTCTGAGAACAACACTTTTATCCCAAGAAATTTACAACAATTTCCCCTTATCAAAAATCCATCATTTCACCAAAACCCCCTTGGATGTGATTTTCTTTAATTTTCCATTTGTTGTTGTTGAAATGATAATTTTCCTTTCTTCTTTCCCCATTTTCAGGGTGTTTTAGCAGATTGCTGTTTCCCACATCCTTTTGTCAGACCCTGGTTACCACAGGATGAAGGACATCAGCCTTGGTCCTTGGGGTTTTTTCTGTAATTTTCCCCTTGCTAATGTCCAATTTTGCAAACTTCTCCACATTAGAAAAGTGGTAAAAAGGACTGTAAGGAATGAAGATGAAAAACTAAAATAAACCCAGAGCCCTGGGTAAATCTGGGCATCACAATTTTGGGGTTACCAGTGGTGAAATGAAAGAAATGGGGAAGGTGGGAAGGAGGATGAACAGCCCAAATCCCTTCCACGTCATGGCTGGTTTAATCAAATAATGAAAAGACATTCTTCCTGCTGGGGAAAGAACATAAACCACAGACATTTGGGGCATTTCTTCCCCAGTGCTATTGCTTTCTCCTCGATAAATTTCACCCCTGAGTGAGCTCGGTGCTGCCAGGTTCTGGCAGATGTCTCTGAATGTCCCAAAGGCTGCGCTGCTTTGCCCAGGACGGTGATTTGGGGACAAAAGCTGCAAGTCTTGGAGAAGAATGAGGGCTGGACCTGCTGACCTTTAAAGCCCTTCCAGCCCAAACCATCCTGAGGTTCTGTGAAGGCACAGAGGGGTCGGTGTAGGATTTGCTGTCTGTGGTGTTTGGGTCAGTTTGTTTTGGATGGTCGGGATGGAGATGAGAGATCTCTGGAGTCAGGTCTTAGAGTGTGAGGTTTATTGTGAAAGGTGTGGGTGCAGGAGACCTGCCAGGAGCTGCCAGATGCAGCTCAGAGCAGGGCAGAGAGGTGAGAGAGAGAGAGAGAGAGAGAGGAAAAGTATAGAATATAGAATAGGAATAGGAATAGGAATAGGAATAGGAATAGGAATAGGAATAGGAATAGGAATAGGAATAGGATGGAACGGAACGGAACGGAACGGAACGGAACGGAACGGAACAGAACAGAACAGAACAGAACAGAACAGAACAGAACAGAACAGAATAGAATAGAATAGAATAGAATAGAATAGAATAGAACAGAACAGAACAGAACAGAACAGAACAGAACAGAATAGAATAGAATAGAATAGAATAGAATAGAATAGAATAGAATAGAATAGAATAGAATCGAATCCCGTGGTTGCCATTTACAATACAATAAATAATCTTCTGTGCTGAATATTCTAATTTTCACTAACCAATCTAGAACAAGCTACAAATCCTACACCATTTACATACAGCCTATGAGAGTCATTGCATTACCATACAGTGTTAGATTTTAAACTCTAAAAACTGCTTTTTGGACCCTCTGCCAAGCTGGTAGGGTCTGCTCTGCCCCTTGGACCTGTCTGCAAGCAGAGGGGATTGTTTAATCAAAAGGGGGATCACCTTCAGTGGCCATACCATTGTTTTCCAGTTGTTCAGTCACTGGGGTTTGGTATCTCAAAGCTTGTCTTCATTTCAATCTCGCTTATAGTTTCCATATTCTCAGCATCTTTTCCAGGGAATCATATTTATAAGGCTTTCCTATTTCGTCCTCCCCAGCAGGTCGGGAGCCCATCCCACAGGCTGTCCCTGCACTGACAGAGCTGTTCGTGGGGCAGAGCCATGGCCCCAGGGAGGAACAGGGCTGTGAGCGATGCAAAGCCAGGAAAAGCTCGGCTGGTGCAGCCCAGGTGCAGCAAAGCCAAGCACACACTCACCTGCAGGAGGAAGGGCAGTGGTGGCTGTGGCCAACACAAAATCCAACCACACCATCCCTGTCCCCACAGAGGCTGCTCAGCTCCAAGGCATCTCATGAGGAGACCATCAGAAAAATATCCCTTTTTTGGACCCTTCTGGTAAAGACTTTAGTCCCCATGTCCATCACGAGGGGGAGGCTGTCCCCACCTCCTCCCAGGCACCTCCCTTGACCAACAGCATCTCGTTTGCAGGTGTCAGGACCCCCCTCCTTCTCCATATCAGGAATGTTCATCCCAAAAGCCAAGTTTCCAAACCACTTCGAGGCAATGATGAGATTATTTCGGGATGACAGGCCTCCCTGGAAAAGTTACAGGGACAGTTCTTTGGCACGGGGTCAGAGCTGGGAGGCTCTGGATTCAGCAACGTGGACAAAGGAGAGAGATCCCAACGTGTATAAATCAGAGGGAAGGGTTATTTCTGAGGGGATGTAATACAGCCATCCTGATGTTACAGTAATTCTTGGGATAGGCTGACTGAAAGGAGTTCAGGAATTTGAAGTATGGGTGATGAGAAATTATTTTGGAACCAGCATATTCACTTTATTGAGAATAGTGGTAAGGTGCCCATAAATCTTTCTAGGAGCATTTCAGGTACTTTTATGACTCTTGCATGGGATTTATTGCATATTTTCAGAAAAAAATATAATTTAAAAGGACATTGCTGAGCAGTTTTTATAGCTTTTATTTATTTTTTAATCTCCATTGTTTGCAGAGCCCTCCTCAGCGCTGGAAAACGCAATTCTGCCCTGGTACATCTCCCAGACAATGAATTTTGCTTTCTCTCTGCAATGCTGAGCAGGGATGGAGGCAGAGTGTCTTGGGCTGTAACTGGGCTGGGGCAGGTGTGGAGAGTGTCCCTCTGCAGAGCTCGAGGAGCTCTGGAGCTGCTGCTGTGTGTCCCCACAGAGGGACAGTCAGGCTTTAGAGCAGGCATCCCGTGGGATGGATTTCCCTGTACTGCATCTCACTGTGGGAGGGTCACAGAGAGCTTTACCTTTGTGTTTAAAAGCTCATTTTTTCAGTGGTGTTGAGAAATCCCCTGCAGCCCTGGCACCTCCCAAAGGCTACCTTGGAAAAGCGAGGAGGAGATAAGGAATGCTGGAGGGTGAGCCTCACATCAGGGCACAGCTCCTGGGGAGGAGAGGGCCTGGTTCATCTGATTCCCCTTCTCAATCATGGAATCACAGAATCTCCTGAGCTGAAGGGACCCCCAAGGATCATGAATTCTACCCCCTGGCCCTGCCCAGACCCCCCAAATCCCACCCTGGGCACCCCTGGTAGTGCTGTCCAAACGCTCCTGGAGCTGTGGCAGCCTCGGGGCCATGCCCATTCCCTGGGGAGCCTGGGCAGTGCCCAGCACCCTCTGGGGGAAGAACCTTTCCCTGATCTCCAGCCTGACCTGCCCTGGCCCAGCTCCAGCCGTGCCCTGGGTGCTGTCCCTGTCCCAGAGCAGAGATCAGAGCTGTCCTCAGGAGATCCCTGAGCTCTGCCCCAGCTGGACACACCAAGTGCCCTCAGCTGCTCCTCCTGTGGCCCCTCCTGACCCTTCACCATTGGTGACCCTCCTCTGGACACACTCTAACAGTTTCATACCCAGGCTGGATGCTCCCCAGCTCCAGCAGAGAACTTTTCCAAACCTGCAGCACTTCTGGCCAGAAACGCAACCCCGGAGTTTTGGCTCCTGCAGCCTCCTTTGGAAAGCCTGAGTTTGCTTAGCCTTCCCTGGCCTTCCTGTTCCTAATTGAAATGCTGCTCCAGAGGCCAGTCACGTTGTGCTGGTGTCTCCTCTGCCTGCTCCCACCTCACAGGGATCCAGGACAAACCGGGACCTGACATGTCCCAGTGTCACACACCGAGGGCTGGCAGCGCCTGGCAGGGAAGGGACAGGCAGTGTAGGCATTTTGGGGCATGGGGAAGGAGCTGCCTGCATCCTCCATCCTCCTGGCAGGGAGCAGCGGAGCTGGGGCCAGAGGATGGAGTGGGAGGATGGAGCAGAAAGCATCGCTCCCAGCCTGACTCCTCCGTGGATCCTGCAGCCTCTTCCAGCAACCCCTTCCCAGTAGTGCTCCCCGGGGGCTCTGCAAGGAGGAGAAAGTTAAACACATTAATCAGGCACGTCTGGCTCTTTTCCCCTTTCTTTGTCATCATCACCGACCCCTCCAGTTTTGTGGGTTTTTCCTTCATTCTCTCTCCCGTAAAAGGCTTTTCATTTGGTGGCTGTTGTTCCTTTAAATACTTATGAAAACTCATAAAACTATGTGGAAACAAGCAGCCGTTTTCTTCTTAGAAAGAAGCTTGTGCCAGCAAAGCAGAAAAAAAAATCTTGCTCGAGTGATGCAGAGAAAAGGAAGGAATAAGGGAAGGCAGGAAGCGAGCAGGGATGCAAGCAGGGAAGGTTGATTTTCACATGTCCAGAACAATTGCTTTGCCAAAGACTGTGACCATGAACATCAGCATTTCCAAGGCTTGTTCCAGAGAGCCCATGAAATCTAAATGACAAAAATGGGCTCTCCCATCTCCAGCTGTCAATTCCTAAAGAGGCAGCATGCTCCGAGCAGGGAAACGCAAGGTGGAAACCACCTCTGCTGTGGCCAGGCCACTTCTCCTACCAACTGCTTCAGGCTGAGGGTCAGGAGGGGGGAGGAGGTGCTGACCCCATCCCTGCAGCCCTGGGGCAGGTGCCTTCTGCAGCAGCTGGGCGGCAGGAGGCTGCAGCTGCTCCCAGCCTCAGCTGCATCCTGTGCAGAGAGGATGCTTTGGGCAGGTGTGCTGTTAGCAACTCCTTGGTAGGCATTGCTCGGTTTGTGCCTTCTCACCAAAGGGTGTGAGGCCTCTGCCCCAGCCCTCAGGGACTGTGCATCACATTGCACTGTGGAGATACTGAAATTTCTCCTGGATTTCTCCTTTCCCGGGCAGCAGCTCCTCAGAGAGGGCAGGCTGGTGGCTCTCGAGCTGCAGGTGTTCTGCCCACCTGTGCTGCTGTGAAGAAGTGACCCTGACGCATTTGCTTTGCCCGTGGTTTTCCTTAGCTTGGTCTTGCTCAAATCCTCCTGACACAAGATCCCAGGAGCTGGTGGTATCAATTTCCCAAACGAGGGAGGTCTCCTTGTGAAGTAAAATCACAGCAGCTAAAAAGCTTCCTCTGCAGGTTCATGAGTTTGTTTATTTCTGTTGCCTTTTATCTAGTAACTGATCTATTTTCTTGCATTTTCCACAGTGTCATTGGAAGCTGAAGCTCACAGTGGGCTCAGCAATTAGTGGTAGCACAGAAATATAAGGCAAAAACAAGTATTGCTAATGAGCTGACACATTAAACAATGAGTCACACTTCCATAAGGAGCCCAAATCGAGTTATAACCCTAAATAAACAAGCTGTGAGAAACAGTTTACAAAATATGAATGTGTTACTTATTTAACTGCTGTTGAGAAGCTGCGATCTGAACCCTGAGATGTATTTAAATATCTGAAACAAATACTCAGTGTGTGGTTTGTCAGACCCAGGCGGTGGGAGCTGGGGGGGATGGAGGAACCCTGCAGCAGGACCAGGGGACCAGCAATGCCCTGGCTTGGGATTGTGTCCTCCCCTCTTTGTCCTTCCCCATCTCTGTGTGGAGCAGGGGGGACTGTCCCACACCAGGGAATGGAGGCAGCAAGGGCTGAGAGCCAAGAGATGCTGCAAATGAGAATATTCCTCACCTCACAGGTGTCTCCAGGCAATGTCAGCAGCTTGGGAATTCTCAGGCACCTGAAGAAAGTCATCCCAGGGTCAGGCAGAGCCCCTGTGACTTTTCATTTGGTGGCTAAAAGGCACAATTGAAGATAAATGATTAGTCCTAAATCAAATGAGAAACTTCCTTTGCTTTTTATCAGGGCCTGTTATGATAGGACAATAGGGAATGGTCTTAAACTGCAGACAGGTCAGTTTGGATTAGATGTAAGGAAGAGGTTTTCTACAGTGAGGTGGGGAGGACCTGGCACAGGTGCCCAGAGCAGCTGTGGCTACCCCTGGATCCCTGGCAGTGTCCAAGGCCAGCTTGGAGCAACCTGGGACAGTGGAAGGTGTCCCTGTCATGGCAGCAAGGGTGAGGTGACATTTAAAGGTCCCTTTCAACACAAACCATTCTGTGATTCTGTGGTTCTACTGAAAGGTCACAATAAGCTCAACCCAGAGCCTTCTCCTCTCCAGTCCCAATTCTCTCAACCCCAACTCTCTCGATCCCCCAGAGCAGAGAAGGTTTGTAGGGGAGATTGTTTTTACCCCAAAGAGGGGACAGAGTACATGCTGGAGAGGGATGATGTCCCCCTGCCCTCCACCCTGGCAGTCAGCTGTGAATTTCCAGCCTGCAGGAGCCACCGAGAGAGAAGGAAAGGGGTGACAGGGCAGTGATGTGGGGATGCTCCAGCTGTGCCCTGCCCTGCAGCACTCTGCTGCTCCGAGACATCCTCAGCACAGCCTGGGGCTGTGACCACCCCAGCACAGCCCCAAGCCCCCCTAAACTGCCAGTCCCCAGCCTCAGCCCTGCCAATGGCACCCTGAGCTGTGGGGTTTGTGCCACCCTCACCTCCTGCTGCCCTCCAGGAGGAGCTCAGACCTGTGGCCACAGCTCTGCTCCTTCCCAGACCCTCCTGGCATCCCTCCCATCCTCCCATCCCTCTGTGCTCTCCATCCTCTCACACCTCTCCACGCCACAGAGCGGCAGTCCTCAAACCACAAGTGGCAAAAGGACTGGGACAAGCTCCTGGGCTGGCAGAGTGAAGAGGTTTTAGAAGTCTATTAGGAATAATAAAAATCCCAGCGATGGCAAAGGGTGCAGCTACGCAGAGCTGGTGAAATTGCTCCTAACAAGGCAGGAGAGGCAGACATGACCAGGGAGCTCCTGTGTTGTGTAGATTTGGGACGAAGCACTTCCAAAAGCAAGGACAATGAAGTGCTCTTCAGGCTCTTGCTACCTAAGGAGAATGTCAAACAATATCTACATGGGACAAACATTTTCAAATCATCCTAAAAATAATAGTAATCTCAATAATCAGTCTAATTTCACATGTCAAGAGTCTGAAAAGAGCTGCTTGAGGGTTTCTGCAGCCCTCCACAGTCAGTGCTAAATGATTCTGTGGCCAGAGAAATGAGGTGCATCCTATTGGGCAGGTCCAGAACTCAGACCCCACAAGCATCACAAGAACACAGAAGAGGTTCGTGAGCTGCAGGAGTGATGAGTTACTGAGATTGGTGTGTGTGAGGCTGACCTGCCTGAGGGGATGTCTGTGTCCTCCAGCCACCCACCATTCCTCCACTGGGGACCTTCCAGCAGGGTCTCAGTGCTGGATTTGTGCTTTCACACAACTGGAAGAGCTCTCCGGGGAATGCCCACGCCATGAGGACCTCTGCAGACACAGTTCCAGTTTGGTGGGGACTCTTTTTTCCCAACCCCATTGCACATGAGTAGCTCAGGACAAGCTAATTCCCATCCTGAAATGCCCTTTTGTCTCCAATATCTGCAGGGGAGCCTGGGGTGAGCATTTGAAGTCTCGTTCTTTCCACACACATGTGATCAGAGACTCAGAGAATTATTTAGGTTGGAAAAAACCTCTAAGAACATCGCGTCAAACCACTCAGGGACATTGGAGTGGCTGGCCAGGGCCAGACCCAAGCTCCATCCAAGCCCTGGGCCACCTCCAAGCAGCAGCAGATGCTGAGCTGCAAGGCCAGCACTGAGCCATTCCTCCCCACAATATTTTTCCTGGCTTCAGGAATGACGCAGGAGCTGCACAGAGTGTTTGGGTCAGTCCAGCAGGTCCTGTGGCACTCACTGGTGGCCCTATTGTCCAGGAATTTGTCTAACCTGCCTTTCCATCACCATTTTTGGCCTCTGTGACATTGTGTGGGGATGAGCTCCGTGGTTTAATTACACACCGCATGGAAAAGCGTTGCTGGGGCAGGTACTGAATGCTGGATGTGGCTTTGGTGTCTGGATTTTCTAGAGGATGTGGAAAGCTTGCAGGTGCTGAGGAAAGAGCCACAGAAACTATACAAGAGCTGGAAAAAAACCACCTTGTGGGGGGACATTCAGGAAGCACAGCTCAACAGGAAGGATAAATTGGAATGGGATTAAATCCATGGCTGGCAGAGATTTTTGGGGGCAGAACCCAGACCAGCCTGGACACCCAGACAGAAGCAGTTTTGCTGGAAACAAGACAGCTGTTCCCAGTGCGAGGGAGTTTGGCTACAGAGGAGGGAGAGTCCATCCCAAGGATGTTTCAGCCACAACCTTTGGGTTCAAGCTGCCCAAACTGCCTGCCCAAGGACGTGCCCAGTGACAGCTCCCACCTGGCAAAGCCAAACCACCACATCTCAATGCCCCAGAGGTTCCTTCTGTCTTTAAACTCAGTGCATCACAGGCCCTGCCCCACGGCCAGCAGCACTTTCCTCCTCTCTCAGAGCTGTCCCATCAGTACAACTTCCCAAGAGCCTCGTGCTGCCACCTCGGGCCCAGGCTGTCACTGTTGCCAGGAGCTGAGGCCATCACTGTGCTGTTGAGGCCAAAACCCAAGTGCCAAGAGCCCAAGCTCTGCTCCAGTGGTCAGTGGGACCTGCCTGCAGCCTCCTGGTGGGCACCCACCCCAGGGGCTGGTGCTGGGGCACCCTGCGTGAGCAGAGACCACCCAAGAGGGCAGTCTGTCCCTGTGGTGGGGCAGAGCAGACCCTTCTGTGCCCCTCCATCTCTGTCCCAAGCCGTTCCCACACCATCCTTCCATGCAGGGTGCTAGGGAGGGACAGGGGACACTGCAGGGCCGGAGGGCAGGGAGCTGCCACCAGGGTCCTCCTGCACCCACACACGGGGACAGGGACTCCTGCCAGAAATGTCCTGGGGCAAAGCCAACGTGGGACACATCCAAACCCTGTGAGACCACTGGGGAGCAGACACCTTCTGCTGCACATGTGGCTCCTGTATTGCCCATCTCAACCTCTGCCATTGCCTCCCATTGGAAACACTCAGGCCATTAGAGAATAACAGAATATCCTGAGTTGGAAGGGACCCACAAGAATCATGGAGTCCATCTCCTGGTGCAGGACAATCCCAACAATCCCACCCTGGCCATGTCTTTCCAGACAGTTTTACCCAGCACACCTCACCTGAGGGACTCTGGGCTCCTTCCTCTAAGGGCAGAGGTGACCTCACATCCAGGCAGAGCTCAGCAGGGCAGCCAGAGCCTAGCTGGTGTGTGACACTCGGGGTCTCACCCTGTGCTGAGCCACGTGTGCTCCCCTGGGACAGTCCCTGTGTAGGACAGGCACCAGAGAATTCCCAATCAGCCTCTGGGACGCAGATGAAGGGATGGGACTCCCCTGGGAATGACGCGCTGCCAGTCCTGTCCCATAGTGATGAAGAGGATGAGGATGCCAAGAGATGAGGGTCCCAGGGGAAAGCACGAGCCCAGCCCATGGGGCACAGAGCACATCCTAGGGCACATCCCTGGCAAACTCAGCCAACAGAGGAGCATCTCAGGCAGCTCTGGTGGCTTCCTCCCTGCACCCCACGGTTGCCTGTGCTGGTCCAGGTGAGGGCATGGGGCACAAAACCCCTGAGGCTGTGGAATGGGCAGAGGACAGACCCCTCCTCCTGGCCAGAGGAGCTCCAAGGTGAGGGGCTCAGAGCCCACTGTGGGTGCTGGGTGCCCCTCCCCTCCCTGGACACATCAGGTGCCTTCAGCAGTGCAGGGAGAGCTGGAGGGTCAGAGATGGAGCTGGACCTTGGCCTCCCTCTCCCACAAGCTGCCCAGGGGATCCCAGGCCCCTCCTGCCCCCGAGCACAGCCCCACCCCAGGGCAGGGCAGGCTCCAGGGCAGCAAGCAGCCCAGGGCAGGATCAGGGCAGGATCAGGGCAGGCAGCAATCCCCAGCTCCTCCTCTGGTGGGTATTTTTATCTCTTTTTCCTATCTCCAACCTGCCTGTTTCCCAGCTCTTTCCCCTCAGGGCAATTTCCTCTCCTGGCAGTGTCTGGGAGGTGTGAGGGCAGCAGCTCTCACCCCACACCATAAAGCATCCTCCATCCCCAGCAAGCTGCACAGAGCTCCCACCACGGGCAGCCTGCCCCGGTAATTACCTCAGCACACACCTTGGGTCTTAAGTACATGGTTAGAAACAGATCAGTGTGAGACATCTCCTTAAGTCTCATCTGGGAATCGCTGCTATCACCGAGCCCTGCTTCCCCAGTCAAAGATGATTTACTCTGATCCGCACTATTGATTTTATTGTGGGAAATGTGGTGATACCTAGAGAGAGAGTGAGACAGAGATTTGACTTATGTGAGCATGTGGGGAAGGCTCCAGTCCTCACCATAGCGCCTGCCTTTTCTGCATCTGTACCAGAATTATTTGTAGTGTTTTATGCACCCATCTGCTCCCTGCATGCTCTCTATAAATCTCACTGGCTCTCTCACACACACACATGTTTGCTTTCCATGTAGATTACTTATGATGAGAGTCTAATTAGACCCGGGGAAGCCTGCCTACAGAGCGAGCCTGGGGAGAGCTTAATTAAAGTCAATGGAGAAAATTATAGGGGGAAAAAAAAAATTAGGGCAGCAAGGAAAAAATATCAAGAAAGAAACCAAGGGGAAAAAAAGAGGCAGGGAAGTAACAGCAGCACTGAGGGAGTGTGTGAGGCTGCCAGGCTTCTGGGAACAGCAGGATTGAGGGCAGAGCTCGGTGCTGTGGCCTGGAGAGCCCATGGGTGTCTGTGGGTCAGGAAGGGGCTGGTGACAAAGTGGGTGGGTGCACACAGCCTGCTGCGTGGACTGAGCAGGGATCCTGCTCTCCTGCCCTCCTGCCTGGCATGGATGCCAAGGGCTCTGGATCCTCTCCCTGTGTGCCTTGAGCTCTCCCAGCCTCACCCTCAGCCTGGATCCCTGAGCTGGGCGAGCAGGAGATGTGCAGGGCATGCACAGGAGTGGTTCCTGCTGCCACTGTCCCCCAGCTCCCAGAGGGGACACACTCATCCTCACCCAGGAATTTTGCACGGGGGATGTGAGTGATGGAGAGCCCAGCCTGGGAGGGCAGCAGAGATTTCGGGTGTCACCACAGGGCACCTGTGTCTGTCACCACAGGGCACCCACGGTGACCTCTGCAGTGCAGGACACTGTTCTCCCCCAGCTATGGCACCGTGGGACCCGGTGACACCTGGCTGAGGGAGAGCATCTCTTTTAGAAAGTCGTGATTTAAAGACCACAAATGATGGAGAATCCGCCACATCTCTTAGCAAATTGCTCCAATAGTTAATTATACTCCCTGCTTAAAAGATGCATCTTATTTCCAATTTAGGTTTTTCTAGCTTCAGCTTCCAGCCAATGAATCTCATTACATTTTTTATCTGCTAGATTAAAAACCCCTCCATTATCAGAAATCTCCTCCCTCCATAAGTATTTATAGACTATGATCAAGTTGCCTCTTAACCTCCCCTTGATAAACTAAATAGGCTGAGCCACTCTGTCTCTCCCAGCCAGTCAGGCTTTGCACACCTCCACCCATTCCCACTGCTCTTCCCTGAGCCATCCCTGGGCCTGCAGCATCCTGGAGCAAGTCCCTGGATCAGTGATGCCAGATGATTTTTGCCTTTTTATATATATTTGTAACCTTCCCAGTACTTTCCCCACCCTTTTCCCCAGCTAGAGACCAAAGGCATTGCAGAGCTCCAAGCCCCAGGAGGCACAAGGCTCCTCTGCTGTCTTGGACCTTCCTGGGAGCAAAATCTTCAAGACACAGTCCAACTAGTGCCGAGGGTGGGGGCTCCAGAGAAGGGGCTTGACCTGAGGGGAATTGCATCACCACTTGTCCTCCTAATTAGTGCTTTTGATCAATTCTGCTAATTTCCTAAAACCTATCAAACTGTATTCACCCCTGTGGGGTTGGGCTTTTGTGGATATTCTTCAGAACTGCCCCTGGAGCTCCAATAAAAATCCACTTTATTACCTCCTATACCAAGCTTATCTCAAGTTCCATTTCCAGGCTGAAAAGGGCAACATCAGGGCAGGTGAGAAGGTGGTGTCCTGCGGTTTGACATGTGACAGAGGACCAGGGAGGGACGAGGGAGGCTGGCTGTGCCATGGTGCTGCTCCAAGGGGCTCGGGGTGGGTAAGATGCACTCTGTGCTCAGAGTGGTGCCAGCACAGAGGAGATCCTGCAGGGAATACAGAGCGGGGCAGGAACGGAGATAAGTACTGAGGAATCACAGAATCATTAGGGTTGGGAAAGACCTTCAGGAACACCAAGTCCAACCTTCAAATGAATCCCACTGCACCCACTGAAGTGCCACAGCTGCCTGGGTTTTGAACACTTCCAGGGGTGGGCAGCCTCTTCCAGTGCCTGACCACTCTCTCAGTGAAAAAACTTTTCCTGATATCCAATCTGAACCTCCTGAGGTGTCACTTGAGGCCATTTCCTCTTGCCCATTTGTTCCCTCGGAGCAGAGCCTGAGCCCCCCCCGGCCACCCCCTCCTGTCAGGGAGTTGTGGAGAGTGAGAAAATCCCCCCTGAGCCTCCTTTTCTCCAGCTGAGCCTCCCCATTCCCTCAGCCACTCCAGACCCTTCCCCAGCTCTGTTCCCTTCCCTGGACACCCTCCAGCATTTCAATGTCTGTCTTGTCATGAGAGGCACAAAAGTGACTCCAGGAGTTGAGGATGGACATGCTGGTAAGAGGGACACCAGGAGAAGGGAGGAGTGATGCAGGGAGAGCATCAGCTGGGCAGGGGGCGAGTGCAGCAGC
This sequence comes from Acanthiza pusilla, assembly GCA_036630365.1. Classification (NCBI taxonomy): domain Eukaryota; kingdom Metazoa; phylum Chordata; class Aves; order Passeriformes; family Acanthizidae; genus Acanthiza; species Acanthiza pusilla. The sequence continues at coordinate 5,506,536 of JAXCHO010000176.1, read as the reverse complement.
ATTTTGGGGGCAGGAGCTGCAGGATCACAGTGCAAATTCAGCTCAGGGTGATGCCCCTGCATCAAAATCACTCAGCAAGGAGAGCTGGGCAAGTGCATCTGTGCAGGCAGCAGGGAAGGAGCTCTGAATGTCCCATATGGGTGGGTCTGGGGGCTCTGCCAGCTTTCAGAGATGGTCAGCTCTGGTTCAGGGTCATCTGTGCCCCTCTCAGCAGGTGCAGCCTGGGAAAAGGTGGAGACTTCACCTGAGGGATGATTGGAATACCTGGAGGAGCTGAGCTGGGAAATCTCTTATTTTATGGGCCTGTGCTGCTGCCAGAGGTGTGACAAGCTTGCCCAGGACTCTCTTGTCTGGGACAATTTGGCATCAATGGTGCAGACATCTCTTCAGCCAGCTGCTCGTCCTGCAGTCTTGTTGACAAGCACAGCCTGAGCTTCCTTCCAAGGCAAAGAGAGAGGCCCTTGGGCGATGCAGTGCCTCCTTCCCAGGGCCTGCTCCAGCCCTGGAGCCCAACCAGACCTGGCTGGGAGCAGGACAGGATGGGCTGATGCCTTCGTATCTCCTTATGGAGTTCCAAACTGAGCTCCACAGCATCCCTTGGGCAGGGCTATCACATCCCCCCCACCACTGGGATCAGCACTTGGGATGACTTGAGCCAGCCTTGGCAGGAGCTGTACCCCAAATTCTGGAATCTGATGGGAACATTGCCACCTGTGCAGGGCTGCCCACAGGATGGGCACTGCCTGCCATGGCCTGGCAGCCTTTGGTTCTTCCCCTGCCCTGTGTCTCACCACATCCCCCTGGAGTGGGACAAACCCCACAGCCAAGGGCACTGCTGTGGGGAAAAGTGGGTCGCAGTGGTTCTGCTCCTTCCCCTTCTCTGTGTCCCAGGCTGCCAAATCCTCCCCGCTTGGGCTGAAAAAGGATTCCTGGAAAGCAGCGATACAGATGTGCTTCTGCTCAGCATCCAGCTGTGGATTCCAGTGCTATCAGCTTAGCCTCACCCTCGCCAGCTGACAGCTGGAGCATCCTGGAGCAGGGTGAGCCCAAAGCCAGCTCCTCATGCACGCTGCAGACCCAGGGACTCGGGCTCTAGGGCAGTGCAGGGTCTGCCAGGCTCTGGGGAGCTGCTCCTGCAGGCCAGGGAGATCAGGATCCTGCTGTGTGCACAGGCAGCGTGTGGGGGGAGGCTGCCTCCAGCCCTGGAGAGCCTCCTCACACCCCCAGCTGCAGACCCTGGCTCCTCCTGCCTGGTGTCAGATGCAATAAGGGAGATGAGCTCCCCCAGCACGGCCAGCACACACTGTGTGGTCTCCCTCTGGCTTTAGGCTCCCAGAATTTCTTCTTCTCTCTGAGAGATGTCAGGTTGAATAAAACTAAATAGATCCTGATGGAGGAAAACTGCAGTTAAGTGGGTTGGCTGACTGCTTGCCTTCTTTTTATTTTGTTTTCTAACTTGTCACAGAGAGAAAGCCACCAGGGAAATGTCCTGGCAGGCCCTTGGTCACGGTCCCTCGCTCTTCCAGGCCGTCTCCCCTGAGCCTGGTTAGCTCTGCCTCCCTGCCAGGACAGGAGGCCACTGCAGTCCCAGGAGGAGGGTCAGCACCTGACAAGTGTGAAATGGAACTTGTGTCCCCTCGTGCCTGGGTGATTAGGAAGGGATCACCCATCCCTGGTGGCTCGGAGCCAGCAGGGTCCTGCCCCCAGGAGCAGAGGGGAGCTCACGGCTCCTGGTGGAGGCAGAGTCCATCCCCTGGGGATGCCCTGCTGAGGGCTGGGGAGGACAAAGCCAAGCCCTGGGTCCTTGCAGGGTGAGCAGATCTCGTGGTCTCACAGCATCCTGTGATGTGTGACACTGCAATCGCACAGCCCCACAGGAGCCCTGTGCTCCTTCCAGTGTCCAAGAGACATCATTTGGGGACTGCTTGGGAGGGGGATGATCACAGAATCACAGACTCACAAAAAGGCCTGGCTTGGGCAATAAAAATCAACCCATTCCACCTCCTGCCATGGCATGGACACCTTCCACTGTCCCAGGTGCTCCAAGCCCTGTCCAGCCTGGCCTTGGACACTTCCAGGGATCCAGGGGCAGCCACAGCTTCTCTGGGCAGCCACGACAGATGAAAGCAGCCCGAGAAGGCAGGACCTGCTCCATCAATTGTGCTGAAATCTTCTGATTTTTGAGCTTGACTTACGATTCTGGGTGAGGCCAATTTGTGTTTTCCTTCTTTTGGTAACCATAAACCAAACCACTGCCCAGAGCACCTGAGAGGAAGCACCCAACAGTCGTGATAAGGAAAAAGCACTGGTTTAACATGAAATAGTGGCTACTGGGGAGCTGTTCCAGCATTGGCTTTCAAGAGTTCCTGAAGAGGCTGAACAGCAGACAGAGCTTTGTGGGGCACACAGGACAAGATGCCAAAAGAAAATTTGACCATTTTGAAGAAAATGCTCTCTGCAAAACATCTCCCAAGTCAAGCAAAGACCAAGCACAAAAGATCACACAACTGCACCAGGTGAAAGAAATCCAAAGACTTTATGCTTCAAAACACGGTTTGGTGATGACCATGGTGGTGGTGCCGTGTTGATCTTAAAGGTCTTTTCCAACCTCAATGATCCTGTGAAAATTTACCTCATGGCGCTGGAGCTGCTCCACTCCGTGCCCAGATGTGTGTGCTCTGCCTGGGATCAGCTCTGCAGTCCCTCCTTGGCCAGACGAGACTATGGACAGCACAGACACACCTCACCCCGTGGGACCTCTGTCCCAAAGTCAGGGGCAGAGCACAGCAGCCCCAGGGAACCCCACGAAGTCTCGGAGCATCTTTGTCCCAAGGTGAGCGCAGGGCTGATGGATTTCACCAGGAGAAATTGCTTCTTGTCAGAGGAACGTGGCTCAGAGTCCATGGGATGGTGGGGTTTGTCACATCAAGCAGAAATTAAATTCTCTCTCAGGGTTTCCTCGGGGGATTTTTAGAGATGCTGAGGACAGCAGGGCAGCATCCATGAGTTTGGAGTGATTCCTTCTTGGTGTCTCAGCTCAGGCTCACACCCAGGGGATGAACCATCAAGTGGGATAGAAGGGAAGTGCCAGATCCCAGCAAAACCCCGACCATCAGCTGCCACCAAGGGTGAGGGCTGCCCACAAGCTCCTCTGGAGCTCTGCCCTGGGTCTCATCACATCCCCACAGTGACAAATTCACACTGCAGTGACATCACCAGCACCAGCAGAAATGAGCCAGTCAGAGACTTTTCCCTTAAATATTTTCTTCTGGTTTATTCCAAGTGTCCTCATGCTCCTCCCAAAACTCAGCAGTTTTCAGACCTGGGGCTTTGTCTCTTCCATTTTTTTATTTTATTTTCTTCTCTTCTTTCCATCCTATCTCTTTTTTATTTTTGGTGAAGGAGGAGATGAGACCAATGGAAATTTTTAGTCATTAAAACTGAAATCATTCCAAAACACTGCTTTTCTTTCAAAGGACAGGAATTTAATATCATTTTTGCTGATCTAATGTCTAATGTTTCACTCATCTCTAATGACAGCAGATTTCAGAGCTCTCCCACTGGAGACCCCTTCTCTAATACCTGAATGTGTCTAGAGGAGATCCCAGAACCTGTGAGTATTTTGGGTGGTACCAGCTGATCCAAACTTGTCCCATGAGCGAGAAAATGACCAGAGATGCCAAATGCAGACACAGGACACAGGGCAGGCCCCAAGCAGGGAACCATCCTGCCAAGGTGGCACCACATCTTCTGAGCAGGAATCCAGCCATGCCATCCTCACTCAGCCTCAAGCACCCAGCACAGGTATGTTTGAAGCTCTGGCATTTCCTGGGACCTGTTTTTAGGTGTCCTTTGACAGTGATGTCTGTGGTGGCAGGAAATAAAGACAGATCTCTCCCCAGCCCCACCATCAGACCATGGGGCCAGGAATGTGTCCACGACAGGATGGCAGATGATTTTCTTCCTTTCCTTCACCCCTGCAGGTTCTCCAGTGTGGTTTAACAAGCCCAGTTTGTGTCCTGCTGTCAGAGGGACAGTAGGAAGTTTGGACAGGGGATACCCTTACAGCTGAAATGTCTTACACCTCGCAGGGAGGAGGTGTATTAAATTTCTCATTTAACCGTTTTCAGTGGTGCTGGAGGCACCTCTTTAACCTCATTCTTCTAATGTGGTTGCACTGAGGGGGCTCTGCCACCCTTGTTTGGTTATGATCTCTGCCTGAGAAGCAAACCCTGGTGCTGTGCAGGAGCACAGACATCTCTGGGCGGCTCAGGAATCAGAGCAAGGGCTGGAAATCAAGCCCTGGGCGTGCAGAGCTGCAGGCAGCCACCTCTCCTCACTGCAGCAGAGGTTAATCAGTGCTGATTAAATCGAGGCTGGATTTTCCTGGGGAGGCTTTAAAACCTCAATTCCAAGCTGCACTCCCCCGTGCCCCCCACCCTCAGACCATGAGGCTGAACCTTCCCAGGCTCGTTGGCTTTTTAGGGCTGAGCCCCAGTCCCTCTGAGATGGAGGTTCTGGTCAGCCTCCAGTCATCTCCAAAGGGTTTTGTCACAACCACAGGGGTTTGAACATGCCATTCTTCCCCAGACTCCCATGACAGGAGGGTGGGAGGGGAAGTTGAGGCCCCGTGATGGTGGAGGGAGGGATCCCCCATGGCTGCTGGCACACCAGAGCGAGGTGCTGGTGCTCACTGCTGATTTATTGGCAGGGCTGGTAGGTGTTGCATTGGGTTAAGTATTAACAGATCTCATGAGCCTCATTAGCTGTCCTCTTTTCACTCTCCAGCTGAAGAGTTACTGCTCCAAAATCTATAGTGCCTTGGCAGCTGCCTGGCTGATTCCCAGGTTAACCCTCACGGCGCTGCTCCCTCCGGCTCTGCGCACGATCCCTGTGTGCACAGCGTGTCCCAAACCACACACAGCCCAGTCCCGGGGCTGTCCTGCCGCTGGGCAGCGAGGCTGGGCCCTTGGGTCATTGTCATGCCCATGTCTGTGCCCTCCAGAAGCCACAGGCCCTCTAAGCAGAGAGGGAGCCTTCCCCAGCTCTCCTCCAGACGTGCCAGCCAAGGCTCCTGGTGCAGCCCTGGCAGTGGGACATGCCCTGCTCAGGAGGCTCAGCTGGTGCAGCCCTGGCAGTGGGACATGCCCTGCTCAGGAGGCTCAGCTGGAGCAGCCCACGGGCTCTGCAGCAGCGATCTGCCCAGCTGGAGCTGGTACCTGTCCATTGGCATCTCCATCAGGGCCAGCCTGCCAGTCCCCTCAGCAGAGTCCTCACCCCAGTGACACAGATGCCATCTGAATTCGTCACCCCCGGGGCAGACACCAGCAGGCTCAGGGCTCTGCAAGCCCCAGAGGTGGTTCAGACTGTAGACAGCCCTGCGCCTGCTCAGGCACAGCCCACGGCCACAGCTCTCCTGGCATGAGTAGCCCAGGAGGTGACACAGTCCATCACAAGCTGCTGGAGGTGTCACATCCACCAGGCCACTGGAGCAGCCACGGGGCTGCAGATCTCCAGGGGTCTCTGCTCCGAAGGCACCGAGCACAGGGCCAGGAGTGACCACGGGAGCAGCAGGTGACCATGAGCTGACCCAGGCACCTCTGATGGGATCCCCAGGTGTGTCCCCCCAACCATGAGCTGACCCAGGCATCTCTGATGGCTGCTGGGATCCCCAGGCCCCCTCGGGCCCTGCTGGGGATGGGATGGGGATGCAGTGTGCTCAGCTGCTCTGTCCCCACACCATGAAATATTTGTGTCTTTCTCCCGCTGGACTGGGCCTGGTTTCAGTGTCCTTTGAAGAGCCTGCAGCCATCTCCATCTCACTGGGTCCCTCCCTGGCAGTCCAGAGCTGCTCAATCACACCTGATCCTTATGATCAAACAGAGGCATGAGCAGCAGGGACATTTTGGGGAGCCTGGAGGGTTTCCTGCTGCCCTCCATCTCCAACCCCTCCCCCCGAGTGCCCACAGCCCTGGAGGAGCTGGCAGGGAGTGCAGGGGTTGGCATGACCTGGCTCCCCTTCTCAAGGGCAGCTCTTGCTCCAACAAGCCTTGGACAGTTCCTGCAGCTCTGGGTAAGTCCATGCTGGAAAGCACTTCCTTCGGACCTGTTAATTGTTAAACAGCACTGTGCTTTAATTAAAAAAGAGAGCCAAGCGGTCAAGTGCGTTACAGGGAGAGCGGAGGTTAACAAGCTGGGCAAGGTCACTATCTGACCTGCTCCTCCCCTGCCCCTTCTCTGCCCTGATGGGGCTGGAAGGGCTGTGCCATCCCAATGCTCTCCTGTCCCTCATAAACCAGCCCCTGCAGGCAGGAGCTGCCGTGCCAGGGACCCCCACAGCCAGCCTGACCCCCTGACCCCCTGACCCTGCCCAGGACAGGCAGAGGGCACTGGGAGCTGCTGGTGGGGCTCTGGGCACCGCTCCAGTGCTAGGGACACAGCTGTGCTGGAGCAGGTGACAGTGCAGGTGGTGACCAGGGTGAGGGTCAGCAGTGGGCAGTGAGCTCCTCCAGGAGCCTCCTGCTGCCTCTGAGGGGAGCTGGGGAGGACTCCACATGGTGGACAGAGTGAGGTGGGCTGGGGAAAGGTGACCTCTTGGGGGACATGGGTTCAGGGAGTGCTCTCCACAGTGCAGAGCTGGCTGGGAGCCACTGTGTGCTCTCACAGTGGCAGTGTCCCCCCGGGTCTGCCCACCCTCCTGGCCGACGCTGCTGGTCCCCACGGCCAGCACACTGCCCACCTCAGCCCCCTTCACAGGGCTCTCCTGGCAGCTCCCTTGAGGCTGGAACCAGCCCCTTTCTTCCTCTCGAGGCAGAAACTTGTGCTCGGAGAGGTCTGCGTCTCATCTGGGAGAAGAAAAATGAGGTCTGACAGCACTTAGGCTGCTCCTGCGGAGGTCCCAGTGCTTCCCAGTGGACTCTGCTGCAGCTCCTGGGACACATGATGGCAGGAAATCAGGTGCACCGAAAGCTCAGCACTTACTGTCACTCGTGAGCAGCTTCATGTGGCTAAATACCTTCGCAGACACGGGGCTAAGTGACATCCTGAAGGTCAGCGAGGAGATCAGTGGCACTGCGAGCCAGGAAACAATCCCAGGCTCAGCCATCTGAGTGCTGGGGGTGTCAGCCTTGGGCCAGATGCTATTCACCAGCCCATCAATAAGTTGGCAGTCAATAGCAAATCTCTCCGGATAGAATTTGTCGATGACATAAAGATTGGCAGCGTGGTGAATAATGAGGCTGTCACATGGAGCTGGATCGCTTCCCTCGCTGGGCCCGTTCCAACAAAGTGGGTTTTAATAGCCTGGGATGCAAAGCAGAGCAGGGCTGGGCTGGGCTGGAGGCTGGGCAGTGCTGGCAGCAGGGGAGGGCCCATGGGAGGTGGTGAAGGTGGTGTCACCTCCCGGGACAGGTGACACCTGCATGGGGAAGTGCTGGCACAAATGAACCCCTCCAGGTGAGGCACAGCGAGTCAGCCCTGAGACCACTGAGCCTGGGCATGCCTGGCTGCTCCAACAGTCCTGAGTGGGAATCCCAAATCCTTCTCTCTTCCTACTCTTTAGGCAGGAAAAACCTTCCTCTAAACTCCATGGAGCTCCTAATGCTCAGCCCTTTTTGTGAGAATGGCACCAGAGGAGAGGTAAAAGAACTGAGGATACCAGGTCAGGGTCAGGACAGGGATGTCACAGGTCCCTGGCCAAGCCCCTCTGCTCAAACCCTGTGCCCTGCTGTCCCAAGGGTCCCTCGTGCCCCCACCCCACAGCCTGGAGCCAGCCCTGTCCGTTTGCTCAGCATCACCACAGGTGTGTGAATGGCAGGGGAAATGGGGTTTGCTTTTAGAGAAGGAGCCCCAGAGCACATCACTGAATCAGTGCTCCCAGGGCCAAAGAATCCTTTCTTGGGTCTGGTGGACCTCCCCTCCCATCACCAGACCCCCCCATTGCCCCCAGCAAGCCTTTTCCCAGAGCTCACAGGGGAACTGTTTCCCAAGAAACAGAATCTCCAGGATCTTCTGTCAGAGAATCACACAATCCTGGAATGGTTTGTGCTGGAAGAGACCTTTTTAGGTCACACAGCTCCACCTCATTCCACCTCTGCCATGGGCAGGGACACCTTCCACTAAACCAAGTTGTTCCAAGGCCCATCCAGCCTGGCCTTGGACACTTCCAGGGATCCAGGGGCAGCCACAGCTTCTCTGGGCACCTGTGCCAGTGTCCCAACACCCTCTGAATAAAAGACTTGTTCCTACCTCTAGTCCAAATCCACTCCCTTTATTTTGAAAACATTGCTCATTGTCCTGACACAACAGGCCCTACAAAAATGTCTGTCTCCATCTTTTTTATAAGCTCCTTCAGGCCCTGCCAGGGGCTCTGGGCTCTCCCTGGAGCCTTCTCTTCCCCAGGTGAGCACCCCCAGCTCTCCCAGCCTGGCTCCAGAGCAGCTCCAGCCCTGGAGCAGCTCCATGGGCTCTCTGGACTCTCTCCAGCAGCTCCAGCTCCTCCTGAGGTTGGACCCCAGGGCTGGGGCAGTTCTGCAGGTGAGGAATCACCTGAGCAGGGCAGAGGGGCAGAATAATTTCCCTTGACCTGTTGGTCAAGCTGAATTTGATGCAGCCCAGGATGTGATTGACATTTTGTCCAAATCTGGCTGCTTGGTCTACCGAGACTCCCTCTGCCCATCCCAGAGGGTCTCAGCCATCTGAAATCCCAGGAATGCTGGATATCAACAGAGACTTTGGGGGACGACCCTCAGATTCCAGGGAAGGGAGAACAAGAAGAAAAGCAAAGGAGGATGAGCTCCAAGGAGTTGCTGCTCTGTGTTAAACGCAACAGAGCAGCAGAATTGTGCTGATGCTGAGGTGTCACTCGTGCTGTCCCCATTCCTTGTGACAAAAGCCAGCCCTGCATCCCCTGGCAGGCTCTGGGCAGTGACTGCTCACATCCAGGACCTGGAGGATGCTTCACTCGGACCCTGCTGGAGCCCTCCTGCCTCCCTGCAGCACCTGGGACCGTTGGAGCAGCCCCGGCAGGGATTTACATCCCTCGGAAAATAATTATGGGGAAGAAAAGTGCTGGTATTAATCGGAGCCTCCATTTAAAGATTAACCACAACAAATGTGTTGCACGCAGGAAGTTTATTTAACAATGCTCCCATTGTACACCCCGAGAGCATGTTTGTCTTCATTAGTGCAGTAATTCATTATATGGCCTCTCTAACATTCAAATCAGAAGGAAGAATATTAAAAAAGTAATTATACTTTTCAAAGTAAAGCTTTATGGGTAAATTGTATGCAAATCGCTGTCTAAATCAGGGCGGCATATCTTAAGCAGATCTAAAAGTTGCAAAGGCTTCCACCGCATCATTGATATGTAATCAACATAGATGTATGATTCTGCTCCTTACTTAGGCAAATTTGAATGGCAATCCTCAAGTAGGTAATTGGTATTTATCACAATGGCTGATGGGGAGAAGCTATAATCTTGTTACGGGTGGGACCGGCCTGTCATAAATCAACCTGCTTGGAGGTTACTGCAAGACTCTGTCACATTTGGGTTTCCAGATGCTTTTAATCACCTTTTTTAACCTTCACCTCATTTGTAATATGGGCAAATAACCTTCAGGTCTTCAAAGGCCTCTTCTGCAGGTGTCAGTGCGTTCGGGGAAATAGCTGAGTGCCCTCACACCATTTGTCCACCCCGTGATGACAGCCCCTTTTCTCTAATCAAGATAGTTTAATGAGATTTTTTTTTTTCCTTACTAAAATAGCGCTAGGAATAAAACATGAAATTGATCATTTATGTGCACCAGGGAAATCATGTCATTTGGAAAATAATTTAACAGGATTGGATGGTTCGGATTTACTGCCCGAACTGCAATCGCCAGCTCTGGGGATTGGGAATGGAGAGCAGAGGGGCATCCCAGAGACTGCTGGGGGAGCGTGGATGGGTGGAGGACACCCACCCACATGGCCCTGGGGACAGATGTCCCCTGCCACCGTGTCCCCCTTGCAATTCACGCTGCTTTCCCAGGCATCTGAGGCTGGGTGCAGGTGCTGAAATCCCTCTCCAGCTCCTGGGGCTGCAGTGCCTGCCCTGGGGAGCTGTGGGGTCTGGCTGGACCCTGGCTGGGGTCCCCAGATGTCCTGGCTGTGATAGGGGTGTCCATGCAGCCTCCTGTGACCGTGCTGTCACACAATGACAGAACTCCGAGGCTCAAATATGCAGCAGAAGCTTTGCTGACAAGTTAGGGCACCCCTGAACCCCCCTCACCACCCCCCCAGAGGATTCACAAGCCAGCAAGTTTCTCTCAGGTGTCCTGGGGGATCACTGGCCATTCTGCTGAGGGACCACCAGCCCCACGTGCCCACCAATCCCTGGGAATGAACACGGGCAGGAGTGTCCTTCTCCTCTGGGCACGAGGTGCCCGAGGTGCCAGGGCGCAGCTCTGCCCAGCCCCAAGCACCGAGCAGCCCATGGGGACCTCCTGCCAGGCTGGGGTCACCCAAGGGGGGCCAGGGGCCCCTCTCTTCCATGCCCTGTGACTTTAGTGCCTGCCCAGCCCCTCCGTGCTGGCAGCTCCACAGGGCTCCTCCCAGTGTGGATGTGGCATCATCACCTGATCCCCAGGTGTCCTCACCCTCGGGAGACACCAACATCTCTGCTTCTGCCAGGCAGCACCTTCAGTGCCCTGACACCGAGGGCGTGCAGGAGCCTCTGCCAGCCCAGCACCCTCTCAGACCCCTGCCCTCTCCATCCAGCCGGGTGCTGGGAGGGTTTCCCAATTCCTTTTGGCACACAGAGAAGCAGATACCCCAGAAAACCATGGCTGGTGCTGCTGCTGGATAAGGAGAGCTGCACCTCCTGCCCCTGCCCATGCAGGGGGTTGAAACTGAATGAGTTTTAGGGTCCTTTCCAACCCAAACCAGTCTGGGATTCTCTGATCTCCCAGGCAAATGGTCCCCGTGCAGAGCCCATCCTGTCTGGATTCCCAACACCGAGGCCTTGCACTGATTTAGGGGAGAAGCAGACGCAGACCTGGGAGCATTCAGGGAGGCTGACAGGGAATCAAGGCAGAGAAAAAAACAATTCCAAATGTCCAAAGTGACTTGAAGAGGATTCACAGCTGAAAATAGGGGTGAAATGGTTTCTGCTGGTTATTAATGCCGTGCTATTTGTTCCATGTTATTAGCAGGCGATAACGTGCCATGCAGAGGTGAAAAGCAGATACAGAAATGCACGGTGGAAATTCATCTCCTCCAGCACGAGGCAATTGCAGGGCTGAGATGGGGCACTGCTGAGCACCACGAGCCAGCAGAGATCTGAGCACTGGAGAAATGAACATTTTTTTCATCCTTTTTCTTTTTTTCTTTTTTTCTTTTTTTTTTTTCTTTTGGAAGGGGAAAGAGGTTACATTTTTCTGTGTCAGAAATATGCCGTGACACGAGAGAATCCATCAAATGACACTGCGTGTCAGGTCATGTCACAACATCATTAAAACATTATATCTTGTTGATGAGGCTCTTGCCATCAATTCAGAGAGTGACTGATTTGATCTGCAAAAAGTGGAAGTTTCTGTGCCCTGTTTGCAAGACAGCTGGCAGCTCTGCGAGAGGAAGCACTATTTCATATTCTATTTAGGGCATTAAGCCTTAATCCCATTAGAAGATTCATAGCATAGCCAGCTTCAGATAGAGAGATACTTCCATAGCTGGATGGATTTCTCCTACGACACCTGCACCACATGCTACATGGAGCCATTTGGAAAAAAAACAAGCCTACGGACTTCCCAGCTCCTCTCTGAGAGCTTATCTCTTCCTCTAATACAGTTTAGTGCCAGGTTTTATAGACTGCTCATGCTGTCGGGAATGTTTGCTGGTATTCTGTTAACTTGATGCTTGGCTGTTCCAACACTATTCATTTAGGGCAAGCATCTGGCATGTAGCAACAAGATGGCTGATAGAATAAAATTAGGCAAGTTTATATGATTAACCATAGCTGGGAGCCAGCATCGGTCTCAGTTTGTAAGAGGCTGTAATGGATCCTGTAGGTTATTTATCGGGGAGAGCAAAGCTGCACTCACACCTTGGGAGAACCCAGGGAAACACACCTTTGGGGGATGCTGACACTGTGTCCCGAGGGGATTCTGGCAGCCCTGAGGCTGGGAGGAGGCGAAAGTTAGGAAGCTGCAGAGCAGGGGATGGTGGTGGGGCAGGCTGGGTCTCTCTAACCTCCTGCCTGAACCATGTGGGAATTGGGAACCTCACACGGTGGGACCTGTGTGAGCTCAGGGTACACATCCTCGGTCCCCATCTTGTACCTTAGTGCCAGGGCAGTGCTCCCCTCCCCTGTTTGTTTAGACCAGAGGGTAATAACCCACGGAGCAGAAAGAGGCCAGGTTTGATGAGGTGTCAGGAAGAAATTTTTTCCTGTCATGATGGGCAGGCCCTGGCACAGGTGCCCAGGGAAGCTGTGGCTGCCCCTGGATCCCTGGCAGTGTCCAAGGCCAGGCTGGACAGGGCTTGGAGCAGCCTGGGACAGTGGAAGGTGTCCCTGCCATGGCAGGGGTGGAATGGGATGGGATTTAAGGTCCCTTCCAAACCACTCTGTGATTCTGTGCCTCCTCTGCCTTGGTTTGGTGTAGGGCAGGGGACAGTCCAGGCCCTGAACCCCTGCAGGGACAAGCAGTTCCCAGTGCTGCAGCCCTGCTCTGTGGGGTCACAGCGTCTCATGCTCTCCTGGCACCTCCAGCTGCACTTCAGTGGGCTCCTGCCCATCCCCTGCATCTGTGGGGCTGTCACAGACCCTGGCGTGGAGGCTCCCACGGATCCCAGTTTGGGGGCTGCCATGGATCCCAGTTTGGGGGCTCCCACGGATCCAAATTTGGAGGCTGCCATGGATCCCAATTTGGAGGCTGCCATGGATCCCAGTTTGGGGGCTCCCATGGATCCCAGTTTGGGGGCTCCCACGGATCCAAATTTGGAGGCTGCCATGGATCCCAATTTGGAGGCTGCCATGGATCCCAGTTTGGGGGCTCCCATGGATCCAAATTTGGAGGCTTCCATGGATCCCAGTTTGGAGGCTCCCATGGATCCAAATTTGGAGGCTCCCATGGATCCCAGTTTGGAGACTCCCACAGATCCCAGTCTGGAGACTGCTATGGATCCCAGTTTGGACACCCCCATGGATCCCAGTTTGGGGGCTGCCATGGATCCCAGTTTGGAGGCTGCCATGATCCCTCTGGCCAGCTGCAGACCTGCCTTTGGTCCCTCGCTGCTCAGCTCCCCAGTGGCTGAGCTGCTGTAGCCCTGATGCTGCTGGGCCAGCCAGCTGTGAGCTGGGGAGGTGCTGAGCTGTCCCCAGGATGTCCAATCCACAGCAAGGAAATCTGTGCCCCAGAGTATCCTGCCCTAAATACACCAGCGCTGCTGGGGTGCAGAGCGATGTGCCCTGTCCTGACTGATGCCCTGGGCAAGGTCAATGTGACCCCCACCTGCCAATCAAGCCCCCAGGTTTTGGGGAACAGTGTGGGATCTGTGCTCTCTGCAGGCCTGGGGGTGTCTGTAATGCAGGCACAGGGCAGGGAAACAGGTTTCCAAAAAATGAGAAATCAAGAAAGAAAGCAAATGCACAGTCTGAGCTGAGCCCTGCAGTCCTGCCAAGCTCTGGCTGTTTAATTTTGCTTTTGTGCCATTGCATTGCTTACCACAGTTCAACAGAATGTGAGGGAAAAAGTCATTCTGAGCTGAGGAATGAAGCACTTGTGCTGCTGTTAAATTCCCATTTATTCCTTTCTTGCAAAAAGTTTTCTTTTTGAGGTATAGCCATTTGCAGAATGAAAAAAAAAGAGGATAGAAAAATCCCACTGCCTTGCCTCAGCTCTGCATCTGCCCAGGTCTGTGCTGGTATCATGCATGTCAGGAAATGCAGCATCACCTGCCACGCAATAGTGCCGTGATTGATAAGTGTGTAATAACCCTGACCCAGAAAACCACACCTGTAATCTTCCCCCGATGAGCTCTGCCTGCATCAGTCCCATCCGAGGGTTTAAATGCCTCGCTGGGCTTTAAAGCAATCAATTGACCTGGCTGAGATGGGGATGAGATGAGATGGTGTGGCTGAGGGTGCTGGGGGGGTTGGGTCACACCTGGGGTGGCTGGTCACCTGAGGCTCGCTGGGGTCCCACCCGCAGGTCACATCTCCACGATGTGCTCTGCTCTCCATCACAGCCCTCTCCATTCCCCCATCCCCCCAGGATGTCCCCGTTCGCAGGGACAGCCCCCACCCTGCACACCCTGCAGCCACAAGGTCTGGGGCTGGCAACCAGGAAACGAGGATTTTCCAAGTGACATCAAACGGTGGCCAAGAATTTTTAAATAAACCCTGAGAGCAGCTCTCTTCTCATTTATTGCGAAGGAACCAGTCGTGTGCCAAGCACTGTGCTGGGCTCTGTCTGTCTGTCTGTCTGTCTGCCTCCCTGTCTCCCCCAGCCCTCTGACTCGGTTATCTATTTACCTATCTATTTACATGTATTTCTTTTCCCAGTGAATTATGTCAGGGAGGCAGTAAAGTGTTATGTATTTGCAAGCCCCATAATCTTTAAAAGCACAGTGATGCATGCTCCAGATGAGAAAAGAGCCTCCATCCAGTATGTTAATAGATAGCATTAGGGCAATAATGAAAAGCACTTGAGACAAGTAAGCCCCTATCAAAAGCTGAGTAATAGAGATGCACAGAATGAATCACAATGCACCTCCTCTGCAAAAGATATTAAGACGTCTGCTTTAGTGCAGGGTCTATTCACTCCAACAGCTGCTTCATTTCTCTGATTAAAATGGGAGTGGGGAGAGCTTTTTCCAAGCGTTTCCCCTTTTCTGCATTGCCTCGCACACAGGCAGACACCCACGCCGTGCCCACAGCGGGCTGTGCTGTGGCTGCAGCCGGGCAGGACGCGCACGCCGCACGCAAGGACACGAGCGACGCAGGCATTGTCACACGCACGGTGACACAGACATATGGGCACTGCAGCAGCTGCGTGTGCGGCCGCTCCCAGCACCGCCGGGCACCTTCAGGCTCCCTGTGCTCGTGGAACAGCTCCCCACGCGAGGCACCCCTCGGATTCTGACCCCCATCCCCACCGTGGGCTCTGTACTCCCACCCCAGCCCCTCCTGGAGGGGATCTGGGCTGCTGAGAGCCTCTCCCCAGCAGTGACAGCCATGCCCTCCTGTGCAGCAAGGAGGGGAAGCCAGGCAGGCTGGGTGGGTGCTGGAGATGAGGGTCAGGGGTCTGGCATGCAGGACAGCCTTACTGGGGGATCAGATCAGGGTTGGAGGGGGTGACAGCCACGGGAGGGGATGGGCAGACCCCTGGTGGGACCGTGCTGGAGGAACTGAGTGCAGAGGAGGGAAATGCTCTGCTGCAATGTCTGTGAGGGCTCTGCAGTGGCCTGGAATGGACCCATGGCTGTGTTATCCACCAGCAAGTGTTTGATGCCATTCCTGAAGCTTGAGAGACAATCTGAGAGCATCACTGCAGGACACCAGCTCAGCGTCAGGCTCTGCTCTGGAGTCACCAGTGGGAGGGAACAAACCCACACCATGGGGATGTGAGGCGTTGGTGCAGTTTACAGCCACCCTGGCAGCACCAGCCTTTGCCACGAGTCCTGCAGGCTCCAGAGCAGGAGCTGGGCAGGCAGGAGCAGAGCTCTGAGCCAGGGCCTGTCTCTTGCTGTGCCAGACGAGGCTCTGGCCGTGCTGAGGGGCTGTGGGCAAATCAGCCGTGTGCTCCTCCACATCCGTGGCTTGGAAATGACAAGCTGGTGATGCTGAGGTTCTTCCTGGGATATCCCTCACTCCCAAGGCCTGTTTCCATCTCACTGCTTCCCCAGGGCACAGCACAACACGGATGAGCCTCTCCAGGTGCACACTGCTGACTACAGCAACCCTCCCTGCTTAGACCCTGCTCCAGGCTGTGGCAAGAGCAGGAGATGAGACAAGTCCCAAGGAACATGGAGCCTGAGAGCAGCTAACAGCCACAACCAGCTGGGATATCCCACCTGCGACCAGCTTAGGCTCAGTTCTGACCACCAAAGACACACTCAAGGGTAAATCATTCTGCCCTGCCCACTGTGGGCTTTACACCTTCCCCACGAGCACCTGGAGAGGGCTGGTGCTGCAGGAGCTGTGGATCACAGCCTGGTCCATCCCAGTGACTCCCATCCCTGGCACTGTGGATGCATCGCTGGCCCGAGCTCTGCTGGCCCTCTCCCTCCTGCTGCTCACCCACATTTCTTCCTCAGGTTTTGGAAGCAGCAGCCAGGAAGAGCAGATGGGCACTGGTGATGACAAAAGTGCCTCTGGCTGCAGCAGGGAATAGGCCCAAGGAGTGAAAAGCCCCCTGGCAAGGGGGAGAGGGCTGGGGAGCAGCAGAGGACAGAGAGATGGTGGGAACGGTGCCACATCGAGGTCCTGCACCCACCACCCACGGCTCCCCTGCTGCCCCTGATGTCTGGGCAGCTGCTGCTGGGCTCCCACAGGACTTGTGCAGCAAGCAGGGGAGAGGAAGGCACTGAGAAGAGCTTTCCTGATGAAAAAGCCCAGAGCAAAGCCAGAGCCAGGTGAGAAACAGAAGCAGCACTACTCCATGTTGGCACAGGGCAAAGCAAAGGTGCGGACAGGCACAGCCCAGGCTCAGCTCAGCACTGCCACATCCCCAGGGCACTGCTGGAGCCTCCAGCCCTGGCAGTGCTCAAAAAGCAAGTGGACATATTAGCTCAGAGTATGGATTAGTGGGGATTTGGGCACAGGTTGGAATTGATGATCTTTGGGAGAGCTTTTCCACCTAACGATTCCGTGACTCTGGTTTTGTCTCCACACTGGCTCTGCCCACCTGCTCAGGGATGGGGGGAAGGTTTGGGAAGGGAAGGTTTGGGAAGGTTTGGGAAGGTTTGGGAAGGTTTGGGAAGGTTTGGGAAGGGAAGGGAAGGTTTGGGAAGGGAAGGGAAGGGAAGGGAAGGTTTGGGAAGAGAAGGGAAGGTTTGGGAAGGGAAGGTTTGGGAAGGGAAGGTTTGGGAAGGTTTGGGAAGGTTTGGGAAGGTTTGGGAAGGGAAGGTTTGGGAAGGGAAGGTTTGGGAAGGGAAGGTTTGGGAAGGGAAGGTTTGGGAAGGTTTGGGAAGGTTTGGGAAGGTTAGGGAAGGTTAGGGAAGGGAAGGGAAGGGAAGGGAAGGGAAGGGAAGGGAAGGGAAGGGAAGGGAAGGGAAGGGAAGGGAAGGGAAGGGAAGGGAAGGGAAGGGAAGGGAAGGGAAGGGAAGGGAAGGGAAGGGAAGGGAAGGGAAGGGAAGGGAAGGGAAGGGAAGGGAAGGGAAGAGAAGGGAAGGTTTGGGAAGGGAAGGTTTGGGAAGGGAAGGTTTGGGAAGGTTTGGGAAGGTTTGGGAAGGTTTGGGAAGGGAAGGTTTGGGAAGGGAAGGTTTGGGAAGGGAAGGTTTGGGAAGGGAAGGTTTGGGAAGGTTTGGGAAGGTTTGGGAAGGTTAGGGAAGGTTAGGGAAGGGAAGGGAAGGGAAGGGAAGGGAAGGGAAGGGAAGGGAAGGGAAGGGAAGGGAAGGGAAGGGAAGGGAAGGGAAGGGAAGGGAAGGGAAGGGAAGGGAAGGGAAGGGAAGGGAAGGGAAGGGAAGGGAAGGGAAGGGAAGGGAAGGGAAGGGAAGGGAAGGGAAGGGAAGGGAAGGGAAGGGAAGGGAAGGGAAGGGAAGGGAAGGGAAGGGAAGGGAAGGGAAGGGAAGGGAAGGGAAGGGAAGGGAAGGGAAGGGAAGGGAAGGGAAGGGAAGGGAAGGGAAGGGAAGGGAAGGGAAGGGAAGGGAAGGGAAGGGAAGGGAAGGGAAGGGAAGGGAAGGGAAGGGAAGGGAAGGGAAGGGAAGGGAAGGGAAGGGAAGGGAAGGGAAGGGAAGGGAAGGGAAGGGAAGGGAAGGGAAGGGAAGGGAAGGGAAGGGAGGCAGAAGCCCACATTGGGCTGGCTATCAGCTGCAGGGCACAGGAGCCAGGCTGATCCCCGGGTGGGGATAGCAGGGAGGGAGGTGAGGAGTTGGGAAGGGCTCGAGCTGACCCCTCTGTGGGGCACCACTGGGGCAGGACACCTGGGTTCTCCTCCTTGCCTTGCCAGGGAGTTTCAGGAGGTGTGAAAAAGGGCTTTCCCCATTTGTCAGCTTTTGTGATGCCCGGGAGAAGCGTTTCTTTGTGGTCACACAGAAGCACAGAGACCTTCCCCAGGGAGGGGAAGGTGGATGGTGAGGGCAGGCCAGACTGCCCCAGACTCAGGAATCACTAAACAGCTACAGAGCAGTGCCCTGGGGACACCCCTAGGGCCCGTGGCCAAGCTCCACAGGGGGATGCTCCTAGAGCAGTTTCCCTGCTGAGTTCAGTTTCGGAGTTCAGCGAGCCTCACAGGAGCATAATTTTGGGTGCAAGCCTACCAGAGCTCTTGATCAGGAGGTCAGGTTTAAAGACGAGGGCCTTGCTAGGGGAAAAGCACCTGTGTCCTGGTGAGGGTCAGCACCGTGACAGGAATGGACATCTCCACTCCAGTTCCTATGCCAAAGCCGAGCTTGCTGGGCTTGGCTGTCCCCATGGTCCCTGCTGAGCCACGCTCCTTGTGCCATGGTCACAGGGTGGGATGTGCTTCTCCCGAGCTGCTCAGCTTCTCTCCAAGCTGCTCCCGACCTCACCCTCTGGGTGTCCCAGGCCTTTTCCCATCATCCTGGGCTTGGTGAGCCTGTGGGTGCTGTGCAGGGAGATGAAATGCAGCCTGTGAGCAGCCGAGAGCCGAAGGGATGAGAGAAGGAAGAGCCCTGGAGAGGATGAGGCAGCTCACTGAGGAAAGCCAGGGGGAGGAAGCAGCTAATGTGGTATTCACGAAGCTGCTGGAGATGGTTCAGGTGCAGTCACACACCTGTGGGGTCTGGTTGTGCTGAGACACTCAGCAGCTGCAGTGGCAGTGCTTCCCCAGCCCCAGGGAGCCCCGTGCCTGCAGCTGGTCCGTGAGCTCCCAGCATCAGCCTGGACCAAAGTGGGCACAAGGCACGTAAATCCTGGGGAGATGGGTGAAGATCTGGCAGGTCCTCAAAGGGCTGCAGCTGGAGAGCCAAACGTGAGCAGTTTGACAGCAGTTTCTCAATGTGTGCAGGGCACCCGAGCTCCCCACGGCAACCTCTCACATGTGTGTGCCACCGGCAACAAGCAGTGACACTGCCAGGCCCCACGGCGGTCTCGGGAGCCACCAGCAGCACAAAACCCTGGACACGCCAGGGAGGAGGCTGCCATCGCCACTGGCACCTCCGAGCTCGTTGCCAGATGCCCAGGAAAAGGCAGCGAGGCCTCAGCAGGGAGCTTCAGCGCCGCGTCTGCTGCTGCCTGCCAAAATTAACATCACTGACAAAAGGCATGATCCTGAAATTGCACCACCAAACAGATGGATTGCTGGAGTATGGGAGGCCTCGTAATGGAAAAGATGAGTAATTCAAGGAGAGAGCGTAGTGCCAGCGATCCGAGTGCTTGGCTGCTGCGGCAGGCTGGGAACCTGGAGTGCTGCCGGTGGCGGGGCTGATTCCTCGGCTCTGCGGCCAAACCTGCCGGGACGGTGCCCGCGGGGTCCTGCTGGCCACCGGCACGGGGACACAGCGTGGGGCATGCTGCCACAGCCGGCTGGGCTGGGCTGGCCCGGGTGGAGGGGTGGCTCTGGTGCTGGGGACACACCGTGCCAAGCAGCCCTGCCCACGCTGCCCCAAGGAGAGCTGTGGCACTGGCTTGGGCTTCCAGACATCCCTGGGGCAGTTGTGCCGCAAGGATCGCTGCAGAACCCCAGCCATTCCTGCTGCAGAAAGCCAGGAATATGCAGAATATCCTGTCCAGCAGAGGAAAGGGGAAAATAGGAGTGCCTTTGTGTAGCTCCACTTTAAACATGGCAATGAAACACGTCCCAAAAAGGCTCTCAGAGCCCCGAGTGCTCAGCAAAACCCTCACACTGAGCCCTGTGAGGGCTGGCTCATTCCTTCCCTATGAAGTGACTCACAGGAGGATCTGAAAAAGTCTGACTTTCTTCTGGCACTGAAGAGCAAGATGGATGAGAAAAGGGATATGCTCCCTCCTTTAACTACTGCTGCCCTTGCTGTCCAGGAGTGTCCTTGTGCAGCCTGTGGGGTTGTGCCAGGGCTGGGATCCACTGCCCCAGGATCACACAGATCCTGCCAGCACAGCCACTGATTCTATGGTCAGAGCAGAAACACAGGCACAGCCCTTCTGAAACAGCCAGGACCTCACCTCACTGCCACCCCACAGCTCTCCCTGCCCTGTCATTAGACCTGCGATTATTAATGATTCTTTTTCTTTTTTTAAGTACAAATGGACTGAAATCATCCACTTGTCAGTGCTATGACTGTGGTGATGCAAATGTGACACAGCAGGCTTGTACTGGGCATTGAAATTTAAATTAATGGGAAAAAATGAGCTTGCTGGGTTTTTGGCAGAAGATCTGGGCTGCTTGTGTTGTCCAGTGCCCTGAGGCCGTCCTGGGTGCCACGGGGACACCAGGACCAGGGCACAGCTCTGCACCTGCAGCAGGGCTGGACACAGAGTCACCCTACAGCCAGCACTGCTGGGCCTGTCCTGCTCAGCTCCTGCGAGTCCCGTCCGACACCCTGGAGGAGAGTTTAGGCAGTTCAGCCTTTCAGCTCCTGGAAAAAAAGGCAGGAAAAGGAAGGAGGGAGGAATAAATCAGCCACAGCTTAAGGCCCCTTATCTCGGAATGACGCCCTGCAGTTCCTAAGGGCTGATACATCCACGGGCACGGATCCTGCTGCAGGATCAATGGGATTAGAGGGGCTTTGCTGTGCCCCAGCTGCTCCTGTCCTGTCCCCAGCCACGGAGCCCTGGGTGGCACGGGGGGTCCGGGCAGAGCAGAGCTCCGGGCTGGCTGTCCCAGGGTGCAGGTCCTGCCCAGGGTCAGCAGGTGCTGGGCTGCAGAGGCACAGCCATTGGGGCAGCAGACTGAGCTGTGGGGAGGCTGAGCAGGGCAGGGTGGGTCCTGCAGCTCCCATCCACAGCCCGGAGCACCCCGGAGCCAGGGCAGCACTGGGTGCTGCCAAAAGCAGCGTGGTTGGCATCAGCCCGGCTGGCTCTGTGTGCATCCGGTGCCTTTTCATGGCTAATGCGTCATTCAGTGTGACTTATTCACTGCGAGGCTCGGGGTTGGTGTCTCTGCCTGCAAGGCTGAAAGGGGACTGGGCTCTGCTCGGGTCCTGCCTCCCTGGGGGGACAGCAGCACCTTTTGGGTTCCCCTAAATGCACCCCCACAGATGGGAAGCAGGAGATGAGGATTTCCATGAACAGGGATAGTGGGGATGGCAGAGCAGAGAGTGTGAGCACGTGTGGCTCCCCCAGCTCTGCGGCAGAGGAGGGAGGGCACAGGGGAGAGAACAGGGGAAGGACTCAGGGACAGCACTGCTGACACCCCAACATGACACTGCTGGGACTGCGAGGGGACAGGGACAAACAGTGCTCTCCCACCCACCTCTGCGAGGGAAAGGTAAGTGCATGTGAGTGTCAGAGAACAAAACCGAGCCCTATATGTTTAAACTGGCAAGTTCTGTGTTTGTCATCGAGCTGTAAAATGATACCCGAACAGATGAGGACAGGAACTTCTTGGAAGGCTCAAGCACAGACAGCAGGAGTGGGGGAATAGCATTTTGCTTTATTTCTTTACATGCAATCCAAGGTTTTTATTTTTTTTTTCCTTGCAGTGTTATATTTTTCTATCCAAAAATGGTTATGAGTCTGCCAGCTCTCAGAGGCAGCACTGAGGGCTTGTGCTGTGTCTGACACACCGGGGCCGAGGGCTGCAGCTGGGACACAGCAAAAGGCACAAACTATAAACCCTGGCCTGGAGGGTTAATAAAAAGCAGAGCACGATGGAAGAATGTGAGTGTGTGAGTGTCAGAGCTCACACCCCACATGGACCCCAGCACCAGCCATTTCCAGCTGATGTGCCACACAGAGACGCAGAGGACACCAGAGCCAAGCAGAGGATGCTGAGCTGCAGGCTGGGTTTGTAGGAGAACATGTGCTTCCAGCAGCAGCTCCTGTTTGTCACCAGGATGTAGTACCTGCTCCAGTGGGTGGATAATTTCAGGTGAATGAGAAAACGCTGCTTTTCTTTCAGTTCAAGCCATGTGCTGGGCGAGATGATGCTCACAGCAGTGACTTCTCTCAGGTGCTGCGTGGTAGGGACACAGCCACGTCCCCTGGCACACGTTCCTGGGGTGATTTATCACGCAGAGGTGCTGCCTCGTTTGTCTGGATGCAGATCCTGCGCCAGGTTAGGGGGTGGGAGGCGGGGAGTGCACAAAGCTGAGTTCGTCTCTGTGATGCTGTGACTGTCAGGAGACAGAGCACGGAGTGACAGCATGCACGTGAGCTACTGATGGTTTTAAGGATGCCCTTTTTTGGCTTAAATTAGGGGAAAATCACGAACAAAATCCTTAACAAAGCCAGAAAGGTTTATTCTCCAGTCATTCTCTCAGATTGCAGCCAGCCTCAGAGCTGCATTTCCACTCTCTTTTTGTCTTGAGGCATCGCAAATGTCTGAACAACAGCTGGGTGTCCCCAGGGGAGTGTCAGAGTGATGGACACTGACCCAACGCGGTCCCTCGCTTTTTCCTCATGCCCCCAAACAGGGGAAGGGTGGGTGGGCTGGGAAGGGGCAGGGACCACATTCAGTGCTCAAGGAGCTGCTCTGCTGTGGGGATCCCTCACCCAGCACTGGCTGGGTGTGCCAGCCCTAGGCAGCTGAGCCCTGAGCCTCTGTGAGACACTGTCCTGGTGCTTTGTGGCCATCACCGTGCCCCAGTGCAGCACAGATTGTCACAGGGGGGTCACAGCCCTTCCAGCTTGATGGTGGAAGAACATCAAGGAAGGCCAGCACAGGTTTGTCACCCCTGAGGGCTCTCCTCAGGGCACACCTCGTTTTGTGTTATGTTAGGGAGGGAATGGGCTGGGAAACCTGAGTTTCTGGAGTCAGGAGGACTGCAAGAACACGTGGAGTGAGAGAAAAACATCAGTGCCCATGGAACACCAGAGCTCCAAGAGGAGCTGTGCCCCCCGTGCTCATCCAGTGTCCTTCCCAGACTGAGATCTGAGCCCCTACAAACACAGTGAGGCCCTGAGGGACAGCTCAGCGCACCCAGGGCTGCCAGCATTGTCCCAGGGTGACACAGAGGGGACATCATGGGCACCATGGAGAGTTCATGGTCAGCTGGTGTGTCACAGATTGGTGGGGACCTCAGATGGCCAATTTCGGGAGGCTTTGGGGATCAAGGTGTGGGGTGCATCACAGGAAGGCCACTCCAGCTCTTTGACCCTAGTGCGACACACAGGCACGTTGGTCCTGCTGGCTGTCCCAGGTGTCCCAGGTGTCCCAGGTGTCCCAGGCGGTGTCTCAGGAGGGACATCGTGGTGTCTGTGCTCCAGGAGCAGCCTGGGCAGTGGGAAAAGCCCTCACGCCCCACCCTGCTGCTCTGTCCCCAAAGCCACGTGCTGGCCCAGGCCAGGGGGTCAATAGCCAAGGTGGCTCCCAGGTTGCTGGAGCCCCTGATACACTCAAAAGCACTCTAGGAATGAGGGGCTGGGCACCCCAACCCTCCATCCACCCTGCCCACACCGTCCCCAACCCCCTTGGGCAGCGCAGGGCGGTGCCATGGGGCAGGGAGAAGTGGAGCACCAGAAATAGGGCAGTGTGCTGGCCGTGGGGAGGGACAGGGGCAGGGACAGAGCTCAAAATCCCTGACACAGCTGGGCTGGCAGCCAGGGCACCGTGTCCTGCCCTCACCCTGCTCACTGCGAGGCAGAGCAGGGCACTGGCAGCACAGGAGCTCAGCCCTGTCCTGGTCATCTTCGGGTCCTGAGGGACAGCTCCAGCCCCAGGGGTTGAGAAGCCTCCAGGGAACTGAACAGGCACAATTAAAAATGTGTCACTGAGAGCTGCAGAACACCACAAACTGCTGGGCAGGGTCACAAAAACTCAGTTCAGACCCCATGGCGTGGCACCTCCCTGACCGGTGTGGGGTCACTGGTGGGGACAGGGGTCCCACGTGGGTGTCTGTTCATGAGTGTCCCCTCTCCCGTGTCAAGGTGAGGGACATCTGAGGATATCACTGTGCTTCAGCACGGAGCTCTGTGGGCTAACCGAAAACAGATGTATAAAAATAAACAGAAATACTAGAGATGTGATTACCAAGGAAACGCATTTACATACAGGAAAACGTCCAAAACGACTGTCATTTACTTCCTTTATTTATTTGCATTGATAGAAATGCTCCCACCCAAGGATCTGGGCTCGGTCCTGCCCCAATTGCAGGAAACAGAGCCTGCTGGACCCTTGCCCCCTCACCCACCACCATCGTGCCCCCTCCCACAAAGGAAAGCAAAGCTGCCCCTCTCTGATGGGGCTCGGGGTGTGCCATGCTGGGAACTGATTCCCTTCATTTCCCATCTCTGGGCACAGAGATTCCCCTTTAACTGTCCTGGGACCCCCCCAGGGAAGGATTTTCGGGATCACTGTGGGACAGCCCCCCCTGCACTGAGCTCTGGGCAGCCACGAGGGAATCAGGCACTGCGAGCTGAGGGATGGAGCAAAGGGGTGGCATTGGGGCAGGATATGGGGCATTTCTCGGTCCAGATGCCAACAGAGAACATGAAGCAGGGAGATACAGGCTGAGGCAAATCAAAAGAGAAGCATTTTAACTTGCAAGAAATGGAAATGAGAGGAGTGAATTTGGGTCATGCCAAAGCATTCATTCTACAGGAAATGAAATGTTTTACAAGCCTTTCCTTTTCTCCCTTTATTTTCCTCCTCTTTTCCCTCTTCTGGGGGATTTACAACAATTTATAAAAAAAGTTTTATTTATAAAATGCACAAAGAAAATATTTGAGCTGCCCTTTTCCCCTGCAGCTGTACAGAGCCCTCACACCCAGCTTCAGTCCCATCAGAGTGGCATTGGGGGCTCATTTTCCAGCACCAGCAACAAAACAACTGCACCCTCTGGCTGGGATTCTCTCCGATTATAATCTTGCCTCGAGCCTTTCCTGATCTCCACAAGAGCCTGGGCACTGAGCAGTGACACAGGGCCTGGCATCAGGACAGGACCCACTCTGGGGACGAGCCAGCTCCATCCCAGAGCCCGGGCAGCCTGTGGAGATGCTGGTGCAGCAGGATGGGCACACCCCAAGCTCCTCGTGCTCTGGGAGCGGCTGCAGAGGAGACTGGTGTGGAGAGAAGATGTGTGCGGGTTTTGGGGGAATGTGTTTGTCCATGGGGCAGCTCTGCCGTGCAGAATCACAGGCTGGGTTGGGTTGGAAGGGCTTAAGGCTCACCAGAGCTCACTCAGCTCTCTCAGCCTGGAGGTGCTGCAGCTCTCAGAGCATTTTCGTGTGGATGCGGGGACATGCACAATGCCATCAGCTCTGGAGCTGCCCCGCTCTGAGGGTGGCAGGAGGGTGCAGCCCTGGCAGGACAAGGAGCCTATGACCTCAGTGACATGAGGAAGGGACACAGAGGTCCTGGGGCTGTGCTGCCAGCGCTGGAGGGAACATTCAGCACCATGGGCCCTTTTTTCCTGAGGAACTCCTGCTCCATGACAGTCCCATCAGCTCTCCTGTTGCAGTGGGGATCCCCCAGGACCGAGGGGCAGTGCTGTGCCCCCAGCAGGTGCAGGAGCTGAGCCAGCAGCGCCACTGTGTCACCCACACCTCAGCAGGAGCAGCTGCAGGGTGGATGACACACTTTGCTGCTCTGCTCCAGCGCTGCCTCTGCCGGGTAATTAGAGTTGACAGGGTGTGTGCAGAGTTACTGGGTAATTGCCCACACACCTAAGGTGTGGTGGAAGTCGGGAAGTGAACCAAAATCTTCCACCTGACCTACATGCAGAGGTGCTGCCCAGCAGCAGTGGGACGAGGAGGTGGAGAGGAGGAAGCAAATGATGAAATGCTTCTGCAGGTGATGCCGGTGATTTTTGTATTTTCTTTTTATACCCTTTTTTATACATTTTTATACCCTTTCCCCTCCCTGTTACCTTCCAAACACACTCCTTGTACCCTGCACAGACACTCCTTGTACTTTAGCCCCACATGTTTACAACCCTTGTAGTCTGAGATTTAGCTTAGTTTGGGGTCCTGCAAAGCGAGGAAGACCAAACATTCATATTATCTCAGAACTAGAGGCTCCAACCTGTTCTCTCTTGGAACATGTTTTTGCAAACTAGGCTGTAGTCTCAATTGGGGGGGAGTTCATTAGAATAGGGGGCAATTATTCATTTATTAAGTTTCTTATTGGGGGATTTTCAGTAGATATGCTAATTTTGTGAAGTCCATAAAAATCCGGTATGTGTTGTACATGGGGTCCCAACTCGTCGTTCGCTCCATGGTGTTTTTTCCACCTTTGATGGTCTGGGCACCTAGGATCCTATTAAACCGAGCTAAATTCCCTTTTCCCTGTACTGCTGTGTCTGCTTCATATTTTTACCAGCCTGTTTAAGGCATCACAGGCATGGCACAAACCCAACCTGGGTGCTCAGAGAAGGGACTGAAGCAACCCCCAATCAGGCTGGAAGGGAAGGGGAAGGCATGGAGCCTGGAGAGGGCTGGCATGGATCTGCTCCCGCCAGCACTGTCAGGGGAGGGCTGGATCAGCAGCAGCTCACGTGTAGGACGAGGCAGGGAACGCTCTGCTGGCTGCCCGTGGTTGTGCCCACATGTTCAGCTGATCAGGTTAACTGCCTCATTTGCCTGGGAGCAGGGAGCCAAGCACTAATGGCTTTGGACGTGCAGCCTGGGCGATGTTCTGCTCTCCGGCCCTTCTGGGGCTGCCGCAGGTGCTGCTGAGCTGCCCGGCTCAGGGCACAGGGGCTGGGGCACAGCTCCCAGGAAACATGCCAGGAAATGTGCCAGGAAACGTGCCAGGAAACATGCCAGGAAACGTGCCAGCTTCTGCAGCCATGGCCTCGACAGAGCAGAGCGGTCCTGAGGTGCAGCAGGGCTGGCCTTGTTACGTGGCCCGAGGGAACAGGGGGGCTGCTGAGTCAGAGAACCACAGAATCACAGAATAATTAAGGCTGGAAAAAGCCTCTGAGATCACTGAGTCCAACTATTCACCCAGCACCACTGTATTCACCACTAACTCATGTCCCCAAGTGCCACATCCATACGGCTTTTGATTACTTCCAGGGATGATGATTCCATCACTTACTTGGGCAGCCTCTTCCGGTACCTAACCACCCTTCCAGTGAAGAAATTTTTCCTAATATCTAATCTAAACCTCCCCTGGTGCAACTTTAGGCCATTTCCTCTCATCCTGTCCAGTTCACAACCTTGGCAAGCGACTGGAGAACAGAGATGAGGGCCAGGATGGCCTTTTCCTGCCTCCCCTCCTCTCCTCAAGCTCACCTCCAATACATCTGGGGGCTTCAGCAGAGCAGACGGATCAGGAGGAGGAAAGCCAAGTCCGAGTGACTGTCCCATCTGAGTAACCCTCACCAGCCAAGCAGGACCAGAGCTCCAGCACGGAGCAGGCAGTGGCCATATCCAGTCCTGGCAATCTCCCTGTGGAGCAGGACTAAAAATTCCTGGTGCAGCCCCTGCCTGAGTCTCTCTCTTGCCCACAGAAATCACAGATCTCCTGCATCTAGGTTTTTCTTCCATCAATCCATCCTGCTTGTGTCCCACCTTTCCTCCCCTCCCAGCCCTGCCCTTTCCTGCCAGCTGTGCCTCCACGGTGGGGACCTGCAGCCCTTTCCTCCTGCAGGGATGTGGCTCCAGGCGCTCTGGCCACATGTCCATCCTCACTCTCTGAGCTCCCCCGGCCAGGCACCCTCATTGTCTGCTCTGCCTCGGCTCTCAAAGCCTGCAGGCCAACACCCAAACCTTGGGCAGAGACCAATTCGTGTCCACCCCAGCCCATTTCAGAAACCAAACCAGATTATGGCCATTCAGGCTCAGATTGTCACCAGCACCAAATTCTCTTCCTCACCTCTTCAGCAAGGCAAGCTCTGAACTCACGTCCCCTGTCTGTCTGGTGGAACAATCTGACTGTGATCAGGAATATCTGTAACACTTGTTCTCCCATCTATGCTCTGGAAGATAAGTTCTCCCATATCCACAGTTCCCAGGATTACTCATTCCTCCTGGATGAGGCTTTCTAATTCTTCCATTTAATTGCTCATGTTCCTGGCATCAGTACAGAAATACTTGAACTGTTTCTGCCTGGTCTTATCTGCGCTCTCAGCCGAGGAGGTGCCGTCCCCTTGCTGGCTGGAAGGGCTGCCTGACGTCGGTTTTTGGCAAGGTAGGAGCTCTCCCATTCCTCGCCGCTCTCTGCTCTTCCTTTCTTGGTCGCCCTGCTCCTGCTGACATGGTCACCCTCCCGATGGATGTGGATTCCAGGCAGGGTGCAACCAAGGCCAAGAAAGGAAACGCTCGGAGACAGCCCCGAGACCCATCCGCAGGGAACATCACTGCTTATCTGTCTTCCTCCTGATAACCTCCTTTTAATATTATCCACTGCAGACTCACCCTTCGCAAGTTCTTTATCCACTTTAATTCTGTGATCCCATCTTCTCTGGGTTAGCTAATAATTTCCCATGGGTGCTTTATCCGAGAGTTGCCTAAATCCAGACAGACACAAAGCAGTGCAGAAAACCCACGGATTGCTCAGTCCCTGACAGGCTGCCTTTGGAGAACCCATGCTGCATTTTATTTTCCATACGTCTTGCAGGCTTTATCTACTGTCCGATATAATATAAGCTCAAAAAACTTATGTATGACGCAGGCCAAATTATTTACTCTGCATTTACAGGGTGGAGGTGCAGTGCCTCAGACTGACTTCTTGCTCCAGCTCTGCTCCTTCACAAGAACTGCCTGAAATCTCCTGGTGGTCCTATTTCTGTGAGTCCACAGAGGGCCACTACACTGATCACAGGGCTGGAGTCCCTCTGCTCTGGAGCCAGGCTGGGAGAGCTGGGGGTGCTCACCTGGGGAGGAGAAGGCTCCAGGGAGAGCCCAGAGCCCCTGGCAGGGCCTGAAGGGCTCCAGGAGAGCTGGAGAGGGACTGGGGACAAGGGATGGAGGGACAGGACACAGGGAATGGCTTCCCACTGCCAGAGGGACGGGATTTGGGAAGGAATTGTTCGCTGGTAGGGTGGGGAGGCCCTGGCACAGGTGCCCAGAGAAGCTGTGGCTGCCCCTGGATCCCTGGAAGTCCAAGGCCAGGTTGGACAGGGCTTGGAGCAGCCTGGGACAGTGGAAGGTGTCCCTGCCCATGGCAGGAAGTGGAACAAGATGGGATTTGATGTCCCTTCAAACCAAAACTGTCCCAGCATTCTGCAATTCATGAATTCTTGCAGGACTCTGAGGCAGAGATGAGCTGGTTCCTCCCCATCTCAGTGCACTGAACTCTTGGAGCTTTCTGCTCACCCAGCCAGGGTCACGTTCATTTCCACACTGTCACTCCCCCGTTCCATGAGAGCCTCCTCACCCACAGCAGCACCAAGGGCTCAGGCAGCCCCCTGTCCTCCTGGACTCCCCTTGTCACAAAGCCACTTGTGCCACCTTCAGCCCCAGAAGACTCATTTCCAATGTTCCCAAGAGAAATCACATGTTTAAGAACAACCCTTTGTGTGCTAATCCTTTCCAATGACTTCCTCATGAATTCAGATCATCTCCTCACCTCCACTGCTCGCTCCTTGCCCTTCACCAAAAACAGCCACACAATTCCTCTGAAGGCCACCCAAGTCTCTCCTCTCTCTGCCCATCTCCCCCCTTGGCCTAGGCACACTTAGTGTGTGAAAGCAGAACCTGCCCAGCACTGTCTCTGTCCCCTCAGCCTGCTCTGTGCCAGCCTCATGTCCCCTGTCCCCTGTCCCCTCTGGTTCCTGGCTAACACTGCTGCCTCTGTCTTTCTTCCTTTAGGACCATCTGTTATTTTCTCTTTTGTGGCTGACCCTCTGTTTCTCCTCTCTGAGCTCTGGGACACCAAACTATGGTTTCTGCTCCATTTTCTGTCCTTGCACCTTCCTCCTCCTTTGCCCCTGGGTTTCTATTGAGGGTGTCGATCCTTGCTCAGATCTTTTTACAGAGCAGGTATCTGCAGTTCTCCACTTTCTTTAATGTTCTTCCTTTCTCCTTTCCCACATTCTAAATTTCCCATTTCACTCCACCACACTGTCCAGCTGTTTCTCTACTCTTGAGTCTCTCCTCTTGCTCTCTGACCCAGCCCCACTTCACCTGCAGCACCGTGAGGACAAGGTGGGGCAGCTCTGGGATCAGAACAGGGAACCCTTCCCTAGCTTCTCTCATCTCTGTTTTTCCCTTTCTGCGTGGCTGCGAGTGAGAGGGGAATCAGGCTGTGTGACAGCATGGCAAAGGCTGCTCCACTCTGACCCTTCGCCGTGAGCAGCCCACTTAGAAAAGAAAGGAACTGCAGGACGTGTTCAGCCACACAACAGCTGGGATGCTGGAGTATGAGATATCCATTCCATTAAAAAGCTCGGAGATAAAATCCTCCTCTAGCAGCATTGTTATTTTCAGGAACACCTTAAAGATGCTTTGATTTTCCTTTTCTTATGTCCTTGTTATACAACAGCAGCGAGAGCAGCTCTCCTCACAAGCACCATTAGCTACTTAACACAGCAGCCAGAAGGAATAAAACCTGTGTTTGTGGCTGTTCTTTTGGGCCCAGTTCATCCAGCTATTCAGGGATGCACCAAAATCCAAGTGAAATCCCAGCCCTGTAATCAAAAGGCTTTGGGGTGACCCAGTTGTGGCTTTCTAGTACCTGAAGAGGTCGATAAGAAAGATGGGAGAGAGAGTTTTCAAGGTCATGTAAGCGACAGGACACCGGGAATGGCTTCTCAGTGCCAGAGGGCAGGGATGGATGGGATATGGGGAAGGAATTGTTCCCTGGGAGGGTGGGGAGGGCTGGGATGGAATTCCCAGGGAAGCTGTGGCTGCCCCTGGATCCCTGGGAGAGTCCAAGGCTGGGCTGGAGCAGCCTGGGACAGTGGGAGGTGTCCCTGCCATGGCAGGGGTGGCACTGGGTGGTGTTTAAGGTCTCTTCCAACACAAACCATTCTGGGATTCTCTGATTCTCTCTCCACAGAAGCCACCATGGTGAAACAGTTTTGTCATTCAGGACAATCAACACTCTCTTGTGGATTTCGTCTGATCTCCTTCATCTCTGGAGCAAAACAGAGCATGTGAAGTGCAGGACCCAAGCTCATTACAGACAGGGTTCAGCAGAGCTGCCCTCCTGAGCCACCCGGCCACACACCAGAGCCATTTATTCTGGGAGATAAACACAAGGAACCCCATCCATGAGCCAGATTCCATCAGATGCAGGATTTGTTCACCCATAGACAAACGATTTCTCAAACCCAGGATCAGCAAGACACAGACATCAGACCCAAAAAGTGCAGCACAAACCTTTCAGGGTGCCCCAGCAGTCACTCACGTTGTCATTTTTCTGCCTCTTGCCTCCTGGCCCCTGGGCTGCTTCGTAAAGAAGTTCCACAGTGAAACCAGCCAAAGTTGAGAATTTCCAGGAGATGTGAAAATAGCAGAATGCAAATTTTGTGGAGGCTTGAAATTTCAAGTGATTTACCAGTGTCAAACCCGTAAAATCAATTTGGCAGGTGTTCACTGGTTAAAATTAGTTTTAACTGAAAGCTGGAGGCATTATTGTGGGAGTCTTTGAGCATTGTTGTGGATGCACAAGGCACAGGCAGGACTGCGCACGGCGCATGTGTTTTGGGGTGTAATCCTCCTGAAGCACCTTGTAATGCTGTTGGTGCGGCTCTGGGGGCTCTGGGGCTGAGGCCATGGGGCTGGCACCACAACCCTGCACTTGCAGAGGTTTTCTGGCATTTTCTCTGGCCCTGGGGTGGTCAGTGTGTGGGCCAGAGGCAGATCCCACCCCAGCGCAGTGTTAGTGACTTGGGAGGGCCCCCAGGATAAGCTCAGCCAGAGCAGCTGAAGTCCAGGGACAGTGAAGGGAAGAGACACCTGACTGTCTCAGCCCTCTAGTAACTCATAAAATCATCAAATCACAGAGTTCTTCAGGCTGGAAAAGACCTTGAAGATCCTCAAGTCCAACCGTCCAAGCACCACCACTAAACCATGTCCCCTGGTGCCACATCCACAGGTTTTTGGAACACTTCCAGGGACAGTGACTCCTCCACTCCCCTGTGCCAATGCTTTCCAACCCTTGCCATGAAAAATTATTTCCTAATATCCACTCTAAACTAAAGCTCCCCTGGCAGAACCTGGGGATGTTTCCTCTGATCCTGACTCGTGGCACAGAAAGGGAGAAGGGTTCTGCCCACGGCAGCTCCAGCAGCTCAGGGAGCAGAGCTCATCCTCACCACTTCCTTGGCCTCTTCTCCCCCACACACAAAGGAGCAGGGTCACATCTTCTGTCTCATTCCTCTTTTCCCCAAGGAGCAGCAGAGATGCAGGGAGGGTTTGGGGCACCTGCAGAGGAAGGTGGCTGTGGTCTGCAGCCGTGGGAGAAGCTGCACAGAGAAGGGTCAGGGAGTGCTGAGTGGAGACGAGAGCAGGCCTGGGGTGCACATCCCACAGCTCATGTGTGAAAGAGGAACAGGGAGACCTCCACTTCATCCTGACTGTTCAAACCTCACAGCAGTGTCTGCCTCCACAGTTCACTCCCCCAGCACTCCAGAGCTCTCTCTCAGGCACTCTCGGCCCCCGAGTCCCCTCCCAGGGTCTGCTTCTGTACTGCCCTGACAGGGCAGGTGTGTGTGGAGGAATGAGGATCAGAAAAATCAGGTGAGAGGGACAGGCTCTGGCACAGCAATCCGGGGGAGCACCGTGTCCCCGATCAAACCCTCGAGAAGGGCCAGGCTCCAGCTGCCTGCCTTGCCCTTTCCTCAGGAGGAGATGCCATTTCGTGACAGTCCTGCTGTCACCGGAGAGCTGCTGCACAGCTCTGCCTGCGCATCCCTCTGTCTCTTGGAAAACCACCACAGCCCAGCGACCCTCTGTGCCACTGCCTGCTGAAAGCCACCCAGGCAGGGACTGCCACACAGCTCATCCTCCCGGGAGACCCCAGAGAAATGCAGCAGAGCCCAGGACACAGCTCCCTGTGCATCCCAGCTCCCTGTGCATCCCAGCTCCCTGTGCATCCCAGCCCACCAGTCTGCCCAGCAGCGCCATGCTGGGATGCCAGGATGTCCCCATCTGCAGGACCCTGCTCAAACACACTGCCCTGGGGGACCCCAGTGCCCTGTGACCTGTGCAGGACCCTGCTACACCACCACAGGGTTCAGCTGGAGCTGCATGAGGGGCCCAGCCCAAAAATCCCATAAAAGCCCCACGACTCCCCTGGCAGGGCTGCATCACATCCATTGGGATGGCACCAACTTCTCCATGGCTGGGGAAAAGCAGCCTCCCCTGGGGGAGGGAGAGGAGCTTTGGTTCTGCAGTATCTTGAGGTGGAGCTGTTTTAAGCCCCAGCTCCCTCCCCTGTCCCTCACTCTGCCATTCCTTCCTGTCCCCATCCCTTGCACCCAGCTGGCAGTCCTGGAGACGACATTGTCCCCTAAATCAGGGGACCTCCATCCCCCAGCCAGGGTGGTCTCCCCTCCATCATGGTGCTGGGATGTGGTCAGAGCCCCGCTGTGCAGAGGAACAGCTCTCAGAAAGCAGCTCCTGGGTCCTTCAGCACATTGTGGAAGTGAAACACTGTGAACTCCATTGTCCCCATCAAATCCTCCTGCTGTGTTCATGTCTGACCTCCTCCCTGCCCTCTTGGCTGGAAGAAAACCCTTCCCAGCTCTCCTGCTGCTGCTGTGCATCAGGGCTGGGGCCATGGGACACTCTGGCAGTGGCTCTGTCCCCAGGCTGGTCACCATGTCCCCAGGCAGGCCAACACCTGGGGTTCCTTTTGGGGTTTTCCAGGGTCTTTCCCTCAAGCAGGCCACTCTCACACTGGCTAAGGCTCTCCATGTCCCTGAGCAATCCATGGTCCAGCACGGACATCCAATCCCCACCCACTCCTTCCAAACACTGCATCTCTGCCCAGCTTCCCTTTGTGCTGGGGCTCCTCTCCTGCCTGAGACATCACCCAGTTCCCCAGCCAGGACCCATTCCCAAATGCTTCTGGGGATCAGAAGCTGCTCCAGGACCTCCCCAAGGGAAAGGGTCTGTAGAGTAAAACATGTCCAGGTCAAGGGTTCTGGGCTGGCTCTTCAACAGGCAGCAGCAGGGCTGGACCAGCATCACTCCTGTCCTCGCTCCAGGGTCAGCAATGAGTCCAGAGGGCAGGGCAGGGAACCCTTCATCTTCCCTTTGGAAATTAAACAAGAAGCAGAAAGGGTTTGGTTTTCATTAATATTTTTCTTCAAAAGTTTTCTGGCTTCCCTTCCCCATCTTCTGCCAATATTTCTTCGAGGGGGCGGGCAGCGAGGAGCAGGGAACGTCTGGCAGCTTTTTGTTTTCAATTTGCACAAACCCATTCTGTGTGTGTGTTTTTTCTCTTTCTGGAAATTCTCTGCAGACAGGCACTTCCTGCAGAAATCATAATTTGCAAGGGAAAAATATCTAACAAACATGTTTTTTCCCTTTAGGTTTGCCCTGGGTCTGAAAAACCCAGGGCTGGGCTTTGTGCTGCTGACCCTGTCAGGCACCAGCCACCATAACACCCAGGACGGTGCTCCCACGCCAGCCCTGCCTGTCCCTTTCACTCTGCCAGCCCAGCACAGCCCTCCCTGGGCTGCCCCATCGCCCCCATGGCTTTGTCAGAGCCAGAAGGAAGCTCCAGGATGTGGGGTGGACATGACTTTGGGGTTTGGCCAAGAAAGGGGTCATGCTGGTTGAGCTCCACCGGTGTGTCCTGTCCTGGTGGGGCACAGATGTCCCGCCTTGGCAGAAGGCCACCCCAGATGTTTTACCAGCTGTTCACATCTGTTTTTCTCCCCACTCTCAAAGCTCTGGAGGACGAGCAGGCAGTGATGGCCACAGCTGGGCAGGGGCACCTGGGAGGAGCAGGGGCACCTGCAGCTCTCAGACCCTGCCTGGTCCCCTCAGATCCCCAAGCACCACCAGTCACACCTTGGCCCATCCTGACCTGAGCTTCCCCAGACAGAGCTCCCCAGTCCTGGCGTCTGGGCAGGCACGGGGGTAGCCAGGAGTGTGAGGTTAAATAATTCATTCCACATAAATCTTTCCTAGAAACAATTTTTTTCTTCCCAGGGAGACACATTACCACCTCACACACACAAACCTGACCAGGAATTATAAGAGCGCGTTTCTGCCACGGCGAATGGGGCAGGGAGAAGGGAGAGGAGGGAAGGAATAAAATATAGATTCTTGAACTCAGACCTGGGAAGCGGCAAAGCATCAATCTTGTTAAAGGACTAGTGTGGACTCTCCAGCCAGCCCACTTCATCCTGACTCCTGACAGGCCCCGATGATTTGTGCCTGCTCAGCAGAGGAGAAGTCCCATAACTCACCCACCGAGACGGCGTGGGATGGAAGCAGGAATGACTCACCACACCCTGCGTCCTGCCATGGCACCGCGGCTCCCCGTGTGCCCACCGCCCCATGGGGTCAGGACAGGCACGGGGTCTGTCCCCACCCCACATCCTGCTGTGGCACCAGAACGCCCCACATGCCCACCGCCCCATGAACCCCAGGGCAACCACAGGATAAATCCCCACGCCACACCTCCTGTGGCACCAGAGCTCCCCGTGTGCCCACCGCCCCATGGACCCCAGGACAGGCACAGGGTCTGTCCCCACCCCACACCCTGCCATGGCACCGCAGTTCTCTGTGTGCCCACCACCCGCATGGACCCCAGGACAGGCACAGGGTCTGTCCCCACCTCACACCCTGCTATGGCACCAGAACGCCCCATGTGCCCACCGAGACAGGCACAGGGTCCCTCCCCACCCCACACCCTGCTATGGCACTGCAGCTCCCTGCCTGCCCACAGCCCCCATGGACCCTGGGACAGGCTCAGGGTCCATCCCCACCCCACATCCTGCCGTGGCCCCAGAATGCCCCACATGCCCACCATCCCTGCAGGCTCCAGAGCCATCCCCACCCTGCACACCAGAGTGGCACAAAAGCCTTGGAGCATGGCAGGATTTGCTCAAAAATGTGTGGGGCTCGTGGTGCTTTTAGCCATTGCACAATCTGGATTACAAAAGGGGGGTGAAATTCCTGAATTGTCCCAATTTACTGCGCTGCTTGCCTGGAAAACAGGCGCAGCAGCTGTCCCCTGTCTTGCCAGCCAGAAGGATTTGCTCTTTCCACCCAAGCCTCGCTGAAGCGGAGGAATCCTGCCACTGCTCCTGCCGGTGGCAGGTCGAGCCCGCAGGGCTCTGCGGAGATGTGCTGAGCATGGAGATCATCTCCGAGATGGACGGAACCTCCGCTCCGAGCCCTGCCCGCAGGCGCCGGAACTGAATGGTTGATTAGTGCAGAATCCCGAGCAAGGAGAGGAAATTCTCCCTGGAGCCCTGCCAGGCCAAGCCCGCATCCAAAAATACATCCTGCCGTCCTGCTCGGAGCCCAAAGGTTTTTGGAAAGGAGAGTGCAGCTGCTTCGCAGGCAAAAAATAACAGCAGCCCTGAGAGCCCCCTGTCCTCGTGAGCAGGGCTGGAGTCACTTTCAAATCACAGCACTTATTCCAAAAGAGAGATGGGGAAAAGAGAAAGAAAAAGACACACATGCACCACCACGGATCTGGCAGGCAAACACAGCTCCAGGGCTTCTGTTTGCCCATCACAGGAAGATTTACTAGGGGAAAAAAATATAGGCTGATTAATTATGCAGCCAGTTTGGTCCATTATATCATAAAACCCAGCTGTGTAGGACAACCTTGGAGATGCTCCTCTCCAGCATTATCTCAGCCTGGAACCAGGCGCCTGGAGCCAGGAGAAGCTGTCTCGGCACTGAGCGCTCGCCGCCGCGCCGAGCGATAGCGTCTTCCCAAACCCACCTTTTCCATTGGAGATTAGGAGTGCAGTGAACTTTGATATGGTACCAGTGCTAATTTCAATCGGCAGGCCCCTCGCTGGTGTCACCGGAGGCCTTGGGTTCATTCAGAGAGCTGCGGCAGCGCGAGGGGAGGAGGGAAAACAGCCAAAGACTCCCCTTGAATATTAATGAAGCATCAAAGCTTTTAGCTGCATGGCCGTGTCTGAGCGCGACTGCTCTCCAGGGCTCTGCTATGTTTGGCACAATAAAGCCTTGGTAATTATTTCCAATAACTAATTTAGATTATCATTAGCCCCACATTGGAGGCACAGAGAATGCTGCCCTTTCAAACACTTGAACCACTGAGCCTCAAAAATAAAACGTTCGCTCTCTGCAAAGAGATCTTTGCCAGCTCTAATAAATTAGAATATATTTGTGTGCGTTAGCGCCTGTGGTGGCTCCGGATAATGAGAGCAGGTTGTGTCTGGGAATGGAGGAGAAGGCGGCACCTCCCCTGCCCCCCGCCTCCTCCCGCTCCGCCAGCGCACATTCCTTCGGGCCCCAATTTGTCCCCATTATCCTCCCGGACCCCCCCAACCCCAAATCACCCAGGCCTGGCAGCTGACCCTGTCACAGCCAGTAATAACCCATAAATCATTCCACTCCTTCAAAGAAAATTTCTGTGTGGTGTTAACAGGCTCCTGCGCCCCAGCCCTGGCTGCCAGCCCCATGCCCAGCTGGGCTCCGCACCCCGGGGCGGATGCTCTGCCCCAACCCTGCTGCCTCCGCAGCCAGGGGGGCTCCAGCAGCTCTGCCCACACCTCTGCAGTGCCCAGGGAAAGCTCCCCAGCTCCTCAGCTGTCTGTGCTGTCATCGTGGGCACAGCCAGCAGGGTCCCAGCACTGTGACCCAGCACTGTGGGACTCCTCCAGCCCACGGCACCACCTGCACCGCCTGCTGCCATCCACTGCTCCGCCCTGCAGCATCCCAGCCAGCAGGGATGGCCCCGGAGGAGGTGGGAATGTGGAACACACAACCATCCAGCTGATCTCCAGCTGCCCCTAGACAAGGCAAAGCTGTCAGTGCCCACCCTGAGCGCAGAGCCTGCCCTGCACCCCTGCCTGCCTGCCTGCCTGGAACTCCTGGCTCTGACACCACAGGGGCCTGGGGACCTTGGGTGGATCACTCCAGCTTTCACAGCCTCCGTTTCATCAACCATGTCATTAGGCTAATGATAATTAATGCCTGCAAAGGGCTTTATGCTCTTCAGCTGGAAGGTGATAGTGAAGGGTAAATTATTGTTATTACCATAAACACAGGGTACCTGCCACTTACCGGGGTGGGACCTGCTTTCTGACTTGCCTCAGCTCTTCTTGGCTTGGGACCAGGGTCAGGTGTGGGCTTTGCTTCCTCTCTCGTTTCCAACTGAATCTGCATTTGAGCCGGGCAGGACTCGAGTCTGAGGCTTTTTAATGTGAAGTCTCAAAAATAAGGGCTCAGTGCATTCCATGGGAGTGTGCATTTTGAGCACTGCTGGGGTAGGATGGGAGAGGTTCCTCTGCTGTCTCCATGTCTCAATGGGCCATGGCCAACTCTATGAGGCTCAACAGGTGACATGCCAGGTCCTGACCCTGGGTCACAAGCACCCTGGACTGGGGGCAGAGTGGCTGCAAAGCTGTTTGGTGGGAAAAGGCCTGTGGGTGCTGATCGGCAGTGGCTGAACACAAGCCCAGGTGTGCCCAGGTGGCCAAGAAGGCCAATGGCACCTGGCCTGGGCCAGCCATGGTGTGGCAGCAGGACCAGGG
Organism: Acanthiza pusilla; assembly: GCA_036630365.1. Taxonomy (NCBI): domain Eukaryota; kingdom Metazoa; phylum Chordata; class Aves; order Passeriformes; family Acanthizidae; genus Acanthiza; species Acanthiza pusilla. The sequence goes on along the minus strand of JAXCHO010000176.1, from coordinate 5,467,710 downwards.
CAGTGACCATCCCCTGTGCTGGCACTGGTGAGGCACCTCCAGTCCTGGGGTCAGTTTTGGGCTCCTCATGACAAGACAGACCTTGAGGGGCTCGAACATGTCCAGGGAAGGGAACAGAGCTGGGAAGGGGCTGGAGCCTTAGGAGAAGCTGAGGGAGCTGGGGAAGGGCTCAGCCTGGAGAAAAGGAGGCTCAGGGGGACCTTGTGGCTCTGCACAGCTCCTGACAGGAGGGGACAGCCGGAGGGGTTGGGCTGTGCTCCCAGCGAACAGGGACAGGAGGAGAGGGAACAGCCTCAACTTGTGCCAGTGGAGGGTCAGGTTGGATATGAGGGAAAATTTCTTCACTGAAAGGGTGGTCAGGCTTGGAACAGCTGCCCATGGATGTGGTGGAATCACCTGGAAGTGTTCAAAAGCCATATGGATGTGGCACTTGGGGACACGGGGCAGTGGTGGCCTTGGGAATGGTTGGACTCAAAGATCTTAGAGGCCTTTTCCAACCTCAGCAACCCTGTGATTCCATTATTCTATCCCCGCTCTCCAAGGGGAGGGTCACCTCCACTCAGTGGCTGTGCCACCCTCCCCTTTGGTGCTGCCCCTTCCCCAGGGCACGTGGACATGCAGGGATGTGTATGCATTGGAACCTGGGGGTGATGGGAAACTCCCTGTGCATTCCAGAGTGTGTGCACCCCAACTGCTGCCCTGCAGCCACCGTGACCCTGCACAGCCCCTGGCCCTGCAGCCACCGTGACCCTGCACAGCCCCTGGCCCTGCAGCCACCGTGACCCTGCACAGCCCCTGGCCCTGCAGCCACCATGACCCTGCACAGCCCCTGGCCCTGCAGCCACCGTGACCCTGCACAGCCCCTGGCCCTGCAGCCACTGTGACACGGCACAGCCCCTGGCCCTGCTGCCACCGTGACCCTGCACAGCCCCTGGCCCTGCAGCCACCGTGACATGGCACAGCCCCTGGCCCTGCAGCCACCGTGACATGGCACAGCCCCTGGCCCTGCAGCCACCGTGACCCTGCACAGCCCCTGGCCCTGCAGCCACTGTGACACGGCACAGCCCCTGGCCCTGCTGCCACCGTGACCCTGCACAGCCCCTGGCCCTGCAGCCACCGTGACATGGCACAGCCCCTGGCCCTGCAGCCACCGTGACATGGCACAGCCCCTGGCCCTGCAGCCACCGTGACCCTGCACAGCCCCTGGCCCTGCAGCCACCGTGACACGGCACAGCCCCTGGCCCTGCAGCAGTGTCCCCCCAGTGTCCCCAGTGCCCCTGGCAGCAGCTGGGGATGAGATCTGAGCAAACCCTTCAGCCCCTGAGGGCACCCACACCCTGCAAGGCAATTCCACATGTCCCAAACCTTCCGACCACAACTCATCCCCACCTTTCTCCATCATGGCCATGCAGCCCAACACCCTTCCCATTGTTTTCACACCACTTCCCACTTTTTTATTAAACTTGTTTGTGGCTCAGGTTTGGTTGGACGGTTGATTGACTTCATTGTTTACTTTTTTAAGCTCCTATTCCCTATGGACGGTTTCAGTTTTCATTAAAAGTCTTTCATCAGAATGAGCCAAAATTGTCGAAGGCTTTTCCTGGGTTTTGATTAAAAGCTGAAATCTGCAGTGAAAAAAAAAAAAGATATTTCCCTCCATCCTTTCCCATCCTTCCTCCCCATTTTTATTGAAATCTTCCATATGGAAAATTCCTGTGCTGATCTGAGGAGTTGCCTCACATGGGATGGGGCAGGGGCTCATTTTCTCCCAGGCAGGGAGAGCAGGAGCACCACTGAGCCTTGCTGAAGGCTCACAGCAGCTTCAGACCAGGGATGTGGTGCTTGCTCAGCTATTGTGACCAACCTGGGACATCAGCACGTGGCATTAAAATCATGACATTGTCCAAGATCTGCACACTCCTTGTCATTCCCAGATGGACCAGGAGCACTTCGCACAGCTGCTATGGTTCACACTTTGTTCATGCCCTCTACATCGTTACCTATGAAATGTAATTACCTTTCCTCCTTCCCTCTCCTGCCCCAGTTCCTCTCTCTCAATCCCAAAGTGGTTTCTCCCAGCCCGTGTTTCTGTTCCTGGAGGAAATGGGTTATCTTTCCTATCTTTCCATATGTGCAGGATCGCAGCTCCTACCCCCCGGCTCCTCACTGCATATTAATGGGGAGGAGGCTGAGATTGAAATGTATCAAAATGCAAGAACTCAGCTTTGCTTTTGCATCCTCCAAAGCCTTATTTTGCTTTTTGGGCCAAACATATTGTGCATTTTCTGTAACAATGAACTTATCACACTTATTACGATAAACTGAGAAGGCACTTCCCACAGCAGAGAAAAATCCTTCAGATTGACTTAAACTCTCAAATATTTTTGGATACACGTACGTTTTTCCATGGGTTTCCAACAAGGGGAATATCCTGCCTGCAGCCAGTCCTCATGTAAGCACAGCTGATCACCAGGCAATGGGATCTCCTGCTGCTCCTGTACACAGGGAGGGAGCAGCTGCTGCTGTGTCCTTGCTCCCTGGGCAGTGCCAGGACATTTCTTTCCCTGCCTCAGACTCATCTGGACAATACTAGGAAGTATTTATTTTGCCCCTCCAGAGTAAGTCCATCCCAACACTGTGACCACTCAAGGGACTTTTGGGATGTCCCACCGCTGCACTGAACTGCAGAGAAGAAGTCATCCCCTCTTGAGCACTGTCCCTCAGGTTTCTGTACAGCACGAGGCAGGGAGAGCCTCTGGACAATGACGCCAGGCATGTGTCCCTGTGGCTGTGCTCTCTTGCTAAGCAAGATGAGACAAGAAGTCTCATTCACCCACTGCCCCACCACAGCTAAGCCACCACGGCAAAACTGCCAGCTAAGCAAACAGCTGGCAGCTACAGCTGGAGCATTTCCCCATGTGACAATCCATGGGGACAGCAAACACTCCCTCTTTTGACCTCCCCCCTTACCTCTGGCAGACACCTGGTTATACTTTTCTCCCGACACCAGAGATCCTCCACCACCTGCATCCCTCCCATCCCCACCCAGCAGTGTCCAACCACCTGTCTCCAGGGACCACGGACAGAAATAAGCTTGCAAACACAGCAGACAGGGAATAAAAGTGTTTTGTTTCTCACACAGATTGGCCAAACCTGGGAGGATGCTGCGTGGGGATGAATGCTGAGGACGCAGCAGCCCACTGCCAGCTGGCCAGCCCGTCCCTTGAAGCACATTTGGTGGCACGGGGAAATAACAACCGTGGCAAACTCTCTGGAGTTCATTCCTGGGAAATGGGTGCTGTGCCACGATGAGCCTGGTGGCACAGAGCTCATCCCTGGGCTGCCCCTGGCCTCCGCAGAGGGCAGGATCTGGGGCAGTGCAGAGCTGCACATCAGCTCTGTCCTGATGTTCTGGCACATCAGCTCCATCCTTCACCTTCAGAAATGAAGCGTGCAGAAAATGAGAGCAGAAATGCCTTCGCTGACAGGTTGGAATTAAGAGATTCCAGTTTTTTATAAACAGTCTTCGGATTTCCTGAAAGTTACGGCACCGGGCATCATTTGTATGCAGGATGTGTTGCAGCTCAAAGGTACCAGAACTAATGCTGTCCTGTTAATGAACTGAGTGAGTAATAGCCATGGGTATAGAAAGCTTATGTCTGAAACTAATCCTAGTTAATGAATCTATTGTTACAGGTATTAAATGGTGACAGGGGGTTTCATCCATCAGCCCTCCATTAATCACAGCGTCCCCGCCTATGCTTATTATTTAGAAGCCAGCAAAGGGATCTTAATGATATTAGTAATAGAGTGGTTATGGTACGTGACCTGGGACAAGCCGGGGATTGGAGGTGATAAGTGTCTGATCGCATAAGGCATTTTAGAGGTGATCCAAGCAGCTTTGCTCCCCATGGCATGTTATCTTGTCTCTGCCAGCCTGCTCTGCTCAGCCAGCTCTGCTCGGAGAGCACCGAGCCGTGGTGGCCACGCCGGAGCCTCCCCTCGCCTGCTGCTGCCTGCAGGAGATCCCTGCGCACGGGGGGCTCTGGGAAGCCCTCCCTGTGGCACCACCAGCTGCCCGAGTGTGGGGGGCACGGCTCAGGGTCTGCCCGGGGGTGCTCGCATGGGCACAGGAGGAATCTGTCTGCACAAGCAGCCAGGTGCGAGCCCACGTGCACGAGCACAAATACCCACCCACCCACGCAGCCTCAGAGCAAATGACTCAAAGGTTTCTCTGGAAAGACGTGAGGAGCATCTGATATTCTACGCTAATTCTCCATCTGGACATTCTCAGCGTGTGTGTTGGGATGGGATTCATTGCATCGTGGTCCCCTAAAGTCAGAGATATTTCAGTCACCACCATCCCCAGGGCAAGGCAGGGTCTCTGAGAGGGCCAGGACAGTGTCTAAGGTAAAACAGACCACCAGGACTTGAGGGATGCCTTTTGCTGCCCACAAGCTTGGCTCCCACTGTGTGCACCATGCTGGGGTGCTGGTGGTGGGAATGAATCCCAGCTTGGCACACCTTGGCTCTGAGCAGGTGAGGCTGCTTTGCATGAAGGTTCTTAATGTGGGCAGGATAAATAGGTTTGGAGGAGGTTTTGCCCTCCATTCTTCTCCCGAAATCTGCTGCACCCTGAAGATTGACCAGAGTGGCCCTGGGTGAGGGACACCCAGAGGATCAATGCTCAGTGGCCACCACGGCAGCAGCAGGGCCAGCAGCTCATCCTGGGGGGCGGGCAGGGATGCTGTGTGAGTCTGGGGTTTCCCTCAGGATGTGAGTGCAAAATCCCAGACATAAAAACCTACAGCATATGAACAACCCAGAGGCCCCTGCACAGCTTTCACGTTCAGCCCCCTCTGCAGTTCATGGTCTGCTGAGTTTCCAGCTGACAGAGCAAGCTCCCCAGCTGGTGCCACAACTGCAGCAGTCCTGGCGATCTGCTGGAGCTGACTGGAGCAGAGCGCTGTCCACGCAGGCAGCCACGGCACTGGAAGAGCAGTGGTCCCTGCTCAGTGCCCAGCTATCCCACACCCCACAGGGCTCACAGCACGTGGGGAGCTTCTCCCCACCAGGCCAAGGCTGCCAGGGACAAGATGTGCTGGTTTGATGACCAAATGCAAGGCAGAGTCACTGAGGCAAACACTCCTCTTCAAGTCTCGTTGTTCTCCATAAAACTCCTCCCTGGGTAAGGGAGGCCAAGGACACCTGGGCTGTACCAGCCAGGGCATGGCAGGAGCAGGGCAGTGATCATCCCCTGTGCACCTCCAATCCTGGCGTCAATTTTGGGCCCCTCAGGACAAGAAAGGCATTGAGGGGTTGGAGAGTGTCCAGGGAAGGGAACGGAGCTGGGCAGGGGCTGAGCCTCAGGAGTGGCTGAGGGAGCTGGGAAAGGGCTCAGTCTGGAGAAAAGGAGGCTCAGGGGGACCTTGTGGCCCTGCACAGCTCCTGACAGGAGGGGACAGCCGGGGGGTTGGGCTCTGCTCCCAGGAACAAGTGAAAAAAGGAAATGGCTACAAGTTGCCCATGGGGAGGTTGAGGTTGAATATTAGGGAGAATTCAACTGGCGGCTGTTGTGGGAACCCTGTATGAGACCCACCCTGTATGTCCTGCTCTGGAGAAAGAGCTGAGCTGTGATCAGCTGTGTCCACACAAGGACTGGGCACCCTCAGGGTGTCTCTCCTGCTGCCCATTCCGCAGGGTCATCCCATGGTGCACTGGCACCAAGTTGGGCACGAGGCAGCTCAGTGCCCTGCAGGGTGGATCAGCCCTTTTCTAATCCCTGCAAGGACTCCAAACCCTGCATTTCTGTGGAAAACCAAGGCAGGTAATCTGCCACTTGGTTATATTTTTAGGTTAATAACAGATGTGTAAATATATATATGTCTCATCTTCACAGGTACTCGGAGCCAGGAGCTCACCACTTGCCAATGTTTAAAACAAGCCCAGAGCTGACTCGATAAACTGACTGTAAATCCAGCTCTAACCTGACTCCCAGCTCCCAGGCTGAGGCTGCAGAGCTTCCCACACAGCTGATACCAAAATCTGCCCACGAGCAAGAGGCTAATACCTCCAGCTGGGTGCTCACCCCAAACCCTCCTGCCACAAGAATGATGTGTTTTGGGGGCTGTGTTTTCTTGCATTGTCAAGAAACCATCCTCACATTCCTGTCTGCTCCAGAGGGAGATGATGAATGATGGCTCCAAGGGGTGCAGGCATCCAAAACCCAGGAGACTGCCCAGAAATCTCTTTGTAAAAGGGTAAAGAACCTCAGTGCCTTTGCCTTTTCAGTCTGTACTCACAACGTTCTTCCCCACCGAAGAAAAAGGAAACTGCTTTTATCCAGCAAGGGGAGCTGAGATCCCCCCATCACCTGCATCCAAGAGCTGGGGTTTTCAACAAAATCCCCAGGGATGCAGGGTCTGGCAAGCAAGGCTAAGCCCTGGCCAGATCTGGCCAGCAAAAGCAGCAGGGCTTGGTGTGCCCACGCCACACGAGCCCTGGCACGGAGCAGGTGGGTACCTGGCCTCCAGTAGTGCCACGCTGCACTAGGACAGCAGCCAGCAGAGGAGGAAAAGGGAAGAGGAGAGATAATTATTAGTGATTGAAACTGATTGCATGAAAGAAGGACAGATGTTTCTTGTTGTGCTTGTGTGCCTGAGGCTACGGAGCCATGCAAGAGACCGGGGAAAACTCCTTCTCAGCCTGGGAATGCTGTGGCACTGAGTCGCATTCAAATGAGGGCTGAAATCCGCACACGTTTTCCTTCTGACTCTATCAAATCCGCCCAGAATCTGGTTAAATCGCCAACCTACTCACTCCCCCCATGCAGGCAGGTGATGTCCGTACAGGTCCCCTCTGGCCAAGGGCCACAAGGTGCTGCAGAGTCCCCCCACCCTTCTCTCCACACCCCAGACATGCAGCCATCCCAGAAAGGCCGAGGCTCTGCGAGATGATGGGACTGGAGACAGCACAGCCAGGCCAGGCAAAGCAGGTGGGGAGCTGTAATTTTGAGCACAGCATCTATAAAAGCACAGGACTGAAGTCAGGGAAAGCCCCTGGTCACCCTGCTGTGAGAGCAAAACAGGCCTTTCTCTGAGAACAAGAGGATTTAATGGTCACCATCCTCCCTTTCAGGACCTGGGATGGGGAATCCCGCTGATGTTTTCCTTGAGAAAGGATGGTCACCCATGGGCAGAGCCAGCTGGTGTCCCCACCAGGCTGGGGAGAGGCTGTTGAGGGGACACAAAGCCCCTGTGGTGTGTTCTGTGGGCTGCAGTGCATGTTTAATGCTATAAAATATGCAAATAGAGGCTTGTCGTAGCGATGTTACTGATGGTGGTGATGTGCTCCTGGCACCGGTTCAGCTGGCTCCGGTGCCAAGGCAGGATGGAGCCAGAGACGCATTCAGGGAACTGAGCAGGGGTCTTGTCCCACCATGGGGGCAATCAGCACCCCCCCAGCACGGCCTGGCTCCCTTGGGATGGCCTGAGCTCCTCCCTTGGCAGCCCTCGGAGGGACCATACTCTTTGTGGCCCTTGGGTCCCAGGAGCCCCAGGCAGCGCTCCAGGCTCGGGGCAGAGTGGCTGCAAAGCTCCCTGTCGGGAAAGGATCTGGGCCTGCTGATGCTGACAATGGCTGAACACAAGCCCAGGTGTGCCCAGGTGGCCAAGAAGGCCAATGACACCTGGGCTGTACCAGCCATGGTGTGGCAGCAGGACCAGGGCAGTGACCATCCCCTGTGCTGGCACTGGTGAGGCACCTCCAGTCCTGGGATCAGCTTTGGGCTCCTCATTATAAGACAGACGGTGAGAGGCTGGAGAGTGTCCAGGGAAGGGAACAGAGCTGGGAAGGGGCTGGAGCCTTAGGAGAAGCTGAGGGAGCTGGGGAAGGGCTCAGCCTGGAGAAAAGGAGGCTCAGGGGGACCTTGTGGCTCTGCACAGCTCCTGACAGGAGCTGTGCTCGCAGGGAACAGGGACAGGAGGAGAGGGAATGGCCTCAAGTTTTACTGGGTGAGGATTAGACTGGATATGAGGGAAAATTTCTTCACTGAAAGGGTTATCAAGCCCTGGCACAGCTGCCCTGCAGTATTTGGAGCTGTTATTATTTCCATGCCCTGGAGGGATTTCAGAAGTGTAGATGTGGCACTTGGGTACATGGGTTAGTGCTGGAGAACAGCTGATCTTGATGATCCTAAAGGTCTCTCTCCCAGCCTTTATGATTCTGTGGTTCTGTCCGCTCTGACCTGCACTGCTTTCTCTTGAAAGAACAGTTGGATCACCTCGGATATCGGGAGGCTCCAGGGAAGGTCCATGGGAGGCAGTGGGGCTCACACCTGCGCAGGTCTCACTCCAGGAGGAATCTAAGGGAGATCCAAGGAGCCAGTGGCACAGCTGATGGTGAAGGTAACACTCAGCCCCGGAGGTGCCACCACCAGCGCCTGCCGCTGGCTGAACCGAAGGGCGGCCATCCCCAGCAGGTCCCTGTCCCCAGCAGGGTCACCGTGGGGGATGGCTCTGGGTGCCCCGAGCATGAGCAGGGGGAGCTCCCCATCCCCGCGGGGCCCCGGCCCCGGATCCCTTCCGTACCTCGGGTGCCGAGGGCACAGAGCCGGGTCCCCTGTACTGGGCTGACCTCAGGACACACCCCCGTGCCGGCCTGACTGTAGGGCCGGTCCTCCTGTCCGGGATGGCTGTACCCCTGTCCCGGTCCCCTGCCCCTGTCCCTGTCCCGGTTCCCCTGTCCTGGTCCCCCTGTCCCGGTCCCCCTGTCCCGGTTCCCTGCCCCTGTCCCCCGTCCCGGTTCCCCTGTCCCAGTCCCCTGTCCCTGTCCCCTGTCCTGGTCCCTCTGTCCCTGTCCCCTATCCCGGTTCCCCTGTCCCGGTCCCCTGTCCTGGTCCCTCTGTCCCTGTCCCCTATCCCGGTTCCCCTGTCCCGGTCCCCTGTCCTGGTCCCCTTGTCCCTGTCCCTGTCCCCTGTCCCTGTCGCTGTCCCCTGTCCCCTGTCCCCTGTCCCTGTCGCTGTCCCTGTCGCTGTCCCCCTGTCCCTGTCCCTGTCGCTGTCCCTGTCGCTGTCCCCTGTCCCCTGTCCCCTGTCCCCTGTCCCCTGTCCCCTGTCCCTGTCCCTGTCCCCCTGTCCCCTGTCCCTGTCGCTGTCCCTGTCCCTGTCCCCCTGTCCCTGTCCCTGTCGCTGTCCCTGTCGCTGTCCCCTGTCCCCTGTCCCCTGTCCCCTGTCCCCTGTCGCTGTCCCTGTCGCTGTCCCTGTCCCTGTCCCCTGTCCCTGTCGCTGTCCCTGTCGCTGTCCCTGTCCCTGTCCCTGTCCCTGTCCCTGTCCCTGTCCCTGTCCCTGTCCCTGTCCCCCTGTCCCTGTCCCTGTCGCTGTCCCTGTCCCTGTCCCTGTCCCCCTGTCCCTGTCCCCCCGCCACCGCCCCCGGCCCGGCCCCTCCCGGGCAGCGCCGATCCGCGCGCGGCCACTGCCCCCTGGTGGGGACCGGCCGCCGGGACAGGCGGTTGCCACGGAAACGGGATGAGGGCTCCATCACCGCCACCCGAGCCCGCGGGGACAGCGAGGGGCTGCAGGGGCCCGGGGGCACTCCCGCTCCGCATGTCACAGTGGGTCCCCGAGGCTGGGCGAGGGAACGGCTGCTCATCCCACCATGAACCCGCACTGCCGGGGGGGCACAGGATCAGAGAACGGTTTGGGTTGGAAGGGATCTTAAAGATCATTTTGTTCCACCTCCTGCCATGGGCAGGGACTCCTTCCACCATCCCAGGGTGCTCCGAACCTCATCTAGCCTGGCCTTGGACGCTCCCAGGGATCCAGGGGCAGCCACAGCTTCTCTGGGCACCTGTGCCAGGGTCTCCCCACCCTCACAGGGAAGGATTTCTTGTAATATCTCATCTAACCCTGCCTGCTGGCAGTGTGAAGCCATTGCCCCTTCTCCTGACACTCTCTTCCCATGTAAAAAGCCGTTCTCCCTCTTGTTTATAATCCCCCTTTGAGTACTGGAAGGATTTAACCCCCCAGTGCACAGCAGGGGCCTTTTCCCACACAGCCCCCCAGCCGTGGGTGCCCCAATTCCTTCCCAGCTGCCCTGTCTCTGGCACTATGCAGAGCGAGCACACACTTACCTCTTCAGTTTGGGGTAAAGGCTCTGACCTTCAGGATATCAGTCCTTCTGGGCTGTTCCTGCTCATTTTGGGAACACCCATGCATGTGCAGCCTTTGGATAGTCCTGCTGGCAGCCAGGGACCAGCCCCGGGGTTTCTGCTGCCCTGCACTGGCCACTGCCAAGCCAGTGCTGTGTTTTTTGCATTGCCAAAAACCACCTTCCTCCAGCAGGAAAGGGCACTGAGCTAAGTCTTGTTCTTCGCACACTGTAGACATTCCCTAGCTATCCCATATCCTAGATATCCCATGTCATGCTCCCAGGCTGGGCTGGTGCTTCCATGCACTGGGGTACAAATCAGTGACATCTCCATGCCCAGTCACAGCTGTCCCCTGCCCACAGAGCAGCTCCTCCAGCCTCACAGGGCCTCTCTCAGACCAGCGTGTGTCTCATCTCAGAAGAAATAGAAAGGAGGTTAAATGAGCCCCAGTCTCCTCTTCATCCCCTGGGGGCAGCCCTGGGCACTTGGGGATCTGCACCGAGCCCAGTGGAGGTCCCAGTGTGGATGTCCTGTGTGCTGGGTGGGACAGCCAAGCATCACAGCCCACCAGACACCTCTCTCCTGCCTCATCCCAGCCTTGGAGCCCTGCTCCAGGCAGCCTGTGGGATGGCTGGGCTGGTCCTGCCTGCACCACTTCACTTCATGACAGCTCCAGGCCCTGCTCCAGTCTGGGATCACAGATCCTGTCCAGGATAGCTGCAGAGACAGGACCTGTGCACAGGCTCAGCTCACCCCAGCACATCTCCCCACAGCCTGACAACCTAAGAGCCCAAGCTGGGCTCTGTGTGCACTTGTAGGTTTTGCCATATCTCTGTGCATATCCTGCAAAGGATAAAACCATTCACAGAGTGAGAGGGCAGCTGAGGCTGAAACGAACCTCTGGAGATGGTCTCCCCCATGCCCTGCTCACAACAGGAACCTCCAGAGATGGTCTGCCGCACGCCCTGCTCACAACAGGAACCTCCAAAGATGGTCTGCCGCACGCCCTGCTCACAACAGGAACCTCTGGAGATGGTCTGCCGCACGCCCTGCTCACAACAGGAACCTCTGGAGATGGTCTGCCCCACGCCCTGCTCACAACAGGAACCTCTGGAGATGGTCTGCCCCACACCCTGCTCACAGCATCCCTGTGTTTGTGTGTCCAGCCGTGGTGTGCACATGTCCATGTGAGCCTCTCCCCCACAGCTCTGCCCAGGATTGCAGAGCAGCTGCAGCTCCTGAGCAACCAAAGCCCAGCTCGAGGAGACAAATGTCCTTCTACTCAGCCGCAGCCCTTTCCTGCCACACGTGTGATCTTCCTGCTCCTCTGGGCACTGGGGTTTGGATGGCTGACATTGGGCTGGGGGCTGCAGGAGCTCGGGAGGATCAGCACCCTGGGAAGGGGTCTGGCTTGGGTCCAGGGCTGCTGGAGAAAGATCCCCACAGTCCCCACCGTGGGGAGAGCAGCCAGTGCCAGCACTGACCCCAAGGGCCTCGTCTGTGGGGCATGGGGAGCAAGAGGAGCAGCATCTCAGCCCCCAACACCTCCACCACTGTCCTGGCCTTCCCCAGGGACCAGCAGCTGGAAATTCCAGTTCCTCCTGTGCTCCCTGCCTGGGGCAGGATGGCTGCTCCTGTCCCTTGCACTCTTGTTGGGGTTCTCAGCCTGCAGCTAAGTACCAACCCCTGTGCTGAGAGAAGAAAAGGTTAATATTTGAAATGAAGTAAAATACTATAATAGTAGTAATAATGGTAATAATAGTAGTAATGAAAATGAAAAGGGAGATAACAAGAGGAGAGAGAGGAATAAAACCTGAGGAAAACAAGCGATGCCCAATAGAATTGGTCACCGCCCACTGTCCAGTCCGTCCCCCAGCTTCCATCGGCAGCCCCCAGGTGACTCCCCCCAGTTTCTGTCCTGGGCATGACAGTCCACGGTGTGGAATATCCTCTGGCCAGTTCGGGTCAGCTCTCCTGGCCATCACTGGCAGAGCAGTGAAACTGCTCTTTTCACTGAAAAGTCCTTGATTTAGAGGAAGCACTACTCAGCAACAGCTAAAACATCACTTCATCACCATTATTCTCAATCCAAATCCAAAACCCAGCACTGTACCATTACTGGGAAGAGAATTACTCTATCCCAAACAAAACCAGGATACCCTCTGCCACGGCGGGCTGGCACCAGAGCAGATGAGAGCCTTCCCCTGGCAGGGGGCTTTGCAAATCACACCCCTGAGGCTCTGATGGACCCACTAACCCAAGCTCTGCTTTGCCAACCTACATTGGCTGCACTGGCCATGCTCCAGCAGACCCACGGTGTGGGACAACCTCCTTCTGCTGCTCCCCAGGCAGTGCCTGAGCACAGCTCTCCTGCCTGGACCCACAGCAACTGAGGCCACCCTCACAGTGACTGCACGAGGCCGTCATGACCCAGCCCCAAACTCACAATTACCCTCCAGCTCCTGCTCCAACCTTGGCCAGCCTCCTCTGCATTTCCCCAGGACCAGAAATCACACCCTGGACCAAAGGGAAGCTCCTAACAATGGTTTAATCACAACCAAAACCTTTCTGCAGGAAGCTTGGGGTTTGGGAAATCACTGCTCAGATTTTGTCCTGGTGTAACTTGGTGTTCTCAACCCATCTCAAAAAGCCTCTTGTTCTTTCATCACTTCTCCCCTCACACTGGAGAATAATATTTTCACTCACACGCTGAAATTAGATCCCGATGTTTCTGCCAGCAAGGCTTTCAATAACTCGCTTATGTTCCTGGATGGAATTGCCTGGCAGACTGTGCTCGGGGCGAGGGGGAGTGTGGAGAAAGGCCCGTGAATGTCCCACAGCAGCGCCCAGGCCACGTTGGCCCTACCATCAGACCCCGGTGAAGGATGGGCAGAGGATGAGCACGGACAGGGATGACCCCTCAGCATGGCTCCAAGCTCTGGAGGAGCCAGGACTCCCTGCTCAGCGCTGTGCAGTCCCTAACACATATCCATAATGCCCAGATCCTTCCCAGCAGCTCTTCTGGAGATCTGAGCTGCTCTCCAGCCTGGAGGGCTCTGGCAGTGGATGAGGGGTGCCAGTGTCCCTGCCCCCAGCAGACCCCAGACCCCCAAAGTGCTGTGGTGCCAGGGAGGGGATTTAGTTTTGGGGCTCCTCAGCTTCCCTGCTGCACGGCACCTGGCCAGGCAGCACCTGGGAGTCCTGCTGGCTCCACGTGCTGAGCACACTCCCAGGTTGCCACAGCTTGGGCCAAGAGCCCCGGGGAGAGGGCCAGCGCGGGGATGCTGAGAGCCTGCCAAGCGGGCAGCATGGAGCAGGGGATCCCTGCCAGCCTGGTGTCCGTCTGGCACGCTGTGGAGCGCGTTGGCAATCCCCACTCTGCAGCAACCTGCGTGGCAAGCTGCTGGGGACTCAGCGAGCCTGGAAGCCATGGGTGCCCATCTGCCGGCCTGGCAAGTGCCGGGCAGCAGAGGAGCCCCGGCTCCCAGCGCCAGCAGGGTGGAGTTGGGAGGCAGGAGAGAATCCTGCAGGACACAGCCAGGAGTCTCAGAAAGCTTGGCAGGGACTGGAGAGTTCCAAACACCCTCAGCCACTCTCATATTTCAGGAAATCAACGTAGGGAGGAACCTCCCTTGCCCATGAGGAAATCACAATTCTCCAGGCTGCAATTCCAGTTATCCTTGAAGCACCTCTCCATCCAGGTCACCTCAGCTCTGCTGTACAGCATCTCCTGGGGCTCTGGGAGCTGCTGCACTGCTGGCACTGCCCACACCTTCCCACACCCCCTGGGCACTGGTCATCCCTGCCCCTGACTGGCCCCGAGGCTCAAGGCCACCACTCCAATGTCCCTGTCAGCACACACTTGATGGGAGCTCAGCATCTCCTGTGGGCTCTTACAGCTGCAGAGCTGAACTTGCTGAAGGCACAAGAAGTTGTTTATAAACAATGGGGAAATAACATGTCTCCTCATATCCTCAGGAGTATCGTGGTCATTTTCCTCTGGTTTTTCCAAAACAGCTCATCCTCTGGCACAGTCAGCACGTGGGGAGCTCAGCTGGGTGTTTCAGACAGCTATGAACATCTACAAAAATGGCTGTAAGTGGTCTCTGCATTAGATGCAGCTGTGTCTTAAACTCCTGATAGCTCACAAATATTCACCAGGATGGCACCAGTTCCAGCCCAGATCCTGCAAACATTCCACACACGACTAACCAGAGGCTGCAGTGTGCTCCTTTGGGAGCAGGGGCTCTGGCAGGGTGCACAGATACCTCTGGGCCATTCCTGCAGGAGAAGGTGGAGCCTTAGCCAGCAGGTCTGAGCCTGCCGCTGTCACCACTGGCCTCCCTGCCCAGCAGGTCACTTCCTCTCCTAGGTTCAAACCAGCCCCAGTTTGGCTGCTCTCGTTCAGAAGAGCCTTGCAACAGCACCACAGGAGGCTGGCAGGGCTGGGGATGGGAGCTTCTGGCTCAAGCCCTCCCAGCTGCCACAGCTCAGCTTCCCCGGACACTCCCTGTCCCCAGTGTGCTCATAACCCCACCCTTCAGTGAGCAGAGTGTCCCAGGGCACGAGGCAGGAGACCTGTGTGCACAGGGGGATGTCAGCCTTTCCCCAGCCCTTGCCTCTGCTCCAGAGACGATGCTGCTCAGCCTGAACACCTCAGCAGCTCTGGGAGGTGAAGCCTCCTCAGGCCTTGGGGACAGGTGACCACACTTCAGGTGCCCCAGAGGCACGGCAGGAAGGTCACACTGAGCAGTGAAGGACAACACTGGCACGGTGCATAATCATCGCTTTGCTTCCAGACAGGGTTTGAAAAAACACACACTGAGAGCTTTTTTTTTTAAATCAACTCTTGGGAACTGTGTCTCTTTCCACCTCCAATAGCCTGAATCCCTGCCCGTGCTTCTGGTGGTTTCAGCTGCTGTAAAAATGCCTGTAATGAGGAGAGGGAAGACCATCCGCTCCTCTCGCCTGAGCCACGCTTCCCAACAGCAGTTGCTGATAATCTGTGCCACAATCAGCTGTGCAATTTGGAGATATCTCACCTTGTGAATGCACTGTGGGGGGACAGGATTGGATGGCCAGAGCTCAGCTCTGCCCTTATGCCAAGCAGGAGTCACCTGGAGAAGGTCTGGCAGGATTTATGGCCTCTATAAAGGGGCAGGAGTTGGATGTTTGCTGTTATTATGGGCTGTATTTCTCTCCTTCAGCAACATGCAGCTTTTACCCCCTCCAGCAGGTTGCTGCTGCCATCCCTTGCTGGAGCCTCACAGGGTGGGAAGAGCTGGGTTTGGGCTCACACAGCCTCATCCTCTCCACTCAGGGCATGCACAGCATCACAGGGCATGGGAGGACCAGGTGGGACTGCATGGCCATAGCCCCTGGGGCACTTGCATCCTCCCTGGTGCTGCCAGCCTGCCCAACCCCTTGGAAGGCACACGGGGGCTTGGGAGCTCCAGGCTGGGAAGAGCTGCAGTAGCACAGCCCAATCCTGGATTCCTTTTCTGAATTCCAGGTGAGGGATTGTGATAAATGAACCACTCATGTTAAAAGTGACACCATCCACCCCACATCTGTGGGTATTGTAAGCCCAAAACAGTCAGTTCAGTCCTTCTTGAGCCAAAGAGTAGAAGCTGAAGGCTTTGCCTCGGGAATGTCTGTTCTGGATGTCCCCAGCAGGCCTTTCTGCAATAAAAGGTACATCAGGAAAAAATGACAGGACCTTGCAGAACCTGGAGTAGATCTGGAGAGCCTGGCTCAGTTGCTGCCTCAGTTTCCCCCTCTTGGGCACTAAAAACCGTCCAGCAGCAAAGATTCAAACAAACCATTTCCTAGTAAGCATCTGTACCCCAGCTCAGACCAAGCTCTCCAACCCATCTTCTTTTCCTTTTCCCTAACATGGCCAGGTCCAAGGCTCCTCAAAATTAGCCTCAGCTTCACCCACCCCCCCTGGATAGCTCTGATCTTTTTCCAGGCTGTTGCACCTGCTGATGGGTGCAATCAAGGGTCTTTTTAGAAGAAATGAGGTAGCTAGGAGCCGTTTGGGTCAGGAACTAAGACCTTGGGATATAAAATGTGCTGATGGCAGCACCTCACCTCGCCACCTCCAGAGCTTTGTGGTCCCCAGGGCCATGGAGAGCCCTTTCCTTGCTGGCAGCAGCAGAAGTAGAAAGGGTCACCCCTGCATGGATCAGGAAGGAAGGAGTATGGGCAACAAGGAGCTGAAGCAGTTAAAATGAAGCTAAAGCAAAATGCAGGACATTTAAGAACATTCGACCAGCACAGGAAAAGGCTCAAGTGCACCTTGAAGAATATAGGAAAACCGCAGATTTTTTTCCCCCCAAGACTGAGAAGATTTGTGTTCCGAAACACTGCCCAAAGCACCAGCCTTCCCTTTGAGTGAGGGACCCTGTGCACAGAATTCTGCTGAGCCAGGGGATCTTCCCCCAGCACGGGACAGGCGTCACAACACAGGGCAAGTGTCACAACACCGGGCAGGAGTCACAACCCAGGGCAGGTGTCACAACCCAGGGCAGGTGTCGCAACCCAGGGCAGGTGTCACAACCCAGTGCAGGTGTCACAGCATGTGGCTCTGCCCAGGCACACACCGGGGGAAGGCAGCTCCAGGTTTCAGAGGGATTTGAGGAATTACAGCTGTGTCTTCACTGCCACGAGCTCACTGCAAACCCAGCTGGCTGCAAATACCGCAGGGGAGCTGGAGCCACGTGCTGAGAGGCTCCAGCAGTGATTCAGAGCAGCAAGGGATGAGGGAACCCTTCCATCACCTATCAAACCTGGCTGGACCCCTAAAAGACACAGCCCCAGCCCAGTCAAGGCAGCAATAAACCCAGTCTGGCTCTGAGCATCACCTGCACCTCAGTCCTGCCCCCTCCCAGGGAAACACCTGTGCCACCAGCTCTGTAGCACAGCAGGAGCTTGCACAATGAGACCTTTAGAGGCAGAGGAGAGATTAACATGTTGAGGATAAGTTTTAAACCTCCAATCCACGCTTGAGTCAGCTCTGGGCCCAACTGGGTATGTGAGAACATCCTCTCGGCTGGATGAGCTACAGGTGGGGATGCATTGCTGGTCACAAGAGATTTTACCAGAGCTCAAAAATTGTCCTTTTCTCTACTAGGGCTGGAAGAATGCTCCCACCTCCTTCATCTCACTCCAGTTCCAAGAAGCAAAGACCTCTCTGCTTTGCAGAAGAAGCATCTCTCTGCTGCCCTGGGCACCAGGTGAGACCAAGATGGAGCTACCTCAGCCTCTACCTTTTAACCTGGCTCAGAGGAGCTGACAAATATAAATCTCCCCCACACACAATGCAGCAGCATGAGTAGTGCTGGTTTCTGGTGTACCCCCGGCTCCCTCACAGCCCTTTCAGTACACACAGCCTGCTTTTCACAGCTTCTCCTACTTACTCCCTTCTCCAGGATGAGGAGGAGAGTTAGTTCCTGAAGATTGTTTTAGCTGAGGGGAGAACAGCACTTCATTTTAAAATCCTGATATCACTAATTTCATCAGTTTCAAAAAACAAGTTGTTTCCTACCCTATGTTTCAATTTTTGTTTCCCTTTTCTCTTCTGAGTGTTTTCTCCCCCTTTCCCATCCTGTGCCTTGCCACCAAAACACCATACCCTGGGAAGGATGAAAGCAAGACCCCAAAACTGTCTTTTCTTCACTACCAATTTTGTCAAATTGGAAATGTAAAAGATAAGGTTCTCCAGGCTTTTTTCCCCCTCATTTAACCGAAGGCACTGTTGCAGGGGAACATCCCTCTGAGCAGCTGTGCTTGCAGGCTGCTCAGCGTGTCTCCTACCTATGGAAGCAGATGGAGGCCCATGGCACCTGTGAGGCTTTCATCTCCTGTCTGTTGTTCTCTCCCTTTTTCATGAGCATCATGTGTTTATTTCTTCTTTCAGACGTACAAGTCCCACTGGACTTGCCCCATGTTCTGCCTTACTTTGGCTCTTCCATTTTCCCCACATCCCATCTGTGTCCTGATATGAACTTACACATCAGCAGATTGTTCAGTCCAGGATTTTTTAATGGGGTCGTTGCTACACCCTTACTAAAATTCCCCCAGGTTTTTAACTCCACGCTGCTCACAGTGCTTCTCTTCCCGTGCTTAAGCTGCCACAGCTGCTCACAGACACAATCTCTTGGAAAGTGTCTGATCTCTGAGTCCCTCCTGGAGCTCATCTCATTCTGTCCTTCCCACACATCACATTCTTCTGGATTAGCAGTGGGAAATCACTGCTGGACACACTCCATGATGCCACGAGCAGCCACAAGCTCAGCTCAGCACTATTTTACCCCTAAAATAAGAGCTGCTCCCTAAGGAGGAGACAGAGCTCTTAAAAATGAGCAATTTTTTGATTTTCAGCCACTGTGTGAACACTACTCCAGTGTCATCTCCACCACAAGATTCAGGTCAAAAAGGGACCTGCCCTTTCCTGACCTGCTGAGGACCAGGGGAATTTTTGCTTCCTTCACAACAGGAGTGCCCCTCAACTCCTGCTCATCTGGCTTATTTCCCTTATTTTTGGAATGCAGGAGCAGGAACTCAAGGCACTGGCGATGCCCATTCTCCTGC
The DNA here is from genome assembly GCA_036630365.1 of Acanthiza pusilla. NCBI lineage: Eukaryota > Metazoa > Chordata > Aves > Passeriformes > Acanthizidae > Acanthiza > Acanthiza pusilla. Next base: position 5,448,968 of record JAXCHO010000176.1, on the reverse strand, counting down.
CTCCCATAGGCCACCACAGGCTCTGTGCTCAGCATTCTGCAGATCTCATGTCTCTGACACAGTTGGTGACACTGTAATAAACACTGAAACTAATAGCAGGTATTTGTGAGCCGTGTTTTGTTCTCCGCAAAATGTTAATAGAGAAAAATCTGCAGCACCATGCCAGGAAATCTTTTTATATCTTATTTCCAGACTACCCTAATATCAATTTATATCTGCAATTCAATTAATGTTCTAGGAGAGGCAAATTAGCATCCCTGGGTCCCTCCAGTCTCAGCAAAGCAAGTTCCCATGAAGAGAGAAAGTCTGGCACAGCCTCTCTCAGGGGCTCAGCGTGGATCAGTGCGAGACTCCAAACACACAGAGATCCCCTAAATAACCAGGAGGTAGCTTCAGACATGCCCTGAAACACCTTTTTTGTCATAGAACAGCACTTAACCCATCCTGAAACTGGTAGTGGGGAGAGTGACACTTCACCTGTAAATCTGCCTGCTGTTAAGTGCATCATGTTTGAGCTCTATAGATTTTAAAACATGAATCAGATCAGATGATGTCACTCAGCTGTGCACGGCACTGCTGGATTTTATGCTCACAGAAGCAGCAGGATGCTGCAATTTTAATTTAAGCAGAACAAGGAGCTGGTCTTAAAAGACAATCACAGCCCCTTGCAAGCCTTCTGAGAACACTGCCTCAAGTTGTGCCAGGAGAGGTTTAAATTGGATAATACGAAAAATACCTTCACTGAAATGGTGGTCAGGCATTAGAACAGGCTGCCCAGGGCACTGGTGAAGTCACCATCCCTGGAAGTGTTCAAAAAACGTATGAATGTGGCACTTGGGAACACGTTTTAGTGGTGGCCTTGGCACAGGCCAAAGGGTAGGTGATAGGGAAACCCTCTTCCCTTCAAAATCCCTGCACGGCACATCCCTCTGCGGGCAGGACAGGGCTCTCTGCTCCTTGGTTTGTGCAGAGGCAAAGCTCTGGAATTTTAAAAACCTCCTCATGCATGTCTCCTCAGCATGCTGGCAGCGTCCCGAGGAGAGCGAAGACGTTCCATAGGAAAAGTACTCCTGAAAGCAAAGAGCTCCATTTCCATTCTGAGCAGCCCGATCTCCGAGTTCATGTCCTCAAATAGCCCCGGGGGCCATTTCCCAGCAGGATCGCACAGGAACCTCCCCCTTTCTCCAACACAGCCTCTGTGTTCCTATCGATATCGATGGGCGATGAATAACAAAGCGACACATCTGCAGGAAAACTCAGGATGCTCTGGAAAACGCTGCCAGCCCAGGAGCTGCCCGTGGCCCCCAGTGTCCCCTGTGCGAGAGCCGTGTCCCGCAGAGCCCAGCCACTCATTAATAATCCTAATGAACCACTCACAAATTAATTCACCAAAATGATTCTCCAACCGTCTTTCATCCGAGCACGCAGTCAAGTGGCGATGAGGAAAAGGCAAATGCAAGGTAGAAAAGGTTGCCAGCTGTTGACCCAGGCTTGGTGGGAGCATCCCTGCTGCAGCTCGGAGCAAGGAGCCTGCTGTGAGAAGAATTCAAGCACTTCCAGCCCCACAGGAATGACCAAGGGCTGGCCCTGCTTTCCCACCACCACTGGGTATAGGATTTACCCTCCCCAGGGCAAAGGAAAACGGCTGAGATGTCTCTTGACCTGGGAGAGGCTTATCACATGCAAACAGGAAATAATTCTATTTAATTTGGAAGGCATGAATAGGCTGTATGGCTATTTCTGCAAAAAACCTGAAGAAGGACTGCAAAGAATTAAGGCCAAAAGTAACTCTTAGAGATCACTTTACTGCAACTTTTATCTGTCACAAGTCTCACCCAAACGCTCTCTGCTGAACCCAAAGTAGTGAAGCTGAATATTTCAATTCTATAAAACTCAGCTGCCAGAAGAAAGGGAGGGACCAGCAGAGCCACTTAAAGGGCTGGGGTCCATCATGATCCCCCCAGACAAACATCGTAAACCACATGCTTCGAGTGAGATGGAAACCCCTCAGGTCTCTGTCAGCCTGAAGAGCAGGGCACTCCCAGAGTTCATGCTCTATTAAAAGACATAACAGATTATTCAGGGCCAGTGGAGACTCTCCATCACAGGTGAAAGCATGGTCCACCATACTCCACCTCCAGGTGGGACAGGCCTGCAATAATTCGGAGAAAGGAAAGCCCAGAAAGGCAGGACAAGTCTTTCTGCAGATACAAACAGAAGCTGGGTGTGTGCTATGTAAATGTAATCCCTGCTCTGGGGCAGGAATCCCCCTCTTCAGACAGGATCAGTGTGAGGGGGCAGAGCCCCAGAGTGAGCTGCTCAGCTTCCCTGGCCCTGCTCAGGCCACCCCTGGCACTGACACCTCTCCCCTCTCCGCATCACCCCCATTTTCATGTCCAGCCCCTCCACCTCACTGCACCTTCCAGCTGCTCCCACACAAGCAGGGCACACGCCACGGCAAAGATCTTTCAGCTTGCTGTGCCAAGCACAAAGAGCTCTTTGACCTCGAGTCAAGGAGGTTTTCTAGCCCCCAGAAGACTTTTGTAGCTTTTCTTCCAGCCCTCTTTGTGCCTCTACATGCCCTGTCAGAGGCTGACAGCAGAGCTGCCGTGTTATTCCTGGAATAGCTTTTCCAATGCCGTGTGAAGGATCTAGGTCACTCCTGACTCCTTGCTATTCCCCTTTTCATAAACCCCATGTCAGGCAGATACACAGAACGACTCTGAAGCTGCCCTGAATGATGCTTTGTGAGCTGGAGTCTCTCATCCTGGGGTATGAATTTTCAGGCTCTCAGGGCGGATTTGTGGATGGATCTTGAAATACAGTGGCTGGCTGGGGCTATTTAATGGTCCCGAGGGTTTGGCAGCCATAACCTGCCCTGCTTGGGATTTTTGTCACCCGCAGACCTTACTGTAGATTTTATGATTATCCTCATCTTTACTAAAATTACTTCATAGCTCTCTCTTTCTAATTTTCAGTCCCAGTAGGAGCAGCACCTCTCCTTCCTCTCAGCACGCTGGCATTGGTCAGAGGCTCTGTCACAAAGCCAGGCACAGCTGACATTTAACATGCCCAGTTTACAGCATTAATGATTTCCTTGCTGGTGCTGTTTCCTCAGGGATTTGTATTCAGCCTCCCTACCTCACAGTGCTGCCAAGGCGCTGCTTAGAACTGCTCAGACATGGCCTGGACCAGTGTGGATGTTTTCACCAGCCCCAATCTCTCACAGCAAAGCTCTCGAGTCTGTCCAGCCAGAGCGACTTTCCATGCCCAAAGCCATTAATTGTGCTTTTTAGCCAGTGTGTAGCTGCAGGAACTCAGTTATCCCTCCTACCATCTGATCTGGGTTCGTGGCTTCCTTTCTCAAGCCATCATGACAGTTTTGTAAATCCCCAGTCCTGTGGGATTTGCCAAGTTTTCAAGGCTTGCTAAATCTCATGGTTCACAACTCAAACAGCTTCCCAGCCTTTGTGCACCCCGGGCTTAGGCTCTCCAGAGAGTCACCCTGAAAACATTGGATGTCATTGGGCTTGCACCCTCCTCAGTGCAACATGACAGACTTTCCAAGGAAAACCAGCAGAGCTGCAGCAGTATTTAGAGAATCACAGAACCACAGACTGGTTTGGGTTAGAAGAGACCCCAAAGCTCATCTCATTCCACCCTCAGCCATGGGCAGGGACATCTTTCACTATCCCAGGCTGCTCCAAGCCCTGTCCCACCTGGCCTTGGACATTGCCAGGGATCCAGGGACAGCCACATCTTCTCTGGGCACCTGTGCCAGGGCCTGCCCACCCTCCCAGGGAGCAATTCCTTCCCAATACCCCATCTAACCCTGCCCTCGGGCAGTGTGAAGCTATTTCCCCTTGCCCTGTCACAAAGAAAATCTTCTCAAAAAGATACATATGACCTTCAGTCACGTGTGGACTCTATATTCCAGTTTGTTAATTATGTTTTCTTTCAATTAGCTAAAATAATTCCTATTATTTTGCATTCCAAAGGGACATTCTGTTCTGAAGGGACTAAAAAGGTGCCACACTTGCTGGAGGGTGAGCCCAGCCAGCAGTTGATGAAGGAGCTGCAAGCTATTGGCTGTATTTTTTAGGGAGCAAAATTTAGTCAGAAAAATTGAATGGAGATGGGGACTTCATGGTGAAACATTTTTTCAAATACTCAAAATGGTCATATCACTGTAAGGAGAGCAACAGCTGGAATCCCTTCTACTTCCCTGGAAAATGACGGGGGGGAAATAGTAAATTGATGATCACAAATTGATATGTATGTGTCAAAGAGCAGTAAGGGCAAACAAATAGCAAGGCATAAAAATAATAACATTTTATATCGATCAGTGAGTCCAAGATGACCCTGAATCCAAGCAATGCCAGAAATTCAATGGGAGGTTTGAGAAAAGATGACTCAAATTGAATCAATACCTTGAGCTGTTTCCTCTGTCCAATAGTTTATGATGATTCTGAAAAATCTCTTGCTTGAAATCTTTTACAGTAATTCGAGAAGCTGAGCAGGTGCTGTGCAGGGAAAACAGCAAAAAAGGAGAGAAGGGAAAAAGCTCAGGGGGAGGACTGAACATGAGAACTTCTCTATTAAATTAAATTAAATACTTCAAACAGTTGGTTTCAAAGTTTGGGTGAGAGTTGAAAGGTCAAAAGCTGATGACAATTTTCACCTAGCTCAGACCTGCTGGGTGTGGGGGGACAGGACTTCGGGATTTACACTCTCCCACATCCTTCGGGAAGGATCCCTCTGCTCTGTCGGCACGAGCAAGGCACAGACATAGGACACTGAGCAGGACTTCCATGTCCCTGCTGCTCCATCCCCTCTGCCCCTGCCCCTTCCCCACACCCCAGTGCCTCTGGCTGGGAGCCCAGCAGCAGCCCCCACGCTAATGACCCTTCACAGCAGCTTGTCTGTCCCGGGGACGGCGTCTCTTTCCGATATGGGGATCAAAGAGGACTCCGGAGCCGTGAATCCCTACGGGAGGATGAGAGGTCGGCTCGGATTAAGACGTGCAGTAATTTGTGAAGGGTATGAACAGAAGAAACGAGCTATTAGGGGAAGGATTCGTGGCTGGCGGGATCAAAGAGCAGCAGTAGGAAATGTTTAGAAGGCACTGGGAACAAAGGGAATTCAAAGCCATATGAGTCTATTAATAGACACAGGAAATTTATTAACAGCGGCAACAAATCAAGTGTTCAATAACTTTCTAAATTCTGCTTTTGCAGAGAAACCAGATCTTTTTTCATAAGGCTGATGAAGGACTTACAAGACTGCTATTAGCCAAGAAATTTAAACAACATACTCTCAAAATAAAGTGATATTTTACACCTACACCTGGATAACCCAAACACAATCATCCTTGAAGTGTTGACAGAGGTGTATAGCAGGCTTTGGAAATATCAGACAACTGCTGAGTTAGGATTGTGACAGCCTGAAATCAGATAATTATGGGTTGTATACTGATATTAAATAATAATTAGATAATAATTTCATATTAGAATATCAGAAGGATTATAAATATATACCCAAGCTTGGTGGGGTGCTAAACAGCAAAGGCAGGGTGGGACCAAGAAAGCAGCAGCTCTGCAAAGAAGTTCAGGGTGAGCAAAGCAGACGTGAAATGCAAGGAGTGACTCTTTAACAGGGGTTTTAGCTTAAATTTGGGTCCATACACTGACAGGAATGGGTGTATTTAACCAGGACAGGGGGTGTGAGCCCTGGACATGGCACAGTAACACCTTGGCACTTTGCATCCAGGCCTGGCATCCACCTGAAATGTGGAAAGATAGAAATAGTTGGAAAGAAACAGGAGAAACAGGTATGTGTTACAATGAGAAAATGTGTTCTTTTGCCTCACGAGGATATTGGGGACTCACAGGGGTTTGCAGCAGGCAGCCTTTGTCAGAAAGTCACTGTGCAATTGGACAGGGAAGGGCAGAGCTGCCTGAAAATGTCTGAGACACAAGGCCGGGAGATTTCCCACTACAAAAAGAGCATTCTGATATTCACAAAGGTGATTTTCCAGGCCATGAAGTCTTCAGAACAAAAAGGGACTCTCTTGGGCAGACAGACCCTGGTAAATTCAACAGCTGGTCTCAATATGAGATTGCTTTGGGAAAGGAAACTTATGGAAGGCCCTGCAAAGTGATCTGCTGCTTGTTGGGGCTTTAATCTCTGTAAATAACCTTTTCCTCTGCCTTTTCGAGGCATGGGGAGAAGATTCCCTTCCCTCTCCAAGGAAGATGTCAGGTCAAAGAACATATCTATGAGAGAAGCAGGAATACGGTGTGCACATGTTCCTTTAGATCTTCCTCCTCTACATCCATCTCCATGCCCTCTTATTCACCTTTTTATTAAGTATCAGATTCAGGATAAAAAGGTCACGGACCAGGGGACATTAGGCTTTTTCTTTCAGGCAGAACGTGCTCTGTATTTTCATCCATGCCAGACTGAGGATCGATTTGTGGCAGAAAACAAAGTTCATTAATGGGAACAATGCAAATAGTGGGAACTGGCCTAGGAGGATGTTTGGTGCTGGATCGCTGCAAGGCACTAACGAGGGAGAAAGAGGGAGGGGAGAAGGGATGACAGCAGGAGGTTTTCTTCCTGCCTTATACCCCACTCCACCCTCTCCTTCTGCAGGTCCTGCTCCAGTGTGTCCAACACCCATGCAGCAGGGCACCAGTGCCCTTTGAGGGGGGTCCCTGCCAGCCTCCAGTCTCCAGGAGCTGGCCCAAACCAGGCTGCAAATGTGCTGAGCTTTTCTGGCAACACTTCAGAATAAATGGCAAACCATTGCTGCGGCTCGTTTCCATTGTAGTATTAATCAAACTGAATTCCTGGGGTGCTCATATGGACGTCATATGTAAATCCCTCTGAATTTGGCTGCTGCTCATTTCAGATTAAAACCAATGGAGAAATTTCGCTCCTGTCTCCATTTTGCAGCTCAGAGCTCTTGCGCATTTATTCCATTCATGAAATCCTGATTATTATGGACATGAGGGAATACCAGAGTTGATGAGACCCATGAGAAGCGTTGGTAATATTTGTATTTGCAAGTATAAAGGAGGTGCTAAGGTGCAAGGTTGAGAAGCCTGATATGGAAGCAAGCACACCTCTGTGTCCTACCACAACCAAGTACTCCACATCTTAAAACAGAAGCCCTCACCAGCATTTCAAATTGTCCATCCCTCAATGTGAATATTTCAGAACAAGAGGTTTTCTGGGCCAGTGCTGGCCCTCAGCAGTGATCAGTGCCACCAGTCAGAAGACATGAGAAACCTCCAAACAGCTGCTCTGGAACAGCTCTGAGTTTGGAGTTTTGTCCCCAGTTATTAGAAATCCCATCCTGTTTGATCAAGTATATGTCTTTGTTTATAATTTTTTTTTTTTTTTTTTTGTGGTGATAGACAAGCAAATGCAGGTTTATTTTATTCTGAGAATACTGATCCCTCTTTTTTTCCCCTGAGAAGGGGGTCAAAGAGCTGTGGACCCCAGTAATTAGCTGCTGGTCAGGCAGAAGCTCGTTTCAGCCTCATACACACTGAACCAAGTCCAGCATCTGAACTAGGACAGCATGAGCACCTACAGGATGTCTCTTGCCTTCAGTCCAGCCACAGATTTGGTCCCTTGGGAACACTGCAGCCTTCAGCCCATCTCAATGATGACATTCACTTGCCCAGAGGAAAAGGGAGGAGCACAGGAACAGGCTGAGGTGGTTCCAGCCCTTCCTGAAAGGCTGGGTAGTGCTGGGAAGGTCCCCCAAGGAGCCCTTGCCCACCCTGTGCTGCCCTGGCTGGCATCACTGTGGGTTGCCAGCCAGGACTGGGAGGTTCCACAGATTTGGCAGCGGTGAATCAGGGCTTTGCCTTCTCTCTGTCACAGACAACAAAGCCACTTACTGCAGGAAGCCACACACACTGCAGGGCTTTCCAGGAACAACCTTTCCAGATTCCACCAAGCCCTGTCCACACCAGGCGTGTTTCCTTCTGAACTGCTGCCTCAGTTTTGGTGTAAACCACTCAAATTTCCAAGCAATCCCCCAGAACAAGAAATCATTCAGGGAGAAGCTCCAATGTTAGCCATGTCACTATAAGTGCTTTGGAAATTGTTCAGGTGCTTTCTCCCTGAGAAGACTTGTCACACATGTCTGTGTCACTCCAAGGGTATGTAGGAAAATATATTAGGAAAAAACTCTTCCCTGTGAGGGTGGGGAGGCCCTGGCACAGGTGCCCAGAGAAGTTGTGGCTGCCCCTGGATCCCTGGAAGTGTCCAAGTGCAGGTTGGCAAGGGCTTGGAGCAACCTGGGACAGTGGAAGGTGTCCCTGCCAATGGCAGAGAGGTGGAACTGGATGATCTTTGCCTCTTCCAACCCAAGCCATTCTGTGATTCTATGGTGTTTCCATTGTCCCACTGAAATACCCAGGTCATGAGAAGTCACTCCTACCCCCAGAGGTCCTTTAGATCCCACTGACCACTCACATGAACAGCTTAGAGGATGTGAACTGAATCTCCAGAACACAAAAATTTTGGTTTTTTTTAATTTCTAGGCAATCCAGCAAGCAGAGCAAGGAGGACGGGATCTCCTGCTCTGTATCTAGCTGCAGCATGACCTGGTTGCTATTTAAGATGAATGGCTTCCTTCAGCTGTGATCCCTACAGTGCAAGCAGGGTTTTCAGCACGGCAAACCCAGCAGCCAGGATATAGCAAACGGGAAACAGCATCCTCAGCTGGGAGCTGCAAACCCAGGAGCCAGGATATAGCAAACGGGAAACGGCATCCTCAGCTGGGAACCTGGAGCACTGTGTTCTGACTGGCGAGGGTGGGAGATGGCTGCACCAGGAGGAGGGTGCAGGGCTTGGGGTGAGCAGAAGGTGGGCTCTGCTACAGACAGATGTGTTGGTGAAGTGGCTCTGGGGGTGTTGGTGCAAGGGCCAAAGGGATGTGGGGGGGACAACGCTGACGGGGGGGCTGTGGGGACAAAGATGGCTCGTCACACAGAATCACCAATTGTTTGGGTTGCAATAGCCCTCTAAGATCAAATCCAACAGTTACCCCAAGGCCACATCTACAGATCTGAAATACCTCCAGGGGTGGTGACTCCACCACTGCCCCTGGGCAGCCTGCGCCAGGGCTGGACAACCCTTTCCATGGAGAAATTTTTCTCACTATCCAATCTAAACCTCCCTTGGCACAACTTGAGGCTGTTTCCTCTTGTTCTGTCGCTTGTTACCTTGGAATTCCCAAGAAAAGGGGTGATGCGTAGACTCTGGTTGTTCTACAGGACAAAGAACGTCCCCAGTGAGGTCCATCTCTGGCCAGGAGACAGCACCAAGGGCACTCATGGGGTCAGCTTGCACAGAGCTCTCTCCAGATGGAACCTGGATATGGTGTGTGAAGGTAATGAGGTACAACATGGCATGAGGGATCCTTTTAGCTGGGAGTCACAGGGGTCTTATTCTTTCTGGGGGGAATTTGGGGACACTGAGTCCCCAAATACGCCTGTATATCTGTGGTGTCTCTGGCTGGGATGGCGCTGCAGGGAGAGGTCCTGCCCAGGCTGAGAGGAAAGCGATTATCTGGGGGTTGCCTGTCCCCAGCTCTTGGCTGTCCCCAATCCTGGCCATCCCCAGTGGGGACGCAGACAAGGATGGCCATCACTCTGCAGTGCCCAGGGGGTCTCTGGTGGGCACAGGGGATCCATCAGGTCACAGTGGGGTTCTGCCCTATGCCCAGAGGGTCCTGGCTGGGCACTGGGACATCCACTCCCAGGTGTGGAGATCACGGTGAGGGTCTGCCCCATGCCCAGGTGCCCTGGGTGGGTGCACGAGGCTGGGGCTCATGGGGGGAGCAGGTCTGTCCTGTCCCAAGGGTCCTGAGATGGCACAGGGGAGTCTGTTCCCAGGCTGGGGCTCACAGTGGGGGTCTGCCCCGTGCCTGGAGGGTCCCTTGAGGGCACAGGGGTTCTGAGGGTCTGCCCCGTGCCCCAGAGTGTGGGATGAGGACGGGGATCTGTCCCTGTGTGAGGACGGTCCCGAGCGGGCATGGCCGGAGCGCAGCGACGGTGGGGGTTAGAGTGTGTGAGGGCCGAGCCGAACAGAGCCGAAGGGAGCCGAGCCGAACCGAGCCCGAGCCGAACCCAGCCGAACCGAGCCCGGGCCGAACCCAGCCGAACTAAGCCGGAGCCGAGCGGAGCCGAGCTGAGCCGAGCCGAGCGGAGCCGAACCCGAGCCGAGCCGAGCGGAGCCGAACCCGAGCCGAGCCGAGCCGAACCGAGCCGGAGCCGAGCCGAGCTGTGCCGGGAAGGAGCCGTGCCGAGTCAAGCCGAGAGGAGCCAAGCGGAGCGGAGCCGAGCCGAGCCAAGCGAAGCTGAGCCGACCCAGCCAAGCCTCGGCGGATCGGCTGTCGGGGCCCCGGCGCTGGCCGGAGCCGTCCCGGCGACGGGGGCGGCGCGGGGCCGGGCCGCGCCGCCGGTCCCTCCTCCCCGATCCCCCCTCCCCGCTCCCCCGCCGCTCCCCCTTCGCTCCCTCCCGTTCCCTCCCGTTCCCTCCCCGCCTCCCTGCGCAGCGCGAACATGGCGGCGGCGGCGGCGGCGAGGGACTGAGCAGCGCCAGCGCTCGGCGGCCGCGCAGGTGAGGGGGCGGCCCGGGGCGGGCGGCGCGGCCGGGCTCGGTCCGGCCCGGCGCGGGGAGGCGGGCGGGGGTCAGGCGGGGGTCGCGCCCGCAGCCCGGCCCGGATCTCATCCCTGCTGTCAGCGCGGCCCGGCCGCCGCCTGAGCGCGGTGCCCGGGCCGGGGGCGGCTGTCACCGCCCGCACCTGCTGGTGCCCGTCCGGGACCGGCCCTCCTGGCGGCGGGGCAGCGCCCTGGGGGCTTCCCGGCCCCGCGGCTGCCCGGCCGGGCTGTGCCTCCCGGGGAAGCCTCTTGTAGGGCTTTGTTGTTCTGCCGGGTGTCCCCGGGCAGGGCCTCGGGCAGCCGCGGTACCGCCTGGCCCCGAGGCCGCGCCGCGCTCCTTGGGCCGGCCGGAGCCGCCCCCCTCCCCGGCGCCGTTCGGTATCAGCCGGACGCTCCTGGCAGGAAAGGGGAAGCGGGACCGAGCTGCCGGAGGTTTGCAGGAGGTGCCCCCCGGCTGCGGGCTGTGCCCGGGGGGGCTTGTGCCCTTCCTCCCCCACGAGCCCTTCGGAGCCCGGTGACACCCTCCGCTCCGGTGACCCCAGTGCGTGTGTGGGGCTGGTCCCCGGTGCTCCGAGCAGGATCCCCGCGAGATCCGGCTGCTGGAGGTGTCAGGGGTGACCCCGGGGACCAGCCGGAGAAATCCCATTACCAGCATGCCTGGGGAAAAGCTGCGCCTCCTTCGCAGCCGCCCCGAGTCGAGTGCTGGGATAGAGCTGCGAGTGAGACAAGATTTGAGCGTTTCGTGCACAGTGAGATGTTTAAAAATAACCCCGGTGACGGCTGGCTCCTGCCGCGCAGGTTTAATCCGCAAGCTCTTTGAAGCTCCCGTGTAAAACTGTGGCAGCACTTTGGAGTCTGGATGACTGAAGGTAGAGCTGGCAAATCCGAACAGGCGGCCTGAGTTTGGGATGCACTGAGCAGCTTGGCTCCCTTGGGCCTCCGATGGTTTAGGTTCAGCGGCTGAACATGAAACTAATTATTTCCATGGGGAAAGTCAGGATGTGGAGACCCAGCTCTGGGGTCCCCGGCTTTGATTTTTTGGCTGAGTTTCTGTTTACTGTTGTTGTTTATAGTAAACAGCGTGCACTGAGTGGCTGGGAACAGCCATGTGGTCGCTGCAGTTCGCAGCCAGTAATATTGGGGGAAAATGTTCTCCCACCTCGGTTCAACGCCTGAGCGACGGCTGCGGCGGGCTGGGCCTCCTCCTTTTGCCTTCCTCTCCTCTTACCCTCAACTTCTGCTAGCCAGACTGTGCTGTCCATATGTGTTTGCAGGGAATATTTGCAGTATGGGATGGTGGTTTCATTCCTTGTGCTTCATCTCAGGCACTGGCTTGTGGCTTGGTGTTAATATGGGGAAAAAAACTTGACTCTTGGGGGGCTCAGCTTGGGACATGCTGCCGTGGGATACAGCCCTGCATGTGCTGGTGGGTAGTTCAGGATCTGCCCAGTAGATGGTATGAAAATGCAGATGGAAATCAGGGAGTCCCTAACAATGGGCACGAGGGAAATGCAGGTATTTCTGTGCTATTTAAAGTATTTATTAAAAGTTTGAGTGTGTTTTATTTGAGAGATGCTGAGCCTTGATCCTCCTGGTTTGGTATTTATATCTTAGCAAGTGACAATTCTGCATCTTGATAATCTGCTTTTTGTGAGGCACTTTTGTGGAAACCTGATGAATTTTGCAGGACAATATGCTGTCTTTAAGTGAAAGATGCTGTTAGGGTATTAAATTGTGATCTTATTCATCAAGGAGCTGTGCTTCAGTCTAGATGTGAGTGCTCTGGGAGCTGTGTCCCTGGCCTACATCTAATTTAAAGAAATCTCTGAAGCTTCATTTCATAGCCTCAGACACTGAGACCCTTTCCCAACCATGGGTAAGGCCAGGTAGACTTCTAAACCCTTCCAGAATAATAGTTTTCTTTAAGGCTTTTCCTGCTGGCTATTCCACATCCTGTGGAGGTGATGTATGCCAGCACTTAGGCCTTCTCATCGTTAGAGAGATTTTTCGGGGTGTTTAATCTAAATGTTTGTCATGCACTTTAAACCTGTTTCTTCTCTGATCTCCAGAGCAGATGGAGAGTACTCTACTACCCACATCACTCCACTGCCTACATGTCTGCAGCTCAGTTTGAAGCTTTTGAAGACTTATTTTTCCTCTCCATAAGCTGACCAAGATCAGTTTCTCTGTTCTTCTCACGTGGAGTCGTAACAAGTGGGCCCAAACGACCCTGTTTTGGCTGTGTCTCAGCACTGTTATGTGACAAGAAATGCAGATCACATGTTTGGATATTTGCACTTTTAACTGTGTGTTTGTGACAGAGGGCTTGGCGTGCTCAGTGAGCTCCTGTTTGCAAATCTGGAGTAGTGTGCTAGCAACTGGAGCTCAGAGCTGGGCAAAGTTAAGTCCTGGGATGTTTGGGGCTCATGTTTGAGCTGTAATGTTTGCATCTAGCACCCTGTCTTTTCTCCTTTTCCTTGCCTGCAATGGAAATCCAGTTTATAATGAGACAAACAGATTTTGAGTTGTTTACGCATCCATTTGTGTTTGGAAAGTTTCCTAACCAGGAAAGATCCCGGAGAAATGAGGGAAGATGCACTGAGGGCAGAGCAGCAACTCTGGCTGCCAGCTTCTCTTGTGAGGTGGTTAATCTCCTGCATCCATGTAATTCAGAGACATGCCACGGTAAAAATCATCCCCACAATTGAGCTCTCAGTGTAGCAGAACTGTTTCTCTGACCCCTCCTTCACCCCAGCACTGTGCCTTGGTGAAGTACCTGCACTCCAAGCTGGGACATGAACGTTTCATCTCACTTTATTTGTAGGATAATAGAGGATAATAAAGGAAGTGCTTTTTCTGGGTTTAGTACAGTTGTAAAGAACTCCTTTCTTACCCAGCTTAAATATATACCAGTGGAATATTATAAATGTTATAAAACTTTTATAATATATTGTAAATGTTATGAAACATTTACAATATATTATAAATGTTATAAACCATTTGCTCAATGTTTAAGCTGAATAGTGCAAGTCTGAGAGTAGCAGGAAGCACAAGAAAGCTTCCCTGTGTATCACCAGGTCTCACTGGGCTTGGAGTGACCAAATCTAGTGGTCTGAACTGGTGGTGTCAGAACAGTGTTTGGTGGGGGCACCTGAGCATGGTGATCAGCACCTCCTCCTGTTTGCAAAGCTGTGCTCTGTCCTGCATGGCCATCTCCCTCAGCAGGACTTTTCAGAGGTGGTTTCAATTGTGAGCAGAAGGAGAGATCAGTACAGGGACACCACTGCAGCCTGGCTGGTGCTGAAAACTCTTAATTCCCGGAGGTCTCTATCTTCATTCAATTCCCTTACAAAAACAGAGTAATACTTTGCTCTTTTACCGAGGTTTCTGACACACGCCACCTCTAGCAGATTTAGAAGCTGTGATACACAGTTTGCAGTCTACAGGGTTCACTTAGACACCTACCAAATGTTTCTACCTCTCTAGCAGGGATTTAAGCAGAGTTTGTGTCTGTGCTTCTGCTCTTGCTGGGCTGAGTCTCACACTTTTATGCAGAGTCATCCTGAGCAAAAAATCAAGAATTTGGCTGAGAACTGAAGGAAAAGATGAACGTCCGTTTTGCTGCCTCTGCTGTTTGCGTGGCAGCCTCGTCCAGCAGGCCAGATGGACGGGTGATGTCTGAGCTGTTGTAGAGGAGTCTAAAGCACTTGGCTTCCTGAGAGCTAACTTGATTAGTGGAGGGAAGTCACCCCTGCAGCTCCACTGTCCTGTTGGTAACTGGTTACTGGAGATAAGGAAACAGAGCAGAGTCGAAGAGGCCATTGCCAACCCGAAGGAGCTAACACAGGAGTTCAGGGCAGGACTCTTTCTTCCCTGGGACAAGCTTGTGCTTTTGCCCCTCTCCATTTCTTGCTCAGAAGTTTTTTTGTATGTGTTATAAATCGAATGGTGTTATCAGCAGCCAGAAACCAAACTCCTGCCTGAGGTGCCTCCACCCAGCCAATGTGCTCAGAGTTACCCAGCTCCAATTAGCTTGTACATTTTCCAGACTGCCACGGTGGGAACAGCCCAGAAACCTCGCCGTGGCTCGGGTTTGTTTTCAGCAACGGAAACTGTAGGAGTAAATGCCAGTGGAAATTTGTGAAGCTCAGTCTTTGCCCATTGAGTTTTGTGCAGTTCCTCCCCTCTCCTGGCCCTTCCAGGTTTCACTGGATCCTGGGCTGGGTCCCTTCTCCTGGATATTGTGGCAAGGGAGCAAGTTTGGTTCACCCATCGCTGCAGCGACATCTGCCACGGTTTGGGGGTGGGGGGAAGTAGGTGGTGTTTGACTCCAGGGAAAGGTCCTGCCAGGAAAAATGGGATTTGTGCCTGAGGGGAGCTGAAGGACGCTTGTGATGTTTCAGTTCAGTGTTGGCAGGGGCTGCACAGGGTGAAGCCTGGCTGTGCTCCACCGAGAGAGTACAGTCCTGTCGGCTGCCACTTGCCGTCACGTCCCTGTTGGCCGCCTGGACAAGGCAGTGCTGGAACACCTGCTGCCAGTGCCCAACCGATTTTCGTCCTCTCTGCCCTCCCCTGTGCCACTGCTGCACTGTGTCTCTGCTCCTGGGCCTCGGTCCCTTCCCCTTTGGAGCAGCCCCTGCCTCCTGCCCCCACGCTGAGCCCTCTCAGTGGGATGCGCGTCCAGCCGTGTCTGCAGCGAGCGGGAGGGCAGCCTGTGATCCCTGTTCCCCCTCACTCCCTCCTGGCTGTGGGAGCTTCCCTGGGCCGCTGCCAGGGCCTGCCTGCCCTCCCTGTGTCCCCACAGCTGCGGGGAGGCCAGGCCAGGCCAGGGGACTGGGCTGGGCTGCACACAGTGTGGGGGACACAGACAAGCAGCACTTTGGTGCAGGAACTCGGACTTGGCTCTGACAAAGCATCCCAACAGCACAGCTGAATGTCCCTGAAACCAGCTGGTCTGCAGAGGTGACAGCTCAGGGTGACTGTGGTTCCCTGAGCTCAGGCTGAACACTCTCTGTGTCTCCCACCTGTGTTCCCTCCCTGCAGTCACTGCTTCAGGGCCCCTCACTCCCTTCTTTTGCCTTTCTTGCCCAGCTGGCACACATAAGATAGGAAAAATTTCTGATCTATACTTTTTAGTTAAGTGAAGGCATAGTGAGCAGGCAGAAGAGCTGATGGAGTCTGATGTGGACCGAGGAGGAAGTTGTAGCAATTCCACTTTCTAAAAATAAGTTGAGTGACTGTTCCTGCAGCCCGGAGACTGCTGCTCTCTGTACACTGACTGTGGTTGCTTTTAATTTTTTTTTTGTCTTGTTACAGCAAATCTGAGATGCTGCAGTCCATTAAAATAGTGCAGTGGCTGTGTGATCAGAGTGGTGCCTATGGAGAAAGTCTTGTGGTTTCAGTGTTTCTAGAAGTGACCTTGAAGGATCACCTATATATAATGTTTCCTAAAGGTTTCTCTAAGGTGTTCTAAGATTTCCAGTGATAGTGATTCTGACTTTCCTCAGCAATCCACTCCAGTGGCTATTCTGAGATTAAGGAGCTTTGCTTGCTTTCAGGCTGTTGTTGCTGTACTTTAACCCCATCATTTTGACATTTCACCTTCTCTTCTGGCATGCTACCAAAGAGAAGAAATATTCCGTAAATGTAAAAGCATTCACTGTGTAGGGTTTGATCTTCCTCTCTGCCTTTCCCTTCTGCACTCAGAGACCGTCTGCTGGCTCTTGGGCAGTGCCGTGGATTTAATGACATGTGTGGGGCAGCGGGGCAGCCCCAGTCCCAGCTTCCCCTGTTGTATTGGCCATGACTAACAGTTCTTGATTTGTGCTGATATCACTGAAAATATGGTAATTGAGGTGGCATGGGTTTTATTAAAATTGTGTATCATGAGTTCCTGAGTTGTCTTATACTTCTGTAGCAAAATGTATGCATTGAACATTTAAAGAGTTTTTGGTTAGTGATACATTTTATAAAAATCAACAAGAGGACATTAAAAGTTACATTATTTCAAAGCATGTTTTGTTGCCCGGAGAAGCTGTGGCTGCCCCATCCCTGGAAGCCTCCAAGTCCAGGTTGGACAGGGCTTGGAGCAACCCGGAATAGTGGAAGGTGTCCCTGTCTGTGGGAGGGGAGTGGAATGGGTTGAGCCAAGGTCCATCCCAACCCAGGCCATTCGATGATTCTGTGTATGCATACACCAGCTCTCCAGACCTGTAAGACAGGTGAGAGGTACCTGGCAGGTGCCAAACTCCCTGTTTTTTGCTGGTAGCAGCTCAGTGTGAGGCAGCCCTGACCAAGGAGGCAGCTCGGACCCAGGAGCCGTGGAGCTGTGACTGCCGTTGGGCTGGGCAGTGCTGATTGCAGTTACACTATTTCAGCTCAAAGTTTCTGTGCCTGCCTTCAAAAAGACCAGGGAGACATTCTCATTATCAGCTGGTGCCCTAAGTTATTAGTCAGACTCTTACAGAAAATAATTCTTGAGGTAGTACAGCATCATTGAAAAATGTTTTCAGGTGGGGTCTCCATTAGAGTATCAGCTGCAAGTGGAGTACTGTAAGCTGCTGATGTGAAGGGCCATCAGCCACCAAGTGTTGTGATTGTTGTCAGTTTACATTGTGTCAGGAGTGGTTCCTAGTTCAGTAGCAGTATATAATACATGATTCCCCTGTAGTTCGCTAGGTAGTAGAAGTTTAAATCTTTCAGGTTTTGGTGCTAGCAGTATTTTTGTCTTTGTGTGCAGATTACTCAGTAAAATGTCCTTTTTTTTTTTTTTTTTTTTGTAGCAGAGTACCTGCATACATATATATGCATACATAACCTCTTGTTATGTACAGATGGCATTATCCAGAGGATATTGGCCACTGATGGGCATCAGTCCTAGCCAGCAAGGCCACCACCTTGCTGCTCACCTGGAGCCCTTAACTCTTACCACAAGTGGAGTAAACCATGGCAGCTGGCCAAGCTCCTGGTTTGACTCCAGAGGTGATGTCCGTGTTGTCATTTCCACAGCCCCATACTGGAGGGGTTTGGGTTGCTGTGCAATGCCACGTGTTCCCCAGCATGGCAGGAGGTGGCAGCTTACTTGACAATTTGCTGTGCCTGGAGAGGGCAGGAGGGACTTGTTTCCCTTGGGCATTATCCAAGCCCTGCACTGTAATCTGGGCAGTCCTGCTGTTGTTCAGCATTACAGTGGGGCTGAGGGATGGCTTTTGAATCTTGGCTCCTTTTCCATCACTGTGAGCTGTGGTCTCATCTTGTGCACTGCTGGCAGAGTCTCCAGTTGTGTGTGTCTGTGTGTGTGTGTGTGGCAGTATCTGTTCAGCGTTATCTTGTGCCTGACCAGGGAACTCAGTGTGTTCTGGGGCTCCTCACTTATTTCATATTGTTGTCAGCTGGAAAATCTGTAACTGCCCTGCGATATTTTATGCCTTTATATGCTGTACAAAATGTCCAGCAGGTACTTGAATGTGGAGCAGATACAGTCTGTAAGAGTGCCTTGTTTTCATTAGCTCCTTGGCAGACACTGAACATACTTGCAGAGCTGCAGGATGGACTTTTGCTTGCTTGTGGTCATGGTTTGGGTTTTTTTTTATTGGCGTCTACTGTGTGTTGTACAGAAAACAGTAAAGGGCCTCACAGTATATTTTTGAGTTGTCCAAACTTTTGGCCCTTCAGGAATGTAAAGTGGCCTAACAACTTCTTTTTCCATAATTAACAGCAATCTGTCCAGGGTTTCCCGGAGGAAGTAGCTAGTGATTTTTCCTCTCTGGGAGTAATTCTCCTGAGCTAATATCTCTGTATACAGCTAGATTGTTCTTTCTTTTGTTATTAAAATTGAGTGTAATTTTGATGGGCATGATAGAATTTTTCTATAAAATATTTCACCTATTTTAGTAGAACAGTTTTGGATCCTGGGGTTTTAGCTTCTTAAGTCACAGACAAGACCGGAGTTATACACAGGATAAAAATAGCAAGCAGTAATTAATACCCACCCTCGGTGAGCCTGGCTCTTCTGGTTTCTCTTGACATGTTGCACTGCAGCAATTTCCTTTCTTTTTCCTAAGAAATAGATGAATTAATATCTCTCTACATGAGTGAGAAAATAAAACAAAGATGCTTGTTTTGTGCCCTGGCACACCATTCCCTTGGGGTACAGTGAGTTTGTGGGAGCTCTTCTCCTGGGCAGCCCTTAGCCTTCGTTGGGCTGGAGCAGGCCAGGCACCAGGAGGGCCACTCCCTTCACTCTCCCAGACATCCCTCTTTCCCTCTTATCAGGGCTGGATTATCTCTGTCTCAGTGCTCCAAGCAACAAGAGACCAACTCCTCTTCCGCTCTAACAGGGGTAAATCCAGGTTTTGTGGCTCTGCTCCATACCCTGAGGGTTTGGAGATTTTATCTTTCTCATTTCTTTAGCAGATGGGGCAGATCAGTAGGAACTATTTCTCATCTGTCCTTTGTTTGTACAAGAAGAATCAGCTGCTGGAAGTGTTGGAGGGGAGTCTGGCTGTGCTGCGTGGCAGGGAGACCTTGAGTTTTGTCACTCTAAGGGTTTTTTTTTTTTTAGAGTTAGATTTTTATTTTTAGATATATATGAATATATATACACTAAAGGGATGGTTTTACCTTGTCTTCCCTGAGAGACCAGGTTCAGGAGGGCAGAGGGAGTCGCATTTGGAAGTTTGGGAAGGTTGGCTGTATGGATGTTCAGTCAGGGACAGGGATTTGTATATGGATCTATGAAAGATTCAGCTTTGAGTGTGACTGAAGTTGTGGGCTCCCCCCTACCCTCCTTTGTTATTAGGGACATGTGTGTGTTGGTGCTGGACCCCAGGAAGGTAAGAAATACTTAACTCCAGGGAAGGTCATTCTTTTGTGCTGGGTGAGGAAAGAGAGCACTTTAGGTGCTCCAGTAACATGCTCAGAGATTGCTTTGATGCTTGTGAGGCTTGAGGATGAGTTTTCATCCAGTGTATTTTCCCAAGGGATATGGCTAAGCATTCTGCTTAGTTGTTAGGGTTGGTCACAGAAGGAAAGCAGAGGGAAAATGCAATTATAGGTGTATGTAACCATCATCATCCCCCACGTCTCAGTATTTAGCTCATTAGAGAGTGTGATTTTGTCCTTCACCTTTCCTTCAGGGCTGGTTTGTTCTCCTCTGCTCCCTCTCGTCTCCCTCGCTGCCATTTCAGTGAAAACCCTTGCCCTCTGTGTGTCTCTCCCTGGGGATCGCCCTCCTCCCTTGTGCTTGTGAGATACAGGGTACTTTAAGGGATTGGGTCATCTCCTTCCCCTCTCTTTCCAAGGTTTTCCTCATTTACATTTCTGTTGTGTCCCCTAATTACCATCCCTTTGGTTTCTTATTCCCCCTCAAGCTGCCTTTCCCTGCTTGTGGTCTCCTGAGGATGTTCTGCTGAAACTTTATCAAACTTACATTACTAGAAATGGTTAATGCAGAATTTTCTGTGAGAAATTCTCACATCCTGCTTGCAGCATCACTGCACAGTCTGTCATGACATTTCCAATGGAGACACAACTGGAAGTCAGTCCTTTCTCTCTGGATTGCCTCCTGTTTCCCCTTGCTAGGGACATAAGAATACATTGTCATCCTGGCATTTAGATACATTTATTTCATTAGTTTTACAAACCAACTATATATTTATCTACCTGCTCCTCCCTTCCCCTATCTTCCATTCCATGAAGAGTTTATTTTTTAAGAGTCCAGTAGAGAATTCAGTATAAGGTTGATTAAACATTTTCTATACACATATATATACACTGTGTGTCAACCAGAGACCTGTGAAGAGTTCACACACTGGAGCCAATTGTGGGGCCACATATATCACATGTGTAACTTCTGTCTGGGAAAGCAGCCGTGGCTGACTGTGCAAGGGGGGCTGTACTAGCCTGTCTGGGGGTGATATGGAAATCATGCACTGATTTTTAATGTACTCCTGTTTAAATTCTGATTTAAAGACTTTGAAGCATCCTATTGTGTGCTTTTGTGAGGGGTGACTTTGTAAGTGCCTTGGGCAGAATCCCATTTCAAGGTTCCCTGTAAGCCATCTGCTTTCAGTAATAGCTCTTAGCTTTGGCATGTGGCTCAGTGCAGGCTGAAATAGCCACATTACTGCAAGACTTTCTTTACTGCCTGCATCAGTTTGGACTTCCCACTGTGTCTGCACAGGCTGGGTGCACCCCTGGGGTGCTCTGCATCGACCCTACCCTTGGGGTGCACCCTCCAGCTTGTCCCCAGGCGAGGAAGGAGGCATGACCCAGCACAGGAGTGTGGAGTGCTCTATATCCTGCACCTCTCCGTGCTCTGGGATTGCCATGAAAGGAGCTCAGGTATGTACAAAACTGCCCTGTGGCCTGGTTCCTGGTCACCAGGGGATCAGGGTACAGTCAGAATATGCTGGGATCAGGCTCCAGAGCCCTGTGTGTGATAAATCTTCTCTACTTCTAGGTGTCCTCAGTGGATTGGGTACACTGCTGTGCCAGTCTGTAACCCAGGCCATTCCTCTTGTAAAGTCAGGAGACTTTAACTTTTAGCTATGGGAGTCCTGCTGACACAAAATAGCTGTAACACAGATGGTTCAGTGTTAGAAACAGCAGCCTTAGGCACACAGATTCGCTTCCTTGCTTTGGCATGTTCTTCCCATATGGCACTGAAGTCCATCAGCCCTTTGCTTTTCTTTATGTAACAGGCACCTCACCTACCCTAAAAGTCAGTCTCTGTGTTGAGTTTTGTTCCAGTGTATTTGGGAGAGTTCTATGGAGGCACGGTAGTGGTACAGGTCAGAAATGTCTCTGCTTAACACCCAGAAACAGTGACCTGCAGCTTTTCCCAAAACTCCCTCAGAACACTTATGGAGAGCCATGGTGTTGGTGGCATCTTTCACATTGGGGTGTGGGACACGGGCATTGCTCACCTCAGAGGCAGAGCCTCAAAGTGACTTCAGCAGTAGGGCCAGCCATGAAAGGATTGCTGAAATAATTCTGGAGCATGGTGAAGCTTCCTTAACCCCAGCTGTTATCACAGGGGATGTGTATGATCAGCTAAAGTCTGTGCCACATCTGCCCATGTTCACAGTGTCCCTGACAATGGGAGGCAGCCCAGGCTTGGCCCCAAGCCTTGAACGTGGTATTGCCTGGGGAGGAGCAGCACTGGATCCTCTGCGTGCTGTGAATCCCTGCCCATGTCAAGCGGGTTGGAACAAGAGGATCTTTGAGGTCCCTTCTGACCCAAACCATTCCATGAGTCCATGTTACCCTGCATGGGAAGGCTTTAGGTTTTGTACTATTTTTTTTCTATTTGTGTGGGTGGGGATTTCTAAGAAACTAATCAACACCAGTTTTAAAGCAGCTCTGATTTTTCAACACTGTATGGACCTCTTACAACAGTCGAGCCCTATCTTTCCGAGGAGGATTTGAAGGGCTGGAGTGCTCACTGCCCTCACTACGGAAATGGCAGTAAACATGTCTGTACTGAGAAAATTCTCCTGTTAAAGGGCTTCCTTTAGCAGACTCAAGGCAGATTATGTTATTTGGCTTTTGTTTTAAGCCCTTTCATCTCTCCATTTCTGTCAGCCTGGGTATCCTGTTCCTGGAGCATGCCCAATATGTTGTCTTTATTGCAGCCTCTTGAGCCTTTGTGGAGAGCAAGGTCTACTCACAGTGATACATGTGAGGATGTTTTTGGTGTGATCCAAGGCCCATGCTGGTTTTGTTGGAGTTTTTTTGTTGGGTTTTTTTTTTGTTTGGTTGTTTTGTTTTGTTTTTTTGCTGTTGTTTTTTTGGGTTTTTTAATAGGGAGGGAAACCTTTATTGAAATCCTCTTGGTTTTATTTAATTTCCTCCACAATCATGTGCAGTGGTAACTCCTGTAGCTTTGCCCACAGTGGTGATTCCTCCCACTGGTCCCTGGTTTTCATATTCATCCTGAGCGTGATTTCTTGAGCTTGACTCAGCAGTGTCTGATGGTCTAGCTGCCATTTCCTGGGAGGTTGACCCATCTCCTCTCCCCACCAACCTGAAGGTGTTCAAAAGGAAGTCATAAAGTCGATATTTTCATTGTAGAAACATGGTCTATCCAAGTCTTTCACGTGTTTTTGTTCTTTAAAATATGTACTCCCATGAAACTTGGCTCAGGGGCTGAGGAAGCATGTTACTTGTGATCACATCTTTGAGACACCTCGGTGTGTTAACACAAGAATGTGTTTGTGAGGAGCCTGTCATGAAGTCTGGAGTTTATCAGTCCACTTCTTACATGGTAGAAAGATAAAATTAATTCCAGAGAACAAGAAATGTTGGAAATGACACAAAATCCTTCTGGTAGAAACAGGAGTAATGGTTTGCAGCCATCAGGTATTTCAGATCACACAAGGGGATCAGTACTGCAGATGGAAATACCAGCACCCATTGTACATTGTACAGTGTTAGAAATATTCCCTGGTATGAATGTAAGGACTCTCTGGACCTGATGAGGGGAGATGCTTCCAGAGATGCTGTATCTTCGTCAGCTTTTGTTTGGAGCTACCAAAAATGTGACTTTGCGCAGACAAGGAGGAATAAAACTCCAGTCTTGCCCAGGGAAGTGGAAGGAAATAAAATCATTGATTAAGATAAATTCTGACTCACCTTTTCAGATTTGGAAGCTGCTCCCCCCTGAGAGTTTCCTTCGTGTCCCACATAAGCATTCATTTGGCAGTTTGGTTTAGGACTCCTTTGCCTGTGTGTCTGGCTCTGAGAAGGCTGGTGCTCAGTCCTGGGAGCTGTTCTTTGGCTTCTGCCCAGGAGAGGGGTCAGTCAGCCAGCTCATCACAGCATGCTTTGAGAGCGAGAACCAGGGGTTTAGACCAGCAAAAGTTCTGGTGTCCACAGGTCAGGCAGAAATCTAAGGAGCCAAGGCTGGTGTGAAAATCAAAAGCAGTAAGAGGTGTCAGGTCGTGCACTGACAGTCCTCTGATTTCTCGGGTAGGCTGAAAGTGCTTTTCTTTCTCCACCATAGAAATTAAAAATGGCAATAAAAGATGTGAAATGAGCAAGCAGGCTGAGTTCAGAAAAGGTTCTTCCCCTAGAGGGTGGTTGGGCACTGAACCGGCGTCCAGGGAATAGTCACAGTTCCAAGGCTGCCAGAGCTCAAGGAACATTTGGAAAATGTTCTCAGGGACAGGGTGGGATTGTTGGGGTGTCCTGTGCAGGCCCGGGAGCTGGACTCAAGGATCATTATGGATCCCTCCCAACTCAGGATATTGTGTAATTCACATGATCTGCTCATCATTGCCTGGTTTTCTGATTGGGTTGGGATGCCACGGGATGCTCCTGTGTAACCCATGGTCACGTAGGGGCTTCCAGAATGGAGCTGAAACATTCCAGCAGGAAGGCTGGAATGGCAGCACCGCCATCACCCACGACAGGCAGGATCTTACTGTGCTACCCTCACATTTCCTGAGAGAATTTGTAAGGGACAGCCCTTTACTGCTGGAAACATTGGTAGTGTTTGATGGAACAAACTGTGAAGACTGTGAAGAAAACCTCAATTGAAGTAGAGGTTACATGGGAGGGATTTTTAGTGGCTGCAGTGGTCGTGGTGCTCAAGACCTGTGCTTTTGTGGGGAACAACTCAATGACTGCAGGCACTCTGCATCATGAGAAACTGTCAGGATTCTCTTGCAGCAACCCCATGGGATTTCCAAGAAGTGTCATTCTCACAGTCTTCTGTCAATATGAAGAGTTGCCTTTTTTCCCCCCCAATCCTAATCTGTGGAGTATGTATCCAACCTAATAAAAACATTTTTCAGCTTCGCTGTTGGTGGTTTTCTGCCTCGTCTCTCTGAAAGCGTCTGGCCTGCTGGCAATGGCATTGTCCAGCGAGGTTTGAAGCTTGGCATGCTGTCAACAAACCTTCAGGTCCCCTTTCAATCAAACATGGTAGTGCTGAGATCCGACTTGGATTCCATCCCAAGGTCCACCGTAATCATCCTTGTATAATAGGAAGTCCAAACAACCCCAGGAAATAATTCAGATGTGACTGGTGCCTTGAGTGGAATAAAGAAGTGCCTAGGAGAGACATTAAGAGCCTCAGCTCTAACTCTTTTCATAATTATGCGCTCCAAAGGAGCGGAGGCTTTGGAGATAAAGGGATTACATGCATCTCATGAGGTCTGGAAAGATGGGACAGCATCTTTCACCCACATTTTCTCATTTTTGTTTTACTGATATTGCAGTTGCCACATTTGGTGGAAGAATATTGCAGAGCAGGCTCCCCTCTAACCCTGCAGTTCCCTTCCAATCTGGCACAGGTACATTGAATCCCTCTGCCCTTAGGGATGAGCTTTTGGAAGAGCCTGTTGGCAAGAGCAATGGGGGGAGAACGTAATTAGATTAAGATGCATTTCCGCAGTGTTTGTGCTGCGGGCTGTGCGGTGCTGGAGAGAGCAACGCTCAGAGCTGGGGATGCCCTGGGATGCTCTTCCAGCCCTGGCTGCCTCTCTGCTGCCTGAGAAAAAGGAAAATGCATCAGAGGTGTGAATCTCAGTGTAACCCAGCACAGGGCTCACCAGGATATGAACAAACTATGGCTTGAGCTGGTGTCCTGCCCCTGGCCGTGAGCTGGTGTCAGCAGCCTGGCAGGAGGGCAAGGGCTTGGCTTTTCCTTGCCACAGCACAGCAGCTGAGGCAGTGGTGGGCAGGGTTTGGCTGGGCACTCAACTTTCATTCAGCTCTTGCTTGAGGCCTGGCTACCGATGGCTCCTGGGTGTCATACTTTGATACCCTTACAAATACTGGTTTGCTTTTCAATGTCTTTGTCATTTCTAAGGTTACTTGTTTACTTCTCTTGGTAATTTCCTCCATAAGGAAGTTGCACGTCTGTTAGTTTCCAATAAACATTTCCTTCTCCCTGGTATATACTTGGGAGTTTTTTAGTTCTGTAGGTTTGCTCAGCTGCACTGGGAAGGGATAATTTGGAGTCCCCAGTCCTCTCTCTTCATGCTACTCATTATTTTATATGCCTCTCCTGTGGTCTGTCTCCTTTTCATTACTAATCAGGTCTAGTCTTTTCAATCCTCCTTTGTGTGATAGTTTCATTTTACAAAAGCTGAACTAGTTTCTATCAGCTCAGTTGATATGATCTTACTCATATCAAAGGTGTTTAACAGCCGCAGTCCCGTGTACTCACTGCAAGCGGAACTTAAATTGTGTCAAGTTCTGTGCTGCTTTGCGAGTGCAAGTGGGAATGTTTGTTACAGCTGTCTTTAAATTTAGATTTGGATGTTTTAAATGAATTAAATATGAACATGAATAATGCAGCTGGTAACGTAGCCTTTCTGCAATTAAATGCAAACTTTTTCATTTTGTCTCTCTGCTTTCAGGTTTTGCTATGCCGCAGTGTTTGTACTGACTCTGCTGTCTTGTAGGAATGATGGGGAACTAGAGCCCATGACAGTTCAGTGGAGCCCTTGGCACTTTTGATATCTCGGTGAGTGAAAGTTGTTTGAAACTCTGGGAGAAGCACTTCGTCTGCTATTAAAGGCAGCAAATCAGTTGGTCTTTTTACATTTTGAAGGTAGCATCCTGCTGAAATGAATTTGGGCATTGATCTGTCCTTTCAGGTTATAAATTCTGGAAACCAGCACTCCGTAATGCTGTTGTCCATGCTTGGGAGATTATCTTGATCTCCACAAGCAGGAGAAACACAGGAAAACAAGGGTTGTTTTAACTCTGGTGTGCTGCTCTGTGCAAGTGTCAGGCTCTGGAGATGGAGCATTGCAGCATGCGCTGGGCTGTGGAAATCTCAAAGGCTTTATTTGATGCAGCAGTAAGATCGTGTCCATTGTGCCATGGACCCGGCAGACAGGTCCTCATCAGGGCCGTGTTTGTGTCTGAGGTCATTCCCGAAGATCTGTCTCTGTGGATAGCCCATTTTTCCCCTTTGAATACCAGACTGTAGCTTCTGCTATTTATTACCTCCACATTTTTTCAGCCTTCAGTCCCTGAATGGAGTAAAGGCCACGTCCATTGGTACCGCGGTGCTCCTGTCCTGCAGTGCCTGTGAGCTTGTCTCTTCTGCCATTGATTTTCTTCTGTCTACACTGAAGTCTCCTCACTGGGGCATTTCAGCCTTGTCAAAACCTATAGAGTGATTCCTCTTGCCTTGCAATCTGTTGTCAGTGAGATAAAATCCCTGGGTGTTTCAGGTTGGAAGGAGCTTTTGGAGGTTGTCTGGTCCAGTGCCGCATGCAGAGATGGACTGACTTTGAAATCAGACTCAGCTACAAAGGTTAGATCAGGCTGGCAGGGGAGGGAGCTGGTTACGTTTGCAGTATCTCCAAGAGTGAAGATTTTACAGCTCCTCTGGGCAGCTGTAAATTACAATCAGTGGAAATCATCAATCCCCAAGCCCTGTGTTAGTAAAGCCCAGGGGCAGCAGATGGGCAGCTCCTGTCTTTGCTCTCTGTGACCAGGGACAGGACCCAAGGGAACAGCTGGAACTGTGTCAGGGGAGGGTCACACTGGATATCAGGAAAAGGTTCTTCCCCCAGGAATAGTCACAGCCCCAAGGCTGCCAGAGCTCCAGGAGCTTTTGGACAATGCTCTCAGGCACCCCCAGGGTGGGATTGTTGGGGTGTCTGTGAAGGGCCAGGGGTTGGACTCAGTGATTCTTAGGGATCCCTCCCAACTGTGATTCTACCAGCTTCAGGAGGGCTGGGGTACACAGTGTCTGTCTCCATGACTGAAGGAGGGCATCCTTGCATCCCAGGGCAGGAGCTGGTCCCTGTCCCTGGGATGCAGTGAGGCTGGTGGCTCCCATCTGGCTGCATTGGTCCAGCTGGCCCTGGGGCAGGCAGGCTGAAGCCATACATTGTGGCGTTTGGCTCTGCCTCTTCTCTAGGCATTATGTGACTCTGAGCCCACTAATTTGCTTTTTTTTTTTTCCCTTGAGTTATGATTTTGTGGGATTAACCCACTTATTGCTGTCCTGGTGTGAGATGTACAGGGGATCTGGGTGGTGCAGAGCTGTGGTGCAGGCTCGTGAAGGCTGATAGGAGTCAGGCTGGGGCTGTTGCATTTGTGCAGTCTCTTGAAAGCATATTTTGGAGTGCAGTGTCTGTGAGCTGGCACTCCTGTGGCTCTCAGCAAAGTGGGACTCCCACTTAAGTGCAGCTTAAGTCTCTTCCTTTGGGGAAGAGTCACCATTTGTTTAGTTATTTAAATAGGTGCACCATTTACAACATCTGATTCTCCTCAATGGCATGAGATCCTGCTGAGAGCCTGCTGCAGTGTTTGCTGAGGGGGACCAGCAGTCAGCTCTGTGCTTTACCAGTATCACAGACTCATAGAATCATTAGGGTTGGAAAAGACCTCCAAGATCATAAAGACCCAACACCACCATGTCCACTACACCAGGGCACATCCAGTCATTTCTTCAACACACCACCACCTCCCTGGGCAACCCATTCCCACGTTTGATAACCTTTCCGAGAAGAGACTCTTCCTGATGTCCAACCTGACCTTCCCCTGGCACATCTTGAGGCCATTTCCTCTTGAACTTGTTACCTCAAAGAAGAGACTGACCCCCATCTGGCTGCACCCTCCTCTCAGGGAGTTGTAGAGGGTGAGAAGGTCCCCCTGAGCCTCATTAGGGTTATTGTCATTGTGAGGATGGAGGGTGCACTAGTGCACCCTTGTCCTCTGCCACAACCTTCCACAAACCCTGTCTGAGCAGTTCAAACACAGTCACAATTTTTTTTCTCCCAATACTCTGCAGGGAAGGGCCACACATCCCTGCCAGCAGGACTCTGAGGTGCTCAGGCTGAAGCATCTTTTCAGAAGCCCTGAGTGGCACAGGAACTTCTGTGCCAAACACATGAGATTTATATGTGTGGGTACTTGAGAAAGTCCCACAGACAGCAGAGAGGCAGAGCCAGAGATGGTGAATGCATGTCTGGTGCCTTTATATATAAGCACCTTTCAGCCTGGGTTTTTATGTCTAGGGGACTTTTTCTGCCAGGACTGCTAGTCTTCAATAAAAATGACTGAAGAAAATTATGAAAAGAAGCTTTAAAAGTTGTAAATAACCTTTCACATGTAGGTTACCTTCTGCTATTGAAAGGGAAACCAACTTTACTCCTTTCACAAGTGTGTACAGACACACACGCTATTTAGGAGAGAGGCCATAAGTGACTACTGTGCACCTTTTGATTTGGATTAAAAAAACAACCAGGAATTTCTTTTTACTTTAGTATTTAATATTCCTTCAGTATTTTGCTTCTCAGAGTATTGCTCAGTGTTGCATGTAAAGGCTGTGGTTTGTAGAGCTGTTATAGAAAATTAAACTCTTTATTTCTCTTACATTTAGAAAAAGCCTGGTTTTCAAAACCCCAACTTCTTGCCAAGTTAGATGTGTAAATAACTCTTTAAGCAGTGACTCGGTGCTGTGTCCTGAGACAGCTTCCTCTTCCATCCTCCTCCTGACTGCCCCACTGTGAACAAAATGGAATTATATTGATACAATTAATCTTTCATTAGTTAGTGGAGTGTCAAAACATGCTATTCCTGGCTTTCCTGAGGGCTTGTTTGTGGCTCAGTCATTCATTTGGATGTTTTCTGGCAGGGCTTGGCAAGGCTTGGTGGATGCAGCAGGCCCTGCCCTGTGAGAGTGGCTGTGCTGGAGCACTGGGTCCCTAGATGTGTCCAGCACGCTTCTCCCAAGAGCTCTGATTTTTCAGGAATATTTCTTTATAACAAGAATGCAAATGCCTTTGCTAGTTGGGGACAATCCAGCAAGTTTTCCTCCAACCAGGAAAAAAAAGGCAGTACAACTTGGACACTCATGGCAATACTAACAGCAGAAGTATTTCCTGGGTCATTGTCCAATTTCTCATCCTTATTCCCCAGAACTGCTGCGAGCAATTTGAATTGTAAGTGGCAAGCTGGGGATTGCTGTGCTGCTTTGCCAGAGTTAATGTTATGTTTCCATGTGTTTTCTTTCATAAATTCCATTTCTGCCTCCCTTTGTTAGTGAGTGGGAGCAGCCCCTCCTTCCATACACACGCTCTGGACCTGCTGTAGGGTTAGCACGGAGATGGGCATGTGCTCCTTGTGCTTATTTATGCTGCTCCTGCTGCCGTGAATTTGACATTGTCCACAAATTGGAGAAAGCCTTGTATTTTCAGGGGGTGAAATGAATTGTATATGTTCTGTGCAACCCTGGGTGACAGAGCATGAGTTTCCCCACTGTGTGATGAGTTAATGGTGCAGATGACTGTGTGCTCCAGAATGGGGAATTTTCTCATCTTTATTTCTTTTGTCCTAGACATCTTCAGTTCTGTAAGAGCAACCAAGTCCCAGGATAAGGACAGCAGCACGTGGTAGAATGCGGAAACCAGGCCCTCAGAAAGGTGAGCAGCGATGCTTGGCACAGCCAAGGGCCCTGCAGTGAGCTGCTGTGGTCTGGAGGGCTGAGCACCTCCCCGGGCTGACAGAGGGGTGGGAGCTGGGGGGATGTGGTTGGAAGCCCCAAACAGAGCTGTGTGTTTCTCCATCAGTGTGCAGACAGCAGTTCATCAATCCACCCCTGAGATGGGCAGAGGGGAGTCCCTTTTCAGGGCACCCCTGCAGCTCGTGGGGCACAGTGTCAGCAGTGAGGGTGCCCTGCAGAGCCCACAGCACCATCTGGCAGAGCTCCCAGCATGAGGCAAACTGCCTGTGCTGGCACAGGCCTCCCCTCTAATGAGGCGTGAAACCAGAGACCAGCCTACCTTGTGCAGAGGAAATCTGTCAGGAGGGTACCGCTGCCACCACCGAGTCCCTGGGTCCCTCACGCAGCACGTGCTTCCTGGGCCCTGCATCCCCAACAAAAAGGGTGAAGCCAAGCAGGCTGCCTGCAGCTGAGCTGCTCTGGCTTCTTGTGCTTAAAAAAAATATTGATTTCCTTTAGTGCTGTGCCATGCGTGTGCGTTGGACTGGAGTGATCTCATCACATGCGCTCCGGAGGAGGGGGGAAGGGAGAAGCGAGAGGATGGAGCATCCTCCGCAGCTCTTTGTTCACATCTGCTCCACACTCCCAAGGTTTATTGCAGGAGATTTCTATGCTCGATTTCTCTCCTCCCTTTATTTTTTTTAAATGTCTCCTTTGCTTCTGTCGTGGTTCATCTTACAGCAGCATTATCCTCTTCCTAACACTGCTTGTCCTTTAATGAAGTGAAAATAAATGAAGGAAAGCAGAGAATGGGGAGACCCTGCTGCGAGGCAGCTGGAGGGCTTGGCAATAAAGGAGGCTGGTTGATTAGTCAGCAGCGTGGCCGAGGCCTGGGCTGGCTGGATTCAGCCTCACACACAGCTTGTTCCCTGTGCTCCTGGAGCCTCCAGCCAGCCTGGCTCTGTGACCTGTGCTCGGAATGCCGTGCCGTGGGGTTGCAGAGGCAACACCTGCATCGTGCACATGTGGGTTTCTGTCCTACTTACCTGCTTTTTTAATAATGCATTGAACTTTCACTGTTTCTTTATTTGTCTGCAGAAATTCTTGTTTCTCTCCCTCTCTGCTGCTTTTGTATCCTGCTTAATGAGGATTTTTGCATGTTAAAGGTTAAGAGCAAAATGTACCTTTGCTTGCAGGGTATGGTGAGAGGCTCCTTTGAGTGCATGGATGCTGTTAGAGCTGTCCTGCAGCACTGACGGGAGCCATACCCACCCAGGGGGCTCTTTTGCTTCTGACTTAAATACTTTATGTCCTTTATTCTTGCTTTCTTAGGGAGATGGCACAATACTGTGCTTCATGGTAATGCATTTATTAGGAAGGGTGTCCTTCAATCCTTTTCATTCATTTATGTCTCTCCAAGGAGGCTCTTTGTCTGGTCCATGTCTAGTGACGCTGTGGCCACACTCCATATGTCCCTTGTGTTCATTTAAGGGATGCTGATCTGGCATCCCTCTTGGGCTGGAGGCTGTTGGAGGCAGGGTGGGCATCCCCCACCTCTTGCTCTATCCCTTTCCAGAGCAATAAAACCTACATGGCATCCTGTCCATTGTGCTGAAAAGAGCACGTCAAAGAAGAGAAGATTGCAAAAATAATTATCCAAAAGCAATTCCAGACACGTTAAGACACCCCAGGCCACTTTAGCTGCAGCTCTTAGCCTGCCTTTTCCAGCTACTTGTCAGATTTCAAACTTTTCCTTTCACAGGGAACTGCTTTTCATGGTGGCAAGGCACATTTTCTAGGGCACTACCAATTTGTTTTCTACAATAGCCTTAAAGATGCTCTATAAAATAAAGAAGCCGGAGTGCAGCAGCACTCCCTGGGTGCCCAGCCTGGCAGCAGCAGGTCAAAGAGCTGGCTCAGGGCGAGCTCTGCTGTGGCACAGGATTCTTCCATCCCTCCTTTGGTCTGGAAACTGCTGGAGGCAGAGGTAGTCATTACCCACTTCTTGCTCTATCACTTTCCAGAGCTGCCCTTCATTTTTTCTTAAGCTCTGAGGCCCAAAGCTGTCATGACCAAAGACAGCTCAGTGAGCTGCTCTGCAGAGCTGGTGCTGATTGGCTATGCTCTCTTCCAAGCTACAAGGGACACATGGAAACCTGGTGTTGTGCATGGAGAGGGCACTTGTGCAGGTTCTCAGAGAAGTCTTCTCCCCATCTCCACAAAGGCTGTTTGTGTGGAATAAGCTGGAGCTGATACACGAGGAGCCATTCAGCACACAAAGATTCACATGAGCCATTTTCAGTGTTACGTTTCTGCCTCTCAAGCCCTTCTTCTCATAGCTAAAATGATGGAGCTCTAGCAGTTTGCTGCTCTTCGTTATTGCTTGTCACTGGAGGAGAGCAGTGGCTGGTGGGAACTAAGCAGGGATTAAGGTGCAAATGCAGATACCTCCTGTCAGGTACCTGCATGAGCTGTGGGGAGGAAGGGAGCACACCCCAGAGATCCAGACAAATTATCTGTGTTACTGGGGTCATGACAGGGAGGACACTCCTCTCCTCTGAAGTGCCCTGTAAAGCAGATAGTGTTGAAGGGTGCATTATCTGGCTCCTTTCCCTGACACAAATGCTCTGTTTCTTGTCTCAGCCATAGACTGGAAAGATGGTAAAAAGCACAAGTACAGCCGCCCGTCGGAGTCTCCCTCCCAGTACCAAGGTAAGAGAGCTCCCTTCTTCCTCCCTCATTCTTCCTCCCTGGTTTTTCCCCCCTTTCTCCATTTTGTGATTTCCTAAATTTTTTTTTTGACAAGTGTGTGGTGCAGCAGTGAGGATTGGGAATCACCTGCAAGAAACTTTGAGCAGTGCCCAAAGCTTGGGCACATCCTTGTAGAGAGTTCGAGCCTGGAGAAGAGAAAGGTCTGGGGAGACCATGAGTTCTTTCCAGTGCCTAAAGGGGCTGGAAGAGAGGAGAGCTGAAGAGGGACTTTGGACAAGGGCCTGAAGTGACAGGACAAGGGCAGTGGCATCACACTGTCAAAGGGCAGGGTTAGATGGGATACTGAGAAGAAATTCTTCCCTGTGAGGCTGGTGAGGCCCTGGCACAGGTTGCCCAGAGAAGCTGTGGCTGCCCCATCCTTGGAAGTGTCCAAGGCCAAGCTGGACAGGGTTTGGAGCAACCTGGGACAGTGGAAGGTGTCCCTGCCCATGGCAAGGGGTGGAAAAGGATGGGCTTTAATGTCCCTTCCAACCCAAACCATTCTGTGATTTTACACAGTGAGGGGGTGAAGCTACAGCATCTTTCTGGCCTGGAGCACCCTGTAATCCAAGCTGGAAGGATTTCTGCTCAAACCTGCATTGGGACACCTCTGAGGAGAGCAGGAAAGAGCAGACAGCACCGTGGTGCTTCAGAGCTGTTAGTTTTGACTCCCACGTTCTCACAATGTACTGGGCAGGACAGTGAGCAATGGGGCTCGTGTTCAATGGGAGCACATGCAGCAGGATTGATGGCTGAGCAAAGTGCCAGGGACTGGGAGGGGTCAGACAGGCGGGAGCTGTGCCATGCCCGTGGGAGACCTGACCCCTGGGGAGGCCATGCTCAGACAACAGGGACAGCTACTGTCACCTTGGATCTGTGAGCCCAGACGGTGCTCTGCTCATTTTCATATCGAGCCGGCTCAAACTGTGCTGCTTTCATGTGCTGCCTTGGTGCTCCTTAGCAGCCACACATATGGGCTGCAGACTTGAATGGGATGCCTTGATCTGGGTAGGGCATGTTCTCCTTCACAGATGTGACCTGAAACGCACATGTATTGTTTCAGTTGGATTGATGACCCCTCGGGAGCTGAAATGCTAATGGAGCCCAAACCAGACTTCAGTTAAAGATATAAACAGAAACTCCATCTTCATTTAAATTCTGGGCAAAGGATCAATGTTAAATGCAACATGAAGAGAATAAAAACACGAGGGTGCAGAGCTGCATTGTTCACAACTACTGCAGTTTGACCCCTTGAGTGTGTGGAGTGTTTTGTTTGGAGTAAATATTTTTGAAGGTTAAGACATCAGAGCCCAAATCTGACTCTCTGCCTGGGAGTAATATCTGCCTTTGGCATGAGCACACAACAGGGAGCTTTCCCAAGGCAAGCACAAGTGACAGACAGTCACCCCAGGGGCATTTCCCCAGCCAAGTCACAGGGAGTCACACGGGTTCCCAATCCTTGGCTTTTGTTTGGCTCACAGATGTAGTTGCAAAAACAGGGTTAAAGTGTCTCTCATTTCTTCCTGTGAAGAAGATCCAGTGTGGTGGAGGGAGCTGGACAGGGACTTGGGACAAGGGCCTGAAGAGCCAGGACAAAGGGGAATAGCTTCATTATCACCAATAGCATTGACAGAGGGCAGGGTTAGATGGAATTTTGGGAAAAAATTCTTCCCTGTGAGGGTGGGGAGGCCCCGGCACAGGTTGCCCAGAGATGCTGTGCCTGCCCCTGGGTCCCTGGAAGTGTCCAAGGCCAGGTTGGATGGAGCTTGGAGCACCCTGGGATGTGGAAGGTGTCCCTGCCATGGCAGGGAGTGTAACTGGATAGTCTTTAAGGGCCTGTCCAACCCAAACCATTTTGTGATATGGTTGTGTGTATGGTGCCTGGAGGAACTCACTCTTCTCCAATAGGGATCCTTCCAGTGGTGTGCTCTGCAAGGCAGGGGAAGGAATATGAAAGAACAGGCAGAGACCAGGCTGATTTTAGGGCTGGTAGGACAATTTGCATGTTATTCTGGAAACATCAGCAGTGGAGCAAGTGTTGCTTTATGGGGCAAGAGAAGATTTCTCGGACACTCCATTACCAGTAAAAGGGACACTTTAGGATTGGCTGAAATTTTTTCAGTGAAGCAGAGTGATTCACTGATGAGTGGAGAAAAGCCATCAGTGTTTTTTGACCAACATTCAGGAAACAGGATTCCCTGCCCAGGCCAGATCAGAAACAAGAATCTCATAGGCTAAAATGTCCTGTCGCTCTAGAGTAAGACATCCAATTTATCAATATGGATAAGAAGATTGAGAGAATATAAAACACAAGGTGGTTGGTCAGTGCTAAGAAGAAAGCCAGGCAAGATACTCTGAGTTTTTCCCTTTGGCCTTACAACCTCCCTCCCCAGCATGAGCAGCACCCAGCACTTTGGTGTCCTGGCTCTTTCTCAAGCACAGAGCTCAGAGCTTGTGCTCTGCTGCCCCATTAAAAAAGCCCCAGTCCTTCTTTTTCCTGTTTCATTGGCAGCTATCCCTCTGTTGTTAAAAAAAAGCAAAACAACTCAACTTTGTGTTGTGCTATTTTCTTCTGATTCTTTCTGCAGTTCTTAGGTTGAAGCTGATTGTATTTGGTAAAGTTCAAGTGTACTTCAAAATTCCTGCTTGAAAAATACTGTATCACAAGCTAGATACTATTACTGAATTAATTTAAACCCATTCCCTGTATTCTGTGCTGGGTTTCCTCTTGTGCTAAGGGAGTGGTGGCAGCTTCCAGTTGCAGTCTGCAGTTTTTATCTTGGTTTGAGGGTAATCCTGAAAAAGAAGTGCAGGTTCTACCTGTGCTTACCCTGCCATCTGTGTGTAAGGGGATAGCTGGTAGTGAACAGAGAGGAAGGGAGGGGAAGCTGAGCACTGCTTCATCAGCTCTGTCTTCAAGTTTTTCTGCTGCTTCTGTTTTTCTTTGCAAAATAAATCAACAGAACCATGAGTTACAGGAATCAGAGAATATCCTGAGCTGGAAGGGACCCCCAAGAACCATCCAGTCCAACCCCTGGCCCTGCACAGACACCCCAATAATCCCCCCCTGTGCACCCCTGGCAGCACTGTCCAAACGCTCCTGGAGCTGTGGCAGCCTTGGGGCCGTGCCCATTCCCTGGGGAGCCTGGGCAGTGCCCAGCACCCTCTGGGGGAAGAACTTTTCCCTCATCTCCAACCTGATCCTCCCCTGACACAGCCTCATGCTGTTCCCTTAGGTCCTAGAGAAGCTGCAGTTCTAGTGCTGTGTGTGTCTTCATACAGTGGTTGAATCCCAGCAGGCTATAGAATTAATCTCAAATAAGTTCCATGTCCAAACACTATTTTTAGAGGCCTGCAGCTGTCTCAGAAATTCCCTGCTCCCGCTGGGGCTGTGCAGCGTGGATCTCAGCTGTGGGGTGAGCTGCTGCAGAGAGCAGGACAGCCTGGCTTGGTGTGGAGGGAGTGAAAAGTGGAAAGATTAAAACCACGACTACTTTTAGTAGTGATGGATTGAAACCAGCTGAGGGGAGGTTTGTTTTTTTTAAAATAAAATTGTCAAGCACAGCTGATCCTGTTCAAGCTGCTGGCTCAGGGCCTGGGGCTGAGGCTGGCACTGCTCACCCAGGCCTGTCACCTGGGCATCCTCTGTGCTCCAGGGACAAGGACCTCTGAAGGGCCAGCCCAGTCTGAGATGAGCCTGGATCTGCAACCAGAGTTAAGGGGTGGCATGCATAAGGCATTTCCAGGCTCGGAGTGCCTGGTTTTGCTTTGCCTGGGTGTTTACTCCACATTATTCATACAAAGAGTTTCATTGACAGAACCAAGTGTAAAATCGTATCTTCAATTAAAGTGAAGGAATTTTGGTTTTGTGAGAGCATCATTGCAGTAACTCACTGAATTTCTTCATTCACCCAGTGTGAGACTCTCTGAAAGGAAAATATGTGCCAGTGGATGGTGCTGAGTACTCTGGGGCATGGAGAGTGCTATGAGTCTGTAAACAGCAATATTCAGCCAGTGTGGCAATGAAGCTGTATTTTTTCTGTTCATTTCCCCTATGTTTAACAGTGTGCTAGTCATCTGCATGGGAGGTGGTGAGAAAGCAGCATTCATTGTATTTTTTTGAAGCTTGTAGATTATGAAGGCTCCTCTGTGCGTGAGGCAGCACTGAAGCAATGTGTGCTGACCTTACTGCCTCAATTTTCAGAGGTGTGGTGTATGCTGCAGTAGCTAAAATGGCTCTTACTGTAGCTTTTGTTTTGAAAATAGACTGATTAAGAACTTGCCGTGACTCGGGGAAGCAGTGGCTGACTTTAATTGTGCTGCCACCAATGCTCTTGAAATGCCTTGAAAACAGTGGTCTCCTGGGAGCTGTTTGGATGAATACAAGCGAATGTCATGCTGGAAGGTTCCTCTCCCAGCTGCTCAGTTTAAATGGCAAAAGTCATGGTTTGCTCAGATCACAGGAGCTTTTAATTCCTCATTTAATAACAGGTTTCTCCGGGTGGCATATTGCTTTTACCCTTCCTGCTGTATGTGAGGAAGCTGCAGGCAAGGATGAAATGCACTTCCCCTGGCAGCAGCACTCGGTGGAAGAGGACTTGGTGTCGGGTGTGAGGTGCTGAGCTCAGTAAATTCCCATTTGGAGGATCCCTGTGCCCTTCCTATGGACTCCATGGCACTTCAGGAAGTTAATTGCTGACCTGTCCACTGATTGCTGGGGTTGGCTGGTCCCTGGCCCATGGGGTGGGCTGTGTGTGTGCTGGACCAGGGGAACTGTAGAGCAGTTTCCTGTCCTAAATCCACGATTTAGAATCATGGGATCACAGAATGGCTTGGGTTGGAAATGACCTTAAAGATAATCTTGTTCCAACCCCCAAGCTGGGCTCTCATAGCCCACAGTGACTGCTCATAATCCCCAGACTGAGTGATGTGTTTAATGAATGGTTTTTAAGGGACAGTTGTCTGGAAGACTCTGCAGATTCCCATCTGTGCTGGGTGTTTTCCATTAAGTTGTAGGTTGTTATCCTGACTCTCTGCAGCCCCTTCTCGGCAGCACAGAGCCAGGAGGATGCCGAAGGCAGCACCATGCTTTGTTCTGCCTGTCAGTTGCAGTTGTAAATCTTCTGTGCTCACAAGCATCAGAGGTTCTTGGTGAAGATGTTGCCTGTGAGCACCTCCTCTGTGAGAAGTGCAGAACTGCGGGCTCAGAGGTCTGGCCTGCTCTTTCGCTGAGAATTTTGCTCATTGGTTCCTATTTGAATCCTTTTGTTTTTGCTTCTCAGGTCACTTCACTTGGGAGAAATACCTGAAAGAGACATGTGCCATCCCAGCTCCTGCCCATTGTTTCAAGCAGGTAAGAGGGTGAGAACAGGAGAGGTCAAGGGCTGTGGTCCACTGGGGACCCTGGTGTTCTGTGCCTGGGATAGGCTCCTCGTTTGGCAAGGAAATACTTAAAGATTTGGAGACTGAACAGAAATCCAAGTGTACTGGAGCAAAGATTAAAATGATACATTAGAGTAGCACAGAAGATTTCCCTCTTAGATGTGCACATTGGGAACACAAGTGTGCTTTTACTTTGCTAAGCACAGGCCCTTGGAGAAAGTGTCCAGAGTAGACTGGGATCAGCTTTTGGTGGATCCTGCTGAATAAGATTTTCTGCAGAATTCACCCAGTCTTTGTGAGCAGAGTAGCAGCTGCTAGGCAGCAGGTATTGAGCACAGAGGTGGTTGTGCTGAGTGCAGGGGGTGCAGGAGTGGATCAGTGTGGGACATCTGGGTCCAGGTGAAGAGAAGCAGCATCTGGGTGAGTCTGGGACTGGCTGGGTGAGTCTTCCCAGAAGAAAGTTAATCCCCTATACTGGGCACTGGTGGGGCTGCACCTCAAATCCTGGGATCAGTTTTGGGCCCCTCACTAGGGGGATGGACTGTGTCCAGGGAAGGGAGCGGATCTGGGGAAGGCTTGGAGCACAAGTCTGATGAGGAGCAGCTGAGGGAGCTGAGGGGGCTCAGCCTGGAGAAAAGGAGGCTCAGGGGGGACCTTCTGGCTCTCCACAAGTCCGTGACAGGAGGGTGCAGTTGGGGGGGTCGGGCTCTGCTCCCGGGGAACAGAGGATGAGAGGAAACAGCCTCAACTTGTGCCAGGGGAGGTGTAGGTTCTATATCAGGGAAATTTCTTCACTGAAAAGGTGATCAGGCCATGGAAATGTCTGTCCGGGGTGGAGTCCCCATCCCTGGAATTGTTCAGAAAACATGTAGATAAGGTGCTTAGGGACATGGGTTAGCGGTGGGCTTGGCAGTGCTGGGGGAGCAGCTGAAGTCAATGATCTTAGAGTTGTTTTCCAGCCTTAATGATGCTGTGATGCCAAGAGAACAGGCTTTAATTGCCTAGATGATGCAGGATGAAGGATGGGGGTCTGTCACAGACTCACCAGGGCTTGCTGAGCTCTCTGTGGGGCCTGTTCCGTGCTGTGCCTGGGGGGGCTGTCAGCCTTCAGCAGACTCCATTTGGGTGCTCTTAGTGCTCAAGCTTTGTGCCTGAGCTGGTGCATGCATTCGCAGTCCTAACTGGCTCCCTGTTCTATCTTTGCAGTCATACACTCCACCTGCAAACGAGTTCAAGATCAGTATGAAACTGGAGGCCCAGGACCCCCGGAACACCACGTCCACGTGCATCGCCACCGTGGTGGGGCTGACGGGCGCCCGCCTGCGCCTGCGCCTCGACGGCAGCGACAACAAGAACGACTTCTGGAGGCTGGTGGACTCTGCCGAGATCCAGCCCATTGGGAACTGTGAGAAGAATGGAGGGATGCTGCAGCCTCCACTGGGTGAGCTGGAGTTCAGCTGTCCTGCAAGGGCCACATTGATGGTGGGGAAAACTCAGGGGTTTTTATAGATCTGTGCTTGGGGCAGAGGCCCATGGCCTGTCCCTGCCTAGTCTGGGATATACACAAGGTATACAAACCACACCAGGTCTGTATTTCCACGCAGAGACTGTGACATGGACAGGGAGATGCTTTAGAGTGGAGATGAAAGAGGTCTCTGCACCAAGGTGAGCTGCTTGCCCTGGTTGCAGCTCAAGCTCAGGATTGTTGCCCAGAGAATCTGTAGCTGCCCCATCCCTGGAGGTGTCCGGGGCCAGGTTGGACAGGGCCTGGAGCAACCTGTGATAGTGGAAGGTGTCCCTGCCTATGGCAGAGGGTGAAGCTGGATGGTTTTTAAGGTGCCTTCCAACCCAACCTATCCTGTGATTCTGGGGCTCAACCAGGTTACCTGGACAGGAAACATGTCTGAAAATGTTCACAGTGGTTTCATTCCTGTCTCATCTGAAGGGACGCTTGCAGTATTTCATACTTATTTATTTAATTTTTCCTAGCTACAACCTTATAAATAGTCTGGACAGTCTAACACTTCTTCCAGTCTTGTCTTCAGTTAAACACACAACATTCTCCTTTATCTTTGATGCTAGCTAAGTGACAAGCTGATTTGCTGATTCATTCCTGATAATCAGCAAGATTAACCTGCTTTTGCATTCTGCTGCCCTATAGTTTTAGTGTCTTCATAAATCTCTCAATTAGCATATCCCCAAATAATACTTTTGAAACCAGGCTAGGCAGGGCATGGAGCAACCTGGGATAGTGGCAGGTGTCCCTGTTCATGGCAGGGGGTGGGATGAGATGAGCTTTAAGGTCTCTTTGAGCCCAAATCATTCAGTGATTGTGCTGCCGATGTCTCCCAAAGCCCCGGCCCGGGTGCAGTCCTGGTGCCGAGCCCAGTCCCGCGGGCCGTGGTTCCCCCATGCCGTGGCCAGGTGTGGCCAGCAGAGGGCACGAAACGCAGGTGAACAGCCCTGCCTGTGCCGGGGGACAGGGACAAGCTCGGGGACTGCTCCGGGAGCACTGCTCCATGTGCCCGGCTCTGGTCTGTGCTGCCTGTGCCGCTATACCTTGCACCAGAGGGCAGCTTTAGGTGAGATAATCGGAAAAAATTCTTCCCTGAGAGGCTGGTGAGGCCCTGGCACAGGTGCCCAGAGATGCTGTGGCTGTCCCTGGATCCCTGGGAGCATCCAAGGCCAGGTTGGATGGAGGTTGGAGTAGCCTGGGACAGTGGAAGGTGTCCCTGCCCCAGGCAGGGGGTGGGACTGGATGATTTGGCACCCAGCATAAAGACAGGTAGCAGAGCCTGTGCTGCAGTTGTCTTTCCTGCCTGCAGACTGCAAGGGCCGAGAAAACCCAGCAAGGATTTTCTGTTTCCTGTAGTATTTTCCGTGTGCACACATCTGCTGCTTTTCCTTCTTTACATGGATAATTCCAGGGACAGGAGCCAGGGAACGGCTGGAGCTGGGCCAGGGCAGGTCAGGCTGGAGATCAGGGAAAGGTTCTTCCCCCAGAGGGTGCTGGGCACTGCCCAGGCTCCCCAGGGAATGGGCACGGCCCCGAGGCTGCCACAGCTCCAGGAGCGTTTGGACAGCACTGGCAGGGATGCACAGGGTGGGATTGTTGGGGTGTCTGTGCAGGGCCAGGCATTGGTTTGGATGATCCTGGCGGTCCCTTCCAGCTCAGGATATCCTGTGATTCACATAAAAGGCTTTCTTTGCCACTCTGGGAGCTGAGCTCTCCCATCCCCTGAAGTTGTGGTAACTTGAGTTGGTTTCCAAGCTGATCTGGCAGAGTTCGGGGCTGGCGGAGTGACCTGTGCTGAGCTCTGCAACCCCAGCAAAGTTTTGCCATATTCTTGGTCCAGGATTACCTTCAAAATCTCAAAAACACAGACCAAACACAGCTGAGCAGCAGAAATTTCCTGTGCAGGAAGATGCACTTTTAGCAAAGATGTTCTGTGATATCCAGAGCCTTCTGTCAGTTGGGTAGTCGTAGTCAGTGCCACATACTTCAGAGTGTGTGAAATTGCTTTTTTTCTTCCCATAAGCCCCCTCTTGTTATTCCTCCACTTCTTTCACAGCAGGTGTCGAGCCAAAACTTGACATCCCTCTCTATAATGGTTAAATCTGTTTCCCAGCCAAGTCACAGCCTCTATTTCTTCAGATTAGCTTGCCTGCAGCTCACACTAGAGGTGGAGGAGGCCACCCAGAAGCTGTGATTCCCTGTTGAGGAAGAAATTCCATAGTCTGAGTGTGCACTTGCTGATTCATGTCTCCCCTGCAGCAGGATCACTGGAGCTGCCAGCACTGACACTGCACAATGGGCTCTGCCTGCATGGTCTAGGGACAGACTTTGTTATGATAAGTGAATATTGCGGTCAGACAGCTGTTTCCAGATCTTTCTTTTCAATAACACAATGCTTTGCCTTCAGAATATCTGGAAAAGGTCCCACCTGACTTCAGCATGGGAGGAGAGTGGTGTGGGATCACAATTGTGTGAGTTCCCATCAGAGCAGGCATGTACTGCCAGATCCATTGACCCCCCCAGCCTAAAGTCTCCATCTCTGCTTCCTTCTCCTCAGGCTTCCGGCTGAATGCCTCCTCCTGGCCCATGTTCCTTCTGAAGACTCTGAATGGAGCAGAAATGGCTCCTGTCCGGATTTTTCACAAGGTATTTCACTGTTTGTACAGATCCTTCTGCCAATGGCCCCTTCACTGCAGAGCACCAAACTCAGAGCTGGTGTCTCACGAGATATGTGCTGGTCCCAGAGGAGGTGGTGTGGGTTTAGATTTCCTGAGATTCGCAGAAGCTGGCAGAGAAAGCAGGCAGATGAACCCAAGATGGCAAAAGGAGAGACTTTATTTACAAAAACTTCTTTATATATCCATTAATAATCTGGCAACTATTGGTCAGCAGGGAATCCACCTCCTAAAACCATTGGTCACAGCTATACAACACCTAATATCAAACACAGAGATTAAGAAAGTACAAGAATGCAGTTTATCTCTATTCTCCCTGAGAAAGAAGAGAAAGATTTCTAAAACA
The DNA here is from genome assembly GCA_036630365.1 of Acanthiza pusilla. Taxonomy (NCBI): domain Eukaryota; kingdom Metazoa; phylum Chordata; class Aves; order Passeriformes; family Acanthizidae; genus Acanthiza; species Acanthiza pusilla. The sequence goes on along the minus strand of JAXCHO010000176.1, from coordinate 5,406,193 downwards.
GTGCAACTACAAGGTGGCATTGCCTATCTGCCTTGGTGCTGCTCTAGGATAGACCTGTGCCCTCTCCAGCAATGTCAAGGTGCAGCCAGAGGTCTGCCAAGGAAGTGCCTTGGGCTTCAGCACTCAATCTTGAGGCAGGAGCTGGTTTTTCACTGGGGCTGCAGCTGCTGCTCAAAGTGGGGAATGCAAGGTGGGAATATCAGCACTGCTCTGAAACTTTTTAATGTGCCAGAGCTTGTCAGGTGAGCCGATATTGCTGAGAGGCAGCATGGCCAGTGCGAGTTCATAGTTTGTGTTCTCACACCCTTAGCACAGTGAGAGAGAGAAGCCAGGCTAGAGGGATGGGATGGGATGGGATGGGATGGGATGGGATGGGATGGGATGGGATGGGATGGGATGGGATGGGATGGGATGGGATGGGATGGGATGGGATGGGATGGGATGGGATGGGATGGGATGGTGAGGCTTTAGTGGATCTCAAGAGCAAACCCCAGATAAAGGTAGATGGCAGATCTCTCAGATGTCTCCCAAAGCTGAGGGTGGGGGAAGAACGATGGAGATACTCTGTCATACCTCAGGTTTTCCTGCTCTGAGATAACAAGATGAGAGTATCCCACGGAGGCTCTTTCTTTGGAGCTCTGTTTTCTGCCTGTGGTGCATGACAGAGCTGTCACAGGGCACAGTGTTCACGCCCCACTCCCTGGGTCTGGTCCAGCAGCCAGCTGAGGGCAGAGCAGTCAGTGGCAGACTCTGCTGCCACTTGACTAAAGGGCAGTGGCTGTGTAGCACATCTGGTTTGTGCACACCTGTTGGGGTTCAAATCCAGCCCACTAACTCCCTTCAGCTGCTCATGGAGGTGAGTTTGCTGGTGAGGGCACAGCCCTGGTGTGGGGAGGCACTGGCATATCCCCTTTGAGCATATATTCCACTTCTTCTTGTAGGAACCACCATCTCCTTCCCAAAACTTCTTCAAGACAGGTATGAAGCTGGAGGCAGTGGACAGGAAGAACCCTCACTTCATCTGCCCGGCCACCATTGGGGAGGTGAGAGGTTCTGAGGTCCTCATAACATTTGATGGCTGGAGAGGTGCCTTCGATTACTGGTGCCGATATGATTCCCGGGACATCTTTCCCGTAGGCTGGTGTTCGCTGACTGGAGATAATCTGCAGCCCCCTGGCACAAAAGGTAAGGCCCACGATGTTGCTTAGCTGTGTTTCTCCTCCACTCAGCTCTCAAAGAGCAGCAAAGCAGGCAGAGACTGGCAGCAAGGACACTTGGGTGCCCTCTCTGGTTTTTGTGCTGCTTCATGCATGGTAAAGGTACAGGTGATCATACCTATAGCGCTGGAACAGCCTGGCACCAAGGTGCTGGGGGGCAGCTATCCATAAAGTTGGGCAGGATGATGGCTCTGGGGAGAGATGGATGGTGCTGTACAACATTGCTGAGGTCTGCTCCTCTCCATCAATTTCCTTGAAGTTTTTCTTGCGCCTCTGAACCACAGTTTCCTATGGAGTTTTTCTGAGGGGGACTGGAATAATGAAAACTGAAGTTGCAGGACTGCGCCTCTTTGTACTTTGGACAGTTTTCTTGCTCTGCCTTAAGCTGTGAATGTGTACAAAGCAGGTGTGGAGCAGGTTGTACCTGCCTTGTTCCTAGGACTGTGATCGTTGGGTAAGGAGCAGTACTGGGGAACTTGCTGCCTTGCAAAGGCCTGAGCAGTGGCTGGTTTGATTCTCAGATGTGTCTCAAGCTTCCTCACATCACAGTTGTGTTTGGGCCCAGCGGGGCTGTCATTGCCCCCAAGCATATCCCTCTGGCTTTTGCTGGCTGGCAAACCCTGTATGTGCTTGTCAATGAAATGAGGGGCAGGAGAAAAACCTCTCTATTGCAGCTGAAGGACTGCTTAGGAAGGGCATTTCTCTGACGAGACTGTTCCTCATGAAAATCCTGGGTCAGTTCATGCTGCCCTGTCAGGCTGCTGCTGCCCTGTGTCCCTGACGTGGGCCAGGTCTGTGGGCCAGGAGTGTGCTTGGTGCTGCAGGGCTGGTGTCAGTGGATTGCCTGAGGTCATCTTGCATGGCCTGTGTGCAATCCGAGCTGTGTGCTCCTCTTGGGTGAGGATGATTCCTCTTTATCTTGGATTTCTGTGTTTTGCCTTGATGGTCCCAGCCTCTCCCTTTCTTCTTGCTGGTTGTTTTGTGTCTCACCTGCTTCCTCCCTGCAGGCTCTGCAGAGCACTGGGGCCCTCTTGGCCAGTCCCTGACCACTCCAGTGGTGCCCTTTGAGTCAGAGACTCTTGCCAGGCATCTCCAAGGTGCCTCTCAGGTACTCCACGAATGGCTAAAGACATGTTTGTGTTGGGTGAGAGCTTTCCTGGCAGTAGCGTGGGGGTGGAAGGTTTTAGGAGCACACCTTCTCAGGAGAAGTGGGAGCCTCCATCTGACCCATGGCCTTTGGCACAGGCAGCTCTGCTCCTCCCCAGCCTCCCCTTGCCAGGGGCTGAAGCTGTGAGTGAGCAGAGTCCAATTAATTACCCAGAAACAACAGCCCATTGTGCCATCCTGGGAAGCTTGTGCTTCCCCCTTGGCAGGTGGCAGTGACAGCTTCTCCATTTCACATCAGCTCCATGTGCAGTGAGTCTGCACTTCCTGCTCATGTACAAAAACAGTGACCCCCAAAAGTCACATCTCCCTGCTCACAGGCAGAGGCAGCCCTCACTCTCAGGCAGATTTCTGCTCTCTTTGTCCTTTTTTTTCAACTCCTGGGACAAGAGCAGGGATTGCATGAGCCATGCAAAAATGCCAGGGAGTTGAGATCAGCCTTGTCTTTGTGGTATTTTACTTCACCCTCTGTGACTGCTCCCTTTCCTGCCCAAGAATTCCTGACTTCCACTTTGTAGGATTAAACCAAAGGAAGGGAGTACTGGGAACTTTCTCTTTTTTGATTAAATCCCTCCTATGTTTCCTCACTCCTCAGCCCTGCTCTGGTGGAGATTTGAGCGCAGTCCTCCCAGACCTGAGAGAGCTGCTCTTGGCAGGGTTGGAGGATCCATCACCACAGAAGGATCCCCCTTTCCTTGAGCTCCAATAAACTTTCTCCATGTGCCAGCTTGGAGCCTGCAGGACCATGTGGTAGAGTCAGGCAGTTTCCCTTTCCTGGTGGGAATTTCTCTTAATCAGGAAGACCTGGAGAGACATGCAGGGACTCCTGGTGCCATTGTAATTCTGGTCTGTACTCATATACTGGACTGACCGTGTGAGGTCCTTGTGGAATTTGAGGAGTCCTGTGAAGAGTTAACTCCATGGAGAATGACGGCTTCCTGGGGCTGAGCAAAAGGAGGCCTTATGGAATGAGCTCATGTTCAAGGGAAGCAGAACTTCAAAGAGGCCAGGCATGTTTATTTAATGCTGGTAACTCCACTCAGCTCTAATCTGTCTCTGCTGCCAGCGGTAGGTGGAGGAGTGCAGGGCTTCTCCAAGGCATGGTCCTTCTCTATCTCTGAGGCCTCCCAGAGTGGCTGGGCAGGGAGCTGGAGGAGCTGGGGCCCAGCCAGCCACGCTGGGAGCTTTCATTAGGACACACGTTTGTGTTAGAGGAGGGGGAGGTCAAACAGTGAGGAGGAGCAGCCTGCATGTTGGTAATTCTCTTGCTGTCTGCTGGCTGTGCAGCCAGCCTGCTGGGAGAGCTCAGTGGCCAGATGGCTGTGGGCTCCTGGGCAACCCCTGGAACTCCTGTCCAGATGCTTGGAGCTGGGGAATCCAAACCAACACACCACACAGGGGAATGCAGCTCTGGGAGTGCCTACACCCTTGGTGGGTCCTGGTCCTCTCTGCATTGGCCATGGGCTGGGCTCAGAGATCAGCTCTGCTAGGCTACAGAGCAAGGTGGAATGTGGAACAGCTCATCCTGTGCATCCTCAGCTTCTGCACCTCAGCCTGGCAGGTGTGTGTGCTTTCCCCCTGGGGTTCCATACTGACCCAGCTGGCAGAACAGCAGGTACAGTGCAGGAGGTGCCTGATGTGTTCCTCAAGCTGAGAGCTTCAAGGTTTAGCTGTTGTGATGCACACAAGGAGTGCACAAGTCTGTGCACTGTAGCAGCAGAAATGTAATTTGGGAGGAAAGCAGAGACTGAAGGAGGAAGATGTCTGTGTCAGGTGTGGTGGGTTGTCCCAGGGGGCAGCTGAGCCCCCCCAGCCAACTCACTTACTCACTCACTCACTCACTCACTCACTCACTCACTCCCACAGTGGGATGGGTGAGAGAGTCAGAAGGATACAGGGGTGCAGACTGGTTGGTTGAGGTGCAGACAGTTTAACAAGCAAAGCAAAAGCTGCAGGTGATGGCCAAGCCAGACGCTCAGTCACTGCTCCCCACCACAGGCACTTGCTCAGCGTCCCCAGCAGAGCTGGATCCCTCCCAGAGCACAGGGACTGGGGACAACAAACGCCATCACTCCATTCCCCCTTGTCCCTCCTTCCCCAGCTCTGCATGCTGAGCATGGAGCTGTATGGCTGGGACATCCCTGGGGCAGTGGGGTCCCAGCTGTGCCCCCTCCCAGCTCCTGTGCCCCCCAGCCCAAGGCTGGCCATGGGAACAGAGCCCAGCCCAGCTGAAGTGTGGGGTGCTGTCAGCCCTGCCTTGGGCACCAACCCCAGCACAGTTACTGCAGAAAGTGAGCTCCAGCCCAGCCAAACACAGTGCTTTGGAAAAACTTGCATGCATTTAACTTTTTCTAACCATCTTGCTCCTTGGGAAGCCTGTGGGTTCTTAAAGAGGACAAGTCACTGCTGTAAGTGGAGAGTGCATTTGGGAAGCTGCTTTGGAGAGTCCCTCCCCGCTATAAGCAGGGCAGAAAATCAATATTTAGGATCGACCTAAAGAATAAGAATGGTTGTTTAGTTACTTTAAATCATGTCTGGGGAGAAGGAGAGAGGGAGATGCACACAGAAATGGAAGTGCTCCTGCTGAGCTTCAGGGAGACAAAGAGGGAAATAACTGTGATAAAAATCGATGAGAAAAAAGAGGAAAGAGATAAGAGGCTGGTTAATGATTGTAGTTTCCAGGGCCACCTGCCCTCAGCGGGGAGGTGGGATGAGGGAAATCCCCCTCAGCCAAGGCACAGTTTCATAGAGAGGAGATGTGTCTGCCTCTGTAATTCATGGGAAATTTGGGAGTTCACAGCTGATCACAGACTAGAGGAAAGTTCACTTCTTTGTAGTCTGGGAAGCACACATTGGAAGAGGATCCATGGGAAGTTATTTTCCTTTCTGAAGTGGTTTGTGGGATGGAGAACTGTGAGCCCTTGGGGGAAGAGCAACTGAAGCAGGGTCTTCTGAGGTACCTCTGCAAGGAGGCTTCGTGCTCTGAGCTCTCCACCTGAGGAGGTGATGACTGAAGGGTCTGTCTCCACCAGGTAAAGGCACATGGGCTGGGAAAAGGGCCTGGGCAGGTGGGATTGGGAGTGATCCAAATTTATTTATGAGAATTTCCACAAGGTCTGTGCCTTTGCACAAGAAAGGGCTCTTATTTAAACACCAGCTTTAAGTTTTGAAGAAATGCAGTCATTTTTCTAGGGTTTGTGCCACAGTATCAAGAACTTTAGCTGAGATTGGTTCAAAAAGTGTGAGACCTTTACAGGACCCTCCCATAGCTGAGTGCCAGTGGCTGTGTGCACAATCCCAACAGTGCTGCTGCTGGGAGATGCTGTGGCTGTGCCAGTCTTCCTGGCCCCTTAAAAAGCAGCTCATTTTATCCATCCTGAGAAATCCAGATTTAATCCATGCCTATGAAAGGACCTTCCCCCCTCCACACACACAGACACCTCTTTCTCTGTAACGGTGTCCCTTAAGTCTGCTCCCACATTTCGTGTGTTACTGCTGGAGGGCAGGGAAATACTGTCACCTTGAACACAAGGATGCAGGGACACAGCTGCCCAGGGACACAGCTGCCCAGGGACACACCTGCCCAGGGACACAGCTGCCCAGGGACACAGGTAAAGCCCTCAATGTCTGTAACTCAGCAGGTCCCTGTGCCATTCCTCCATTTGGGCTGTGCCCCTGGCTGGTGCCAAGTTGCCCTGGAGTTCCCTTATGGGTTTGCTACTCCCTGTTCCACCCTTCTGGATGCTCTGTGACAGAGAGAGGGGAGACTCCGTGCTGGCTGTGGGAGAGGGGCAGCAGTGAAAGTGTTAAAATTGGGCGGGCAGAGCTGGAAGCAGCTCCAGTGCTGGAATTTGGAGGACTGGAGTTGCTGCCTTGGCACCAGCCCAGCTGGCAGAGAGGCCCCAAGCCCATCCAGGCAGGGCAGAGCTAACACAGAGCTCATCCTCTGCCGCCGTGCCAGGGCTGGTGGGAGCTGGCGAGGGCACTGGGGACACTGCTCAGTGCCTGCACAGGTCTGTCAGACCCTGCTCCCTCTGCCTGGGCTCGGCTGCTGCTTCCTCTGCTTGCAGAGCAAGCAAATGTGAATAGTTTTAGACAGTTTTCCTGGGGATAGGCTGAAGGGGAGCTCCATCCACCCTGGGCTCACAGCTGTGTGTTACCCCAGGATTGGAGCTGCAGGGACCCCAGGGGGCTGCAAGATGCTGACTCTGGATAGAAAGTTCATCAAATTCTTCATTTCTCACCTCCATTGCTGCCATGTGATTTGTTGTCTTACTGCTTCGTCTCCTCAGAGGAAGATGATGATCAGCTGCTAGGTTTCCTGCCCAGGGGCGAAGGTAATGTGTAATTTATTATTTTATTTTGGATATTGCCTGGTTTCTCTTCCTTCTTCACGGTAAGAACATAGTGGTGGGAAGAGGAGGCTCGTCAGGAGTAGCTGGCAGGGTGACCCTCAGGTGAGCTCCTGTGCTTTCCTGCTTGGAGGAGATGGGAAAATATTAATTACTGTCTCTTCAGGAGTGAGCTGGTGTTTGGGGCTCACACATCGAGCTGGGTGACATTGCATTGGGATGGCTGTTTTGGGGAGCACACAGGTAGAGCTTATGCACCAACAGCAGGGGGAAGGAGGGTACCCAAAGGAGTGCAGGTTTTTATCCACAAGTGGAATGCACAAGCAACCCAATACCTGCGTGGTGCTGCCTCTGAGACTTCCTTCCTGCTGTTGGAAGGTCTGAGAAAAATCCCTTGAGCTGTTTGGAGCACAGAGCCAAGGCTATTAGTGATCTTGGCTCATCTTGGGTGTGTGTCCTGGAAAATGCTTGGGGTTTGGAGGTTTGGGGGCTTGCATAAGCACTGCAGGAGCCTGTGGGATACTGACAGTGCCTGTGGCTCAGCAAACACCGAATCTGTGGCTCAGTGGGAACTGTGGCATGTCAGAGACCTGAGGTTACTGTTTGATGTCTTGGGGCTGGCAGGAGCCTCTGAAAAGAGGAACTGACCTGGGAAAAGCAGTTTCCTCTGGTCCCCAGCCTGTCCTTAGTCTCAGTGTCTAGACTTTCCTCTCAACTTGACTTCTCCTCGTGTTTTATTTTTAAATGCTTCATATCCCACAGGATCTGGGTTTTGTTCAGGGTGTTTCCTTCCCTTTTCCACCATGCTTTTTGGCCCAAAATAGGGTTTCAGCGTTTCTGGGTGTTACTGAGTCTCGGCAGGAGGTTCAGCAGGACCCTGGTGCTGGAACCTCCCTCTCTTTAGTGAGCTGCACTGGGGCCATCACTTTGTTTCTGCAGATCTGTGACCAGTAACAACACTCCTGTTAACTGGGATGTGGTGTAGGGCTGTGCCTGTGCAGGCTGGAAGCCTGAGTGCTTTTGGGATGGAATTGGACAACCTCAAGGAAGAAGAGCATTCCAGGGCTTTTATTTCTGGGGGTCCAAAAGTGCCTGACTCGGGATGTTCTGAGCTAGTCGTTGCAGGCAGGGCTGGTGGCTCTCCCCAACCATCCTCTGCTTCCAGGTTTGGAAGTAGAGTTCAGTCAGCTTAACGTATGCCAAGGGGGACAGTTTGTGTAGGACAACTGCAGGGAGAGCAGAATTTCCCATCAGAATGAAGGGGTTTAGACACTCAAGAAGCTTCACTTCAAGGATTTCAGGCTCCACGCCTTGTTTCTGCCTGTCACCATATTCCAGCCTTGGGGACAGGAGTTTGGTCCTTCGTAGGGGTCCTGCTCCTGATGTGGGCAAGTGGTGGAGGAGCCAGAATAATCAACCAGTCTCCTCTCACAGAGCTCTGTAAAGGCTGCACACTGTGAATCCCCAATCCCTTCAGGTTGGAAGGAACCTTAAATCCCATCCCGTTCCACCCCCTGCCATGGGCAGGGACTCCTCTATCCCAGATTGCTCCAAGCGCTGTCCAGCCTGGCCTTGGACACTTCCATGGCTGGGTCATCCACGTGGTTGTGACAGTTAATGGGCTGGGTGTGATTGGAGCAAGGCAGGTGTATATGGGAGAAACAGCCCCATTTGGGTGGGATTTTTGACAGTGACTCTGTGGAAGCAAGCACATTACATCATCTCTTCATGACCTGCTGGGGAGTTTCTTCATTTTTTTGTTTTCTCCTCAATTTTTGGAGAGGGGAAATAAAATGCTTTTGGGCTCAGCTCTGGCCCTGGCTCTGGGGAACAGGCCTGTGCTGCCAGAGTGTGCATTTTTATGTAATCCAGGAGCTTCATCCTGAGCACACAGCCCCACTTGTTAGAAAGATCAGACCTTTTGCAGCTTGTCATTGTTCTTCTCTTGATCTTTGGTATTTTTATAACTTCTGAACTTTAAAAAAGAGCCGGAGTTGGAATAAACCACCCCCACCTAACACTCTCCTCATTCTTTGAGCACTGATAAGTTGAAGGTGCTCTGCTAATATTTAACCCGGAAGCCAAAGCTAAAGAAAGAACTTCAGAGAAGATCAGAACAAGCAGAAACCCCAGGAACAGCCCTGAATAGCCTGAATAGGGCAGGAGTACAGAACCATTCTCAGCGTGGGGTTTTGGAAACCCAGGGGCAGAAGATGTGATCAGTCAGTGTGGCTGTAGTGGTCTCTCGTGGTGCACAGTTCCACTGGTGAGTGTCCTTGAGATAAATGGATATAAATAGCAGCAGAGCCATGCAAGCTTCCCAGGGGCTGCAGATCTGTAAAGAAAATAAAGCTCTGTCCTGCTGCAGGTGTGGCTCAGGTGGGCTTGGGCATGGTGCCCGAGCTGAGGGCTCACCCAGTCCGTGGGCTGGTTGCTCACTAGGATTTGGCTCTGGGATTTTCTCAAGGAGCAGACATATCAGTCATCCCTGCTGCTTTTGGCAGTGCCCTGCAGGGGTAGGCTCTGCTGTGGCCTCTCTCAAAGCACTGAGCCTGGGAGAGCTGCAGTGATGGCTTTCCTGAGGCAGGGAAATCAGCTGATTTATGTGGTCACTGCCTGTGGCAGGACCAAAGGTGCCAATTCTGCTCCTGTTCTGCCAGACAGCTCCAGGAGTCACAGGTGGGCTCTTCTGCTGCTGCTGGGTACTCACCATCTGCCCAGGGGCACTGCCATGCAGGAGACAATCTCAGCCTGGCTTTGGGGTAATCAAATCAAGCTTGAAGTTCAGGTTTTTACATGATTTTCTTCTGACTTGGGCATTGCCATTTCTCTTGGAGCTCCCTAATTGCCCCTCTGTCTCTTCCTTCACCCACTGGTGCATCGCCTCAGTCAGGAGCTTGAGTTTCAACTCTGCTGATGTGTTTCTCAGGCTGCCCAGCTCTCTTCTCAGCTTTCTGTAGTTCAGAATCCCTGTTTTAATTCCAAAGCTGCTTCACAGCTGATTAAAACAACACACTGCTGCAACAGCTTTATTTTTGCAGTGAAGTGCAGAAGATGAGGCTGTGATAGGGGGATAACAGCAAGCAAGAACCCACGTTGTGTTTCAGCCAGTTTATTTGGAATAAGAGGTTTATTTGGAATAAGAAATATACGAATTCTGATATTCAATTTATTTGGAATAAGAGGTGGTGGGATGGGGACAGGAGAAAAACTGCTGATTTGGGATGAGAAGAGGGTGATTGTAGACAAACATGGCATTTCCTTGCCCTCTGCATTTGAGCCAAATGCTGCAGGAGGCTCACTGCAGCTCCCTCTTGTCTGACCTGGGAGCTGTGTGGGAGGAGGAGCCGTGCTCCAGACAGGCTGGGGAAGCTGCTGGCCCCTGTGCCAAGGAACATCTGGCTGCCCTTGAGAACTGGACCCAGAGTTAAGTGTCTGAGCGCTGGAAAAACAAAAAACAATGCACAAAAGGTGTGTGAGCCGAGGCCACCAGCTTGGTGTAACCGGGCTGCAAAGGTTGCTGGACACTGGCTCCTACAAGTGAGTGTTTCTCTGAGGGTGATGAGGATACTCTGCAGAAAATAAATAGCAGCTCTGGCTGCAGTCTGGGCTGTGATGCTGCTGAGGGCTGCCTGTGCAATCCACATGGACACACTCGGTCCCTCAAGCCAGCCCTGCTGTCCAGAGCTGCCATTCTTCTCCACGGTGTACATGCCTGTGCCAGGTCTGTTCCCACCATGATCCTTCTGCTCCTTTGCTTTGTCTTCTGGGAGCTGGAATAGGGGATGGCAGGGAAAAGAAGGGCTGAAGAAGCAGAAATGTGCTTCTCCTCCAAGCTCCAGATGTGTAATTGGCAGCCTGAGAGGTTTGTGGCTGGTTGTGCAGATGTTACACAGCAAACATGCTGAGACATGAGGGGCTTTGAGCTGCTGTTGAGGGAGAACTTGCTTGGCAGCTCCAGTGGTGGGACAGGAGGCCATTTTCCCTATCCTAGTGCCAGCCTTTGCAGGGTTTGGTTGGAAAGCTGTGTGACTCAGTTTCCCCATTCATTTCCTAATGCTACTCAGTGGGTACAAAGCAGTTAATTTCTTTCCTGTGTGGGGGAGAAATGAAGACCTGGGTTTGGGACTAAGGAAATCCGTGTGCTCAGCACAAAACTGCACATGACTTTTGCTGAGGCCAACACTTTGGGCATCCTTGCTCTGCACAGGCTGTCACTGTGTGTCTCTGATCACCAGCCAGTCACTTCTCTGTGTTTATTTTGCCCTCAGCAGAGCAGGGATGGTGCTGACCCCGGGGCAGTTTGGGGGATACGTCTGTTGTGTGGCACATCCTGACACTTGCTGTGCTGTGTCTCAGAGCACTTCCCCTCACTGAGGAATATCTGCACACAGATGTTTATACTCTAAAAAGCATCAGTAACTGCTAAGTAACAATAAGAGTTACTGCCTCTGGAACAATGCTGGAAGCTGATTAAAACCATTAAAAGATGTTGGATGTTGTGTTGGCAGAAGAGCCAAAGCAGTGTGAAGAGCCAAAATGCTCAGTGTGACTGATGAGTTTTGATAGGACCAGGGAAGGGCAGTCTGGGGGGTCCTGGTGTGCAGAGGGCAATGGAGGGCTGAGCCCTGGCTGAAATGTCCCCAGAAAGTCTGGAACTCTGTGGAAGTGAGAGTCCAGTCATTGGCTGCAGGTTTGGGGGCTTTTTGCTTGATTTGAGCCATTAAAATGAGGATTTCTATTCAGTTGGTGACATCCAGTGTTCTGATCTTTCATTTTTCCGAAGTGGAAGCTTTCTCCCTGGCTTTTTCTGGTCACTGCTGTGTGTCAAGCTGCTGTTCTTGTTCAGTGAGCGTTGCAGCCCAAGTTCTCTGTCCTGAAGGAGCATGAGGCAGCTCAGAGCCCAGCATTGTGCAGCTGAAGGCAGGTGTGGGTTTCTCCACACTCACTGCTTTCTGTTTATCGATGGGATGGTCAGTTGCTGTGTTCTTGCCCTGAAACTCAGTCTTTGCTGAAGAAAAGGGAAGAAAAAGACACTTGCACAAACTCAGTCTTCGCTCATGGACTGCCACAGTCCTGCCTGCCGTGGAAGGGTCAATCTTTAGACTTTCTCACCTCTCATTGTCTCATCAGGTTGCTCATGGATGAGCAGTGTGGATCCCAGTGTACATCCCTGTATTCCCCACATAGCTATTTCTCCTCTGCAAGAATGATTGTTTGCCCCTATCTCTTGTAATTCTTGATTTATCCCTTTAGAAACCTTTCTTCTTATCCCATGGCTCTGGAGGTTTTGTAAAATCCTTTGGTGAGGATCTTGGAGGCAGGTGGGCTGTGTCACATCCTTCTGCATGGTCTTTGGCCAGTCCAGACCCCTCCACGTTTCTGTTGCAGTAGACTGACACTGCCCAAGTGGCTCAGATTCCTCTTGGGGGCTGTGTTCTCAACTAAAGCATCCATTTTCTTTTGGAAAACATTTTAGCAGATGCACTTTGTGCTTGGGTTTAGCAGCTGTCTGGGTGAATAGGACAGACTGACATACACCAAGGGCACCCTTGGTGATGCAGAGGTCTCTTGGGTCCCAGGTTCTGGTGTTCAGTTGTGTAAGCAGACCCTGTAGATCCACAATAGGGTTTTTGTCTTCAGCTCCAGTAGCACCAACTGCAATCTCCAGCTCATTTCCACTTCTCCATGTGTGGTTAAAATCGGAGGTGGGACACTTGGGCTGTTTTGCAGTGTTGTACTGCTCTGGCACTTGAGGCAAGGCACCGAAGGTCTGTCATGCTGCCCAACACCTCTGAGATGTGGTGTGAGGTGCTGGGAACACCTGCCAAGGCTTGCAGGATCGCTGCTGTGCTGCTTCAGAGAGCACTGGGTGTAATTTCCAGTGTGGCTTAGGGCACATGGGATTGCTGCTCTGAGACTGAAAACATGAGATTTGTGCAAACAGCAGTCACTGGTATCACTGTCACTCTTGAGACTTTTTTTCCCCACAGTTGTTTTATTTTGATAAATAAAAGAACTGGAAAAACAAATAAAACAACCATAAAAATGGCACCATGTGTGCCAGGAGGATGTACAGTGGCATCTGCAGTGGCAGAGCTCATCCACGTTCATGCCAACAATTAGAAAAATTGCTGCTCCAGACCATGCAGGTTTCCAAGTCTTTAAGAAATGGGACACTGATGATGAATGTTCAGAGCCTGTCTCAGAGTCAGTAAATGCACAAGGCATTGCTTTAGTTTGAAGTGACAGCTCTTCATGCGCCTGTGGATGTCCTGCCCAAAAAACACATTATAATGCACCCCCATGCTCAGGATGAGCAGGATAGGGAGTTTTGGGGACTGTGGGTTTGGGTATTCTTCTGTGCTACTGTGAAACCATTGGCCAGGGGATCAGTGGATAAAAGAACCTCCTTTCAGCAGTCAAAACCTGCAACTAGACAAATCTTGTGTAAAAAGAAAGTGTATCTTTGGGAGAAGAGAGACCTGATCATGTGAAGGGTAGAACCTGCCAAATCCTGCAGTACTTGGATCCTCTCACTTTGTTACTGTGTTGATATCTCCTCTAATCTCAGCCTTAGCTCTAGCAGGTGTTTCAGGCTGGAGAGCAGGAATCCTTGCAGGAAATACTGAATTATCAGAATAATTGTCTTCTCACCTTTAAATTCCAGGATTTGGAGTCTTGGTCTTAATCCCTGTCTTTGCAAGGAGCCCATGTCTCCCACCCATGCTCCAGCCCTTTCTGCTGTGCTGTGTCTGTCATGTCTGCTGAGAGCTCAGAACAGTCCAATCTGGAGCCCTCCCAGTGCCTGTGTTTCTGCCCCAGGCCTACACATGGTGGGCAGTGATGGAGTCTCTGCTTTGGGAAGAATCACAGGGCTTTGAAGCTTACGCATTTTACTCTGGGACAAGCACTGAGCTCCGGTTCCTGTCCAGCCTTCAGGATGTCTAGGATGGAATTGCCTCATTCCAGGAAGGATCCAGCCAGTTCTCAACAAGATTTCTGCTCTCTGGCAAATTTGTTTATCTTAAATGTGTCTCTTTAACCAATTTCTTTCTTTGAGTGCTGCTTCTGCCCATGCAGTGCTGAAGATGGGACGAGAGGCAGTGAGCACCAAAGGACTTTGGTGGTGGTCTGCAGGACCTCCGTCAGAGGGGCTTTGGAGTGGGCATGAGTGAGTTCAGGCTGCTCAGAAACCTCCCCCTGTGCTTCAGGACACTGCAGGGGCCATTATTGACATCTCCAGCTGCAGGTACCATGGATAATCTGACAGGATATTTTGGCATTAGGAAGCAGAGCCTGAAATCAGGAATTCCCTGTCAAGTCTCTTTGTTTCTGCAGAAAGCTCAGAACTCTTGTTTAAACGAATCCTTCAGTGATGAATAACACCATCAGTGGTGCCCAATGTCTCTTTGGCTGTGAGTTCAGCCGTGTTTGATCCTGCATCTTCAGGGTGATGTTCCTCACTGTGCCAAATGGATCCAATGCCAGCCAGCCCAGCAAGGAGCCAGCACCCTCCTCCATGTCTGCCATTGTTGTGGATGCCTGTGTGACCCAAAACAAGATAGTTCAGCCAGCAGAAAATTTCTGTTCATTAGTTTTCTGTCCCCTTAATGAGCTGAAATAACCATGACTTCAGATCACTGAATAATCCAGGTCAGAAGGGATCTCAGGGCTGCATGGCCCAGCTCCAAAGCAAGGCCAGCTTTGGAGTTGGTTGGGTTGCTCAGAGCTCAGGTGAGCACCAAAGAGATGCTGCTTCACTCAGCAACAGTAAACTGTTGATTTTTCAATAAGAGAACCCCACTGATTTTCTGAAAATGTGGCTGCTCTCAGTGGCTTGTACAAGGAAGACGATGATGGGAATGTTTCTGGAAGCTGCTCACTGTTGGGCTGGCACTGTCACCAGCTGAATCACAGAATCACAGAATATCCTGAGCTGGAAGGGACCCACAAGGATCATCCAGTCCCACCCCTGGCCCTGCCCAGACCCCCCAAATTCCACCCTGGGCACCCCTGGCAGCGCTGCCCAAACGCTCCTGGAGCTGTGGCAGCCTCGGGGCCGTGCCCATTCCCTGGGGAGCCTGGGCAGTGCCCAGCACCCTCTGGGGAAGAACCTTTCCTGATCTCCAGCCTGACCTGCCCTGGCCCAGCTCCAGCCGTGCCCTGGGTGCTGTCCCTGTCCCAGAGCAGAGATCAGAGCTGCCATCGGGAGGAGCTGCAGATCCCCGAGCTCTGTCCTCAGTGTCCTCTGCTCCAGCTGGACCCACCGAGTGCCCTCAGCTGCTCCTTGTGTGGCCCCTCCTGCCCCTTCAGCATCTTCGTGGCCCATCTCTGGGCGTTCTTTAATAGCCTTAGATCCTTGATAATTAGGATGCAGTAATAATAAGATGCAGTTAATGGAAGCTTTTGGCAGTTAAAGGTTGGAGCTGTGAGACAATTCTGCTGGCTGGGCACAGCTGTTTCCATCTCTGGAGCTCTGTGGGTGCTGGGATGGGTGCAGGCAGGGCTGAGTGCTGGGCACTGATCCCTCCACAGCAATCCTGTGTTTCTGAACCACATCTGTGTGACAGCAGGGGCTGAAATCCTGCAGCAAAATAACAGGCACCTGAAAAGAAAATTGAGGCTCTTTTAGGAAGCATCCAGTCAGTGGAAGTGGTGTCTCGTGGATGAGGCAGAGCATGGCCAGCTGTAACCCTGTGCTTCGGGGGCTGCACCGTTGACGTGCAGGTGCGGCTGGTGGGAGGACTCTGCTCTGGAGCTCTTGGTTCTCATCCTCACACAGCTCAGTGCATCTGCTAGGGCAAGAGAAGTGAATTAGCACAGGCTGGTGTTTGCTCAGATTCTGGTTCAAATCCAGCAAAAAGCCAGGCAAGTCTGCTGGATCACAGGATGATAAGACCTCATTTCATTAAATCACTCCGGGTCAGAAAAATGTCTGTGCATTGCATCAGTCTGATGGAATCAGCCCCAGGGAGAACAGCAGTGCCTGTCCAGGGCTGTGCTGAGGGCTGTGCTCAGCAGCACTGCTGGGCACTCAGCCCCAATCTAGGTCACAGTCTGTGTTTCTGTCCTGAGCTGGCTGCACATTTCGATGGCATTTAGCCTGTCTGGGTGAGCAGCCTCCCTCGCTCTGCAGCTCCCCAATCCTTGCAGGAGCCGTGGCTGCAGCAGGGACCAGGGATGTGCTGCCAGGGGCACAGGCACACTGGGAACTCCTCTGGGTGGCTGAATGACATGAAGTGTCCCATCATGGGATCTGCATGCACCCAGTTGTGGGCTTTTATTGCCCAAATCCCAAAACCAATTCTTCAAGCCTGGCAAATTTCCAATACGTGTGCTATCTTTACAGCTGAAGTGGGCAGCACATTTTTCTTGCATTTATTTCACCAAAAGATGAAATAATTTTTTAATATAAAATGATACAGTAAAAGCTTGGACCCCAGGAGTTCATCTGACAGCAGTCTCCTTTTCTGTGGCACTGGGTTCCCATGGTCCCAGCCTGGGAGCAAAGGGTGCAGTCCAGCTGCTCTGCCTACTGCATCCCAATTTCCAAAGGCACCATTTCTGTGGGTTTATTACTAGTAAACCTGAGAGCATGGATTTGCTTCACAGCTTGTTTGTAGAATTCTCAGTTTCTCCTCCAGGTTGGAGAAACCTCATTGTGGCACGGCTTGGTTTAGACACTGAGCATTGTGCAGATCTCAGATGAAATGCTTCCACATCCCTTTGATATTTAACACTGTCTTTGAAGTATTGAGAATTTTAGAATCATGGAATTATGGAATGGTGTGGGTTGGAAGGGACCTTAAAGCTCATCCCATTCCAACCCCTGCCATGGGCAGGGACACCTTCCACTGTCCCAGGCTGCTCCAAGCCCTGTCCAGGGCCTTGGACACTGCCAGGGATCCAGGGGCAGCCACAGCTTGTCTGAGTAACCTGTTCCATTTTACCTGTATTTATTCCTTGTGGGATTCTAGTAAATGGTTTAATACAAACATTTCTCTGCTGAGGTCAGTTACTGCCCACCTGAGGCCAGAGGCCCCACGATTCCATGATCAGCACCTACCTTACCTGTGCCATGCCTCCCTGCAGTTCAGTGCCAGATGTCACCTGGAGCAGGTGACACTCCTGGAATACCATCAGCTGTAAGAAGCACCTGAACTGTCATATTCATTTTCTTACCAGCAAAATAGTCTTGTTGTTAATATTAACAGTTCAGACAGAGAGTAGTAAAACCCTGTTTCTCCTACATTCCCTGTGTCTGCCTGACACAAAAAAGTCTTTACTTGGGCAGTCAGATAGACCCTGAAAGACTGTGTGCTTCCTCCCAGCTTCTGATACAGATTGCTAATGCACAAAAGCAAGGAAAATAAAATTAAAACCAAACATTTCCCTGCCCACATGACAAGTAGAACAGGGCTGGATCCCGGCTGTACTGTGTTGTTTGGGGAAGGGGCCTTAAAGGTCATCTCGTTCCACCCCCTGCCGTGGGCAGAGACACCTTCCGCTATCCCAGGTTGCTCCAACCCTTGTCCAACTTGGCTTTGGACACTTCCAGGGATCCAGGGGCATCCATAACTTTATTTTGCCCAGGGAGTGAGTCCTTGCTTGCAGTAACTACATAAAATCCTCATTAAAGAAACCTTAAAAATCTTTGTGTATGCCCCACTTGTGCCATCCTGGTATCAACCTGTTACTGCACTGTTTCCCTGGCCAAGATTTTTTCCTTAACCACAAAGCCCCTCAGTTCAAAAGTGTAGGTTGGGGTTTTTTTAAATTCCTTGTCCCTATGTTGAATATGTGTTGAGGTCCTAAAGGTCACTCAGCAGTTTTCAAAATCCAGGAGGGCTTGAGTTTGTTTCTTTTTAGCAAAAATGTAAAACAAAAGGAAATATTGGTCTGCTATACTGGGCCAGCTCATCTCTAGCCTTTAGCAGGCTTGGGAAAGATGAGTGACCAAATTCAGGGGATTTGTGGGCAAGTATACCAGAAACATGGTTTTGTCATGGAACGAATGAGAAGATAAGAAGGAATAGACTTGCCTCTGGCAGTGCATGAGAGGAGCAGGGCAGCTGAGCTGAGTTGTTGCTCAGGGCCAGGAGCAGTAATCCTTGCAGGCAGCGAGGATGGAGCTGGTCCCTTCCACTGCAGTTTGCTGGAAATTTAGGGACAGAACAGATTTGACATCAGCCTTGAGAGAGGGGATTTCCAGTGCTCACAGCCCTAGCTCTGTGGCTGTCAGGCAGGTCTTGACTTACTCCTCCCTAAGAATGCTCTCAGAGCCTTTTCCGTGGTCGTTGGCAGGTCACCACTCGCAGAAGGAAGAGCTGTAGGTGCCAGTTATTTTCAGGAAGGAAGGTATGACTGTAAGCATGATCATTCTGGAGTTCAGCCCATCCAGGTTAAGCCCCAGTGTCCCCCAGCTCGAGTGCTGAGCCGGGGATCCATGTGTTTGGTTTTTATTGTGGCATGGAGAGCAGTCCCCCCGCCCAGGGGGCTGGGAGAGCTCCAGGTTTTTCCGTGTGACACCGTATAAAGATGGAGGCTGGTCTTGTTTTGATTCTCGCCTGATTTAATTACATTTGCTTTTTCTCTTTTTATTTCAGTTGTGATTCCAAAGAGCCCTTTACCTGCCTCCGAAGTAAACTCGGAGAAACCTAGCATGCACAGTAGCACAAAGACTGTTTTGGGGCATCAACAAGGGCAAAGGCGTCGCAAAACAGGGAAGAAGCGTGGTCGAACGACCAAAGCGCTAATCCACCACCCCATGCCTACACCCTCCAAGTCAGTGGAGCCTTTGAAATTCCCCAGAAAGAGAGGCCCCAAGCCTGGCAGTAAGGTAAAAGCTGATGCTGATGCAGGCGGGTGAACAGCAGGTGCTGCAGGTCGTGCCATGGGATGGTGCATGCGTGTGTTTGTGCACGTTTGTCTCAGCCTCTGGCTGTGTGACTGCAGCAAGTAGGAGACCTGAGGGGTATGTGGGCTGGGAGCATCCTCAGAGTCCAGCCCAGGAGCTGTAGAGAATGTCTGTGTCCTAAAGATCATTTCCATCAAGAATCTGTGTCTTTGGAAGTGCATTGGCTGTGGAGTAGCATGGCAGATGCTGGGAGCATGACAGGATGGCCAAAGGGTAGAATAAGCTCTCCTGTCCGTTGTGTGTGGCTAGTCTGAGTCAAACAGAGGTGGCAGATCCCAGGCTTGTTATTTTTCAGGATTGTGGTTTGTAAAATACACAATACATGTTGATTACTAGGTTCTTGAGACACCCCGTCATCACCATCAGAAATGTGTCATGTTCCACAGTGCCTTGTCTGTTGGATGCAGAGGAGAGAGTGTAGTGATCATGGGTGATAAAGGAGAGCAGGGGTAAAAGGAGAAATATCTCCTCTTTTTCTGCAGAGGAAACCTAGGACATTGCTGAACCCAGCACCCACCTCTCCAACAACCAGTACCCCAGAGCCAGACACAAGCACTGTGCCCCAGGACGCTGCTACAATCCCCAGCTCTGCCATGCAGGCTCCCACAGGTAAGGAGGGTCTTGGACCACATTCTTGACAGGATTGCACAGTTAGAAACTGCAGCAGGCAGGCAGTGACACCCTGAGAGAGTCCCATTCCTTCCTAAGCCTTTAAACCAGCAATCCCTACTGCTCCAGAAAGGCTGGCCTGAGAGAGGCACGAGAGTCCAGATCAGCTGTTCATTTCTGTCTCTATCCATGTGGAAATAATGGAGTAGGAAGAATGCAAGCCCACCTGCTGAGTGCAGGGACCCTCTCCCCTGCATGCTGGTGACTGCACAGCTCTCTAGGGACACTTGTGGCCCCTTGTGCCCGGGAGCAGTCGGGTGTGCAGCACCCTTGTGAGCCCCGAGCATGAGCTGACCCACACCGTGCCAGGCACAGCTGCTGGAACTGCACAAGGGTAGAGGAGTTGCTGAAGGACTGTGATCTGCCCAGCTCCAGCCAGGATATCGAGGCACACAGGGACAGGAGGGAGTAGGGGAGGAGGAGCAGCAGTGAAGAGTGTATGCATTGCTACAGCTAAGGAGGAATCTGGCCAGGAAAGCCTAATGCAAAACTGGTTTTGACATGTTGAGTCAAGCACTGGGTATGGGCTGAGCTCTCTGTTTCCCCAGAACGTAGTTGGCCAGTTTTCAGAGGAACGTAAAGAAGCCAGTTTCCCTAAAAAGGAAACACTGTGGGAACCCCTAGAAAGTGGGGCTGCATTCCTTCTTCCCCTCTGAACATCACAGCCACCTTACCTGGCTGGCATGGAAACCACTTTACAGCCTGGCTGCAGGGAGAGCATGGGAGAAACAGCAGCAGTTCGGAAGGTGAGCATGAGGCAGGAAGATTTTGGAGGCGATTCCCCTCTAGAAGTGGCTCTGCTGTGAGGATGCAGTCAGGCACTCGTGGTGGATTTCACTTTGTGAGCGATTGGACAGTCTTAAAATCTCAGCATCTCTCAGGTTGGATTTTAGGCATCTGTTTCTTCCTTTCCTGAGTGGGTTAATGGCAAACACATTTCTCATCTTGGCAGTTTGCATTTACTTGAACAAGAATGGCAGCACTGGGCCCCACCTAGACAAGAAGAAAATTCAGCAGCTGCCAGACCATTTTGGACCAGCTCGAGCTTCTGTTGTCCTGCAGCAAGCAGTACAGGCCTGCATTGATTGCGCTTATCATCAGAAAACAGTCTTCTCCTTCTTAAAACAAGGCCACGGGGGAGAAGTCATCTCAGGTGAGAACAGGCCCGCAGCACTTTGCCTCCAGAGAGGTCATTGCAAGAATTCTCTCGCTGGAAGATGTCTGTCCGGAAGCTTGGTGCAGCCACAGGGCAGGGGCAGACAGAAGAGTTCTGTCTTCTCTTTCTTGCCACACATCTGTGTCAGTGAAGCAACAGCTGGCGGCTGACTCAGAGCGGAGCAGTTCCCATGGCCTGCGGGCACAGCTGCTGGAGCTGCTCAGTCCTGGCATCAGCCTGGGCAGCAGTCCTGCCCCAGCCCAGGGAGGAGCCACCCCCGGGGGGATTCCACAACTCCTCACGGAAAGACAAGAAGTACCCCGGGTTTTAGTTCTCCTTTAAGCCCGTGTGGTGCCGGATCTGCGAGCGCAGGCCCCTCCTGGAATCCTCCCCGTTCCCTCGGCCGCTGCCCCGGCCCCGAGCTGGGTGCAGCAGGCTGGTCCTGGCCTGCCCCGGCAGCGGAAGGCAGTGGCTCTGTTGGCTCTAGACACCCAGCGATGCTGCGATACCCGAGCTGGCTGTGCTGTGCGGCCCTGGGCGTAGCCTCCCGCCTTCGACGTGGGGGGTTCACGTGTTGGGCTCTGTTTGTTTCTGTCTCCAGCTGTGTTTGATCGGGAACAGCACACTCTGAACCTGCCAGCAGTAAACAGTATCACCTACGTCCTCCGCTTCCTGGAGAAGCTGTGCCACAATCTGCGCAGTGACAACCTCTTTGGGAACCAGCCTTTCTCTCAGAACAGCCACATGCAGCGCTCACACGAGTACGACCACGACAGGTATCTACCAGGTAGGAGCTGGGGCGGGGGCGGCACTGTAGGGACCCAGGTGCTCCGTGTCTTAACCCAGATTGTATCTCCATCTCCGGAGGCAGGCTCCTGTTCCAGAGCCCTCTCTCAGGGTTCATTACATCACACCTAGTGTCGTGCACATGCCCACAGGGCTCTTGTTGTGCAGGATTCCGGTTGCATTTTCTGCCTGTCGGTTTGGTTTCCATCTCCGCTGTAGGTTTCCGCTCATCCGTGCTGTCTCCTTGTCTTCCCTCCTCTCCCGTTGCCCAGTCCTTCCCGCTTCCTGTAATCTGATTATGGTGATTTCATACAGCTAGGAATTCAGGTGAAAGACTGCATAAGGGAGAGTGATAACATTCATCAGGTAAACTGTAATTAGAAATCAACCAAAGCAGAGTGGTTTCCACCCTGGCCGTGGATCTGCTGCCAGCAGCAGCACATCCAGCCCTCAGTGACAATGTTGCCCGTTCAGGGGTGATGCTTGTGCAGCAATCTGAGGCAGAGGTGGTTTTGTTTTCCTTGGTATGGCATTGAAGCAGCTCACCGCAGCAAGACAGTTCATGCCACAGTGCAGATTGTCAGGCTGCAAAACTGCTCTGAAGCAGAAGAGGTGGAAAACAAGCCCAGTAGTTCCTCCTCAGTGCTGGTCAGTGGCAGCAAGCCTGGGGTGATGGCTGTCCCTTGGGCTGTCTGGGGGAGCTCCTGCTCCAGTGTGTCAGTCGTGGAGAGGATCAAAGCTGTCTGCACCCTCTTAGGTGCTTGACAAGTGCTGATCTCTCCTGTCTTGCTTTCTTCCCCCTCTAGTCAGCAAATAACTATTGTGTTGTTTGAGGTCTTTCCAAAGTTAATACTTTGCATAATTAGGGCTCTGTCAAGAAAAGCAAAAGTCATATGAATGTAAAAGGATGGGCACTTAGGAAGAAATGTTAAAGAAATTGCTAAATATGAGGTGTAGGGGCAACAGCCAAGTGCCAAAGGGCCTCCATTCATTGCACCTCACAAAGCATCGTAGGCAGAGTCTAGAGAGAGAGAGGATCTTCCCATCCTCTGCTTCCTCCAGGGCTGAGCAGAGCCTTGCTGGAGCCAGCAGGGCCTGGAGCAAAAGCCACGCTGTGCTGTGAGAAGAGGAACTGTAGGAAGTGCAAGGACAGGAGCAGCATGAACTAGTTCCTGGGACTGGAGGCTGTCCCCTGAGGAACCCTGAAATAGAAGAAATCCCCATGTTTCAATGGGGAGGTATTCTGTCATCATGAGACAGAGCAAATCTAGAGTGGGAGGGAAAGCTCCCAGGTCTGGGCGTGGATGAGAGGGTCCTGTAGCTCACACAGAGTTTCAGCCTCCATGAGAGGTCAGTGGTGGCTGTGCCAAGACCTGGGTTGCTGGGCAGGGTGGAAAAGTGTAAATCAGAATTCAGGGAAACTCAGGCAGGGCACCAGATCTGACACGATGCTGAGACCTGCCCATCCTGACCTCTAATTCAGAATGTTTGCAGCAGTTTAAAAAAAAAAACCACAGTCAGAGGAGTGACAGCACCTGGTTCTGCAGTTCATTCTGATGTCTCAGAGCTTGTTGGGCATTGCTCATGTAACACCTTTTTCAGGCACCTGAAGGTGATAAACTTTGTTATCTACACATTACTGAGCTTCTGGTGAGGTCGGGGAATTTGTGATTTTGGGAGGTTTGGGCTGGTCATGGAGGAATGAGGGTGCAGTACATCCTTGAATCACACCAGCTGTCAAGGCTGCCATCGTCTCACCTCCAGCTCTGCATGTCCTGCCTTGTTTCCTTTCCAGTAAAGGAATGTGTTGTGTTCTGATTCTTCCAGTAAAAGGCCACTGGTTAGGACTGGGAGCTGCTCTGAGTTCCCAGAACAAACTGGTTTTGCAGGAGCACCCTGTGGGTGCCATGGAGAGTTGGTGTGTGTGCTTGGGGCAGAGGGGAGGTCTGCAGCAGCCCTCAGGCCAGCAGTGTCCTGCCATTCTGCCTTCCTGAGTAAATGGAAATAAGGGAAACAGACTGAGCTGTACATCAGGAGCAGCAGTTTGCAGGGAGCTGCAATTGGAATTGCTGTTCATAGCAACATGAGCATGATGTGACCTGGAGCCATCTGAAAACACGGGACTGGAGAGACCTTCTGGACCACTGAGCCCTGGCTCCTGCTGTTACAGCACCACAGCACGTGGTGTTCCTTGGATTAACTCTGCAGTTGCAGATTTTGCTTTTCCACTGGAGACTGCTCCAAGGTTTTTTGCAGAGTTTTTAGAAGCTATGTTGTACTTTCCAGCCCAAATTAATTCTTGGGCAACTTGGTATCTGTGTCTCCTGGTCTTAGTATTGTCTTTTAGCTTAACTTGATTCTCTTTCTTCTGGAAGTAGTTGGAGAGCAGTCATATCCCTCAGAGGAGTTCATCTTTTGGCTGCTCTCTGCTTTCCTCAGGCAGTGTTGTTTGACTTAAACATCATGGGGTGGCCAGAGTGCCACCCTGCACACTGTGGAGGAGCTCATGGGGACCTGGTGCCACAGCACTGGCACCACCACGGTCACAGAAAATGTCTCTGCAGCCACTTTTCATCACTGTGTCCTTGTGGCAGGTGATGACCAACCTGTCCTGGTCACATACCCTGTTCTTCTCATCCACTGTTGTCACCTGCATGTCCCCAGCTCATGGGACAGTGGTTCAAGGGCACATCTGGATTTGACTGCTGGATTTTCCTGGTTCTTGGTTCTATATATATCCTTCCTGCCTAATTGTAAATGCTACTTTGTCTGGCCTGACATGGGAAGAAATCAGCAGATTTCATCAGTAAATCTCTAAAATTTCTGCCAAAGTTATTAATACAGTCATTAAATGACACTGGGCTCAAGGATGGTGCTTAAGCAGATTCATTTGCAGTTGCTCCCCGATCTCATGTTCCCTTTCAGTGCACTGCCAACAGCTTTTCCTCTCAAATCAGATTTCTGTGCATAGAACAAGGTTTCTGGTAATTCGTGTTCTCTTTCTCAACCGGTGGCTCTCTGTATCTAACATCTTGCTGAATTCCAGGTAAATGCGGTTGATTTCTCTTCCCTCATGTGATAGACCAGGATTTCCCCATTGCAGGGAGGCTCTTGGATCAGTTTTCTCTGATAAACATCTGACACAGAATGCTCCATGTGTATGTCCTGCCCTTTCCTTCAGAGCCCGCCACAAGCCTTGTGGTGCTGCTGAGGTTGGATATGGGCATTTTGTTCTAAAAATAATTTTTTTCACCTTTTTTTTCAAATGTTGGCACCACATTTTAAGTCACTCTGTGTAGTGCATCACTACTCTGTTCAAATTTGCTGCATCAAAGTTTCAGGTGCACTGTCATCCTTGGCTTCCTCTGCACCCTCACATCTCCTGTTTGAGGACATACAGTTGTTTGGCTTAGTCAGTGACGGGAATTTTCATTTCTGTCCTGTTTCTTGTACCCTTAGAGCCTTTCCCCCAGTGTTCAGCATGGTTGCAGCTGGAAGTGAATCCCAGAATGGTTTGTGTAGGAAGGGACCAAAGCACATCCTGTCCACCCCCTGCCATGGGCAGGGACACCTTCCACTGTCCCAGGCTGCTCCAAGCCCTGTCCAGCCTGGCCTTGGACACTGCCAGGGATCCAGGGGCAGCCACAGCTTCTCTGGGCACCCTGTGCCAGGATGTCCCCAACCTTACAGGGAAGATTTTCTTCCATATATACAGTCTAAATCTACCAACTTCCGGCACTGAGTGCTGGTGGAGGACACAGATGCATCAACACCTGAGCCAGGTGTGTAGGTGTGCTCTGCAGCCAGGGAGGAGGTGCCAGTGCATGTACAGTGTCCTAAAGTAAGAGCCCTGGGTGGCTTTGGCCTGACAAGATGAGGTGAGTGATTGTCACTGCTCATAAATTACATCCCCATGGCCTTGGGGTGGCCCACAGCACCATCCAGGCATGGCAGGTGAGCTGCTCTTCCTCCCACCAGCCTCCCAAGTCAGGGGAGGTGAAATATCCCTCCCAGCTGTCCCTGGTTTGGAGGCAAGGACAGCCCTTTTTCCTTTTTTCTCAATCCTTACCTTTCTGCACAGTGTCCCCTCACTCCATTCCCCTGTGCTCGTTCCTTCTGTAGCTGAAACACAGGCCTGTCTCTGCCTCTGCACTGTCTCAAACCACAGAATGAGTTAAAAACCTCTCTTCATCCCTGCACTCCCATCCTCTGAGGTGCACAGCGCCATGCTGAGCAGGGCCTTTTTATCCAAGTGAATGATCTGCTTGTTCTCAGCATCCTTCTCAAAGTGAGTGTTTATCCACTGAGATTTCGGCTCCTTCCCTCTCAGATTATTTCCTCTTTGATGATACACATTCATGAGGTTTATAGCATCTTTGAACTGAAGGTATTTTCTCTTTATTTCTGATGATCTGAGTGAACTTCTGTCTGTTACTCCATTTCTTTATTTTCTTAAAACTTGTCCTTTAAAACCAGAACTTTATTTTTTTGTTTATGCTGCCATTAATTTACACTGATCTCACTTCTGATTCCCAGGATTAACTTCCATAACCTGACCTGCTGTGTTTGCATTACTTTTAATGCAACCACTGTCAAAATGTCAACCACTTTACAAAAAATAACCCAAACCAAATCCTGATGAAACCTTTGTAAAGCATCACCTTGTGTTGTGTTTCTGTGGCTGTTGGGTGAAGAAGGTCATGCAGTCTGACTCTGGGATATTCAGAGATATTACCAAGAACATGTGTTCCCCTCTCTGTCTGGGCAGTGAATGTTTCTTACAGGGACTTGTCCTGAGGATGGAAATTGTTTTTCCAGCAATGTTACAGTGGTTTTTTGGTCATACTCCTCTGGAGTCCCAGGGCCCCAGTGCAAGCAGCTTGTCTTTTGTTTCCCTGAAGGATATTGATAGAAAGGTACCTCCATTACCTTTGTGTTTCTCCTTAATCAACTCACGTGTGCCTGTCTGGTGCTTCCTCCCACCCGCACCTCCGTTTGTCAGGCGTTTTGCATCTCCCTTGGTGTCGCTCCCGTCGGTCCCCGCCGTCCCTGCTGCCCCCCCTGTGCCCATTGCTGCCCTGTGCCAGCTGCTGGGGCTGCCCTGGGCTGGTGTCAGCTCCTGGCTTTTGTGTCAGAGTGTTTCCCCTCTTGGGAACACTGTGGGCTCTCACGTGTCATCCGTGCTCGGGGTGGGTGGAAGGACCCAGCAGGGAGCTGGTGGCCCACGTGGGCAGGGGGTCACTGGAGGGTCACCTCAGCTGGGACATGGTCTGCCACCCCTGTGTCACTCACCTGGCTGCTGTCCCCTCAGTGTCAGTGCTTCCATCCCATGCTCACGCACCCTCTGACGCCGTGTGTGCAGAGATGTCCCAGCCCATCCCAACCTCCCATCTGCTGCGTAGGATACAGAGAGTCCCATCCTTGGGATGTGTTTGGAGAGGAGCAGCAGTGACAGCACCAGGGGGTCCTTGGGGTGGGGAGATTGAAAATTGGAGTAGGGTTTAATCCAGCGCTGTGCATGGCACAGAGGGTTTGCACATCATCCAAGGGCTGTTTGCCAGCCGTCCAAGGGCTACGTGCATCTAAAAGGTGACTAGGGGGATGAGCAGGAATTGTGTGGGATGAGCCAAGGTGTAGAATGAGGAGAAATGGAATTAAGTCAATTTGAGGTGATGTTTGGGTGAAATATGGCAAAACATGGCTAAGATTCTTTGTTAGTTTTCTCACCACCCTTTTTGTCTGATAAAACCTGCAAACTCTGCTCTGTTGACCCCTGCCAGATGTGCTGGATTGCAGCTTGAACAGCTGGTGGGTGCCTAGGCTGGCAATGCACACAGGACTCAGGGGAGGCTGGCAGGACTGCATTTCCCAGCATGTCTCCACTCCTAAAGAGGGCTTGTTCTCTTTTCCTAGACAGAAGCAGCTCGTTAGACGGCTCTCTGCAGGGACCAGGCCGGGGTACAAAGCGCTATTCCCAAGATTCCCCTCCATACAGTGCTCCTCTCTCCCCCAAGTTACCAAAGAATGACCGTCACCCTTTGGAAGGTGAGCAGAGCGTCTCTTCCCAAAGCTGCTGTCCCCAGCACCCTGTCCTGGCTGCAGCAGGGCTGGATCTGCCGTGTCCAGCCGAGCTGTGGCTTCAGGGAGCTGCTTTGCTTGTCCCTGGCATGGGTTGTGCTTGGCATTCCAGACGGGAGTGGATGAGCTGCTCTGTGGTGAGGCTGTTCCCTGTGCAGATGTGTCAGGGGTGTGGAGTGCAGCGGGAATTCCTTCTAACCCTGACAGTTACCATCTCACACCATATAATCTGTGTGTGGGATTAACAGTGCTCCAGCTGCCCCAGTCCATCTGCCCCTGGGTTTTTCCCCGAGGGTTTGCTGCAGCCTGTTGTACAGATGCTGATGTGCAGCTCTACAGCCAAGAACTTGCTGCCCTCTCCTAGGATCTCATCTTGTTCCTCAGAGTCCTCCCTAAAACAGCTGGGGGGGCTCACTGGCTCCACATCATTCTTATTCCACACTGCTGCTCCTCCCCAGAGTCCCTTGGCATGCAGATGTGCTGGGCCACGTTCCCAGCAGCAGCTGCAGGAGTGTGTTCTGTGCTGTGTGATCCACAGGTGTCCCTTGCATGTGCAGGTGGGAGATGTCCAGGAGGTCCAGGTAGCTGGAGGACTCCCTGAACTGAGTAATCTTCAATAAATACTCTTCTTCTTTTGTTCTGAATTGCAAACCCTTCTTAATGGAGATTTAACCTTACTGATGCCCTTTAATTAATAGATGGTGAAATCTGCCAAGGTGTTAGTCACAGTTCTTTGTAACATATCCCTGAAAAATTGCTGGAGACTCCTGTGTGGGCTCACAATTCAGTGGCTTCATGCTCTGTTGCTGTCCCTTTAGAATTCCCATTTCCCTGGTTTTCTGGGGGTTGCTAATTGCAGGTGTGAGTGCCCAGCCTGCCACCACTGTGGGTGACTTTGGTCTCCATCCATCCCTGTGCCCTGTGCTCTGCAGGATCACTGACTCTGTCTCTAAGCGCAGCTGGTCTGAGCTTGCACCCTGTGACAGAGAAACTGTGGCTGCCCCACCCCTGGGAGTGTCCAAGGCCAGGTTGGACAGGGCTTGGAGCAATCTGGGATGTGGAAGGTGTCTCTGCCATGGCAGGGGGTGGCACTGGATGGGCTTTGAGGTCCCTCCCAACCCAAACTATTCCGTGATTCTATGATGGACAGTTTCCAGTGGCCTCATTATGTGCAGTAATTAAAACTGTAGGTTTGTCACAGAGCTGACGCGAAGACAGAGGTAGTGTGTGGCACTGCCTCATCTATTCCAGCATATTGACAAGTCAAAAACTATTCCCTGAGGAATTCCCTAACCCTAACCCTAACCCTTTTTTATAATAATAGTTTTTCACCTCCAAAAACACATCCGTGCTGGGTTCCTTGATACCCCTCTGCTGCATCAGCCACTGCACTTGGGTAACCATTGGCACAGCCCAGCCCCTCCTCCTCCCCCAGCCTGTTCCTGAAACACTGGATTGCCCCAAAGGTTCAGGTGCCTTGGTTGGGTGGTGAATATTGCACACTCTGTATTGTCAGTGAAGAGAGAAGGCTTCCATAATGGGTAGTTCCAAGGAGAAGCCTTCATTAGGTTTCTACAAGAATGATTCTTAATCTGCTTCAAAGTCTATTCAGTCATCCCTCAGCCTTTGAATGGGTTGTGCCATCTGGATGCCAGAATTTTCCAACCTCTTCCAGAAAAACACAGACAAATGGGCAGGAATTGTGTCTACATGTGAGGAGGGTGATCCTTCCTGCAGCAGCTTGCTCTGGTTCTGTTTGTCCAAGGAGGGAGCAATGAGGTGCAGTTCCAAATTCCATCTAGAAATTCATTCTTATCCCACAGCTAAAAGATGTAACAAATAAATCCTCCTCCACCATGAAATTGAGGTGCAGGCAGGAATATTTGCATTTCAGAGGATATATTTTAAGAATATGCACCTGAAATACTTGAATATTGGCTATTTCTTGAGCAAGGTACATCTTCTCATGGGGATGAACTCTTTCTCAGACAGCAGCTCCTGAACACTTCGCAGTTTGCCATATGGAAGGCTGTGACCAGTGGGACATCTCCATTCATCCTGCATTTGGCAAGAAGCAGAGACATGAGGAGGGGATCTCACTTCTCACATTGTTTTTCCTCTTGCATCCAGTGGCGTTTGTGTGGCTTTTTGCTGAAACACTGCAGTCCCAGCACAGTGGGGCCCTGCTTTTACAGCCCATCACTTGCTGGAAGCAGTGGGTGTTCATGAGTAGTGCAAATCACATTTGTGCTTGTGGCCAAACTCCCGTGTTTTAGCAGTAAAATGACACTGTTGAGCCTATAACACTATTTGTTTAATTAAACTTTAATTATCTGCTCCCTGCCTCTCCGCCACTAATTGTGGCATGTTTCCCTACAATGTGCCAACTGCCAGCCTTTAGTTAAATCCAGCAGTTTGTGTAAGGAAATCAGCCTCCTCCCCCTCCAGCACTGGTTATCAGGGTGAAGGATCCTGGATTGTGCCCTGCCACTTGCAGGAACATGTTTTCATCTGCTGCAGATGATTCCCAGGAACAATAATCATTCCCCTCTTGCCTCATCTCCCTCTCCATTCCCTGGAGGTGCCATTCATCCAGCAGTTCCCTGCATACATGTATTTTTAGGAAAACCCTCGATCTCTCTTGCACCAGCCCTGCCACGAAGCCCCCAGCTCTGCTGCAGTGTTCCAGCCCAACCAGGCACTCAGCTGTGCAGGGATAGGGAGCCTGGGGATCACCATCCTCATCCGTGGCCTCTGGGTGTGTGATCAGCAGCTTGTGAGCAGGATCACATATTTGCAGGATGGATCACCGTGCATGCTTGTCATGACAGTGTGTTAATTGTTGAGTGAAGTCATTTCTGAGGGTGAGCTTTGGATCCTCAGCCTTGCACCAACAGGAACCTGTACATGTGCTCTCCCAGCCTTCCTTTTCCCTCCTGAAATTCCTTCTGCTGATGCCAACCCCTGCTGTGAGAGCTCTGGGGTTTTTGGGAGCACTCAGACTTGTGTTTGTCTGACCCAGCACATCTGGGTGTGTGTCCCAGGACTTCCCATCAAGCTGAAGCTCTTTGTCCCCCCAGAATGTGCAGCTTTGAGCTGTTGCCATGCCCACAGCCACTGTCCTCTGACAGCTCAGAGGGCTGTGCCCACTGACCCCTCTCCTGCCTCTGCCCTTCCCTGGCAGTCTGCACCCTTCCCCAGATGTTTAATGGGAAGTGGTTTGGGGTTTAAACAACTGTCCTGTTGAACAGGAGTCCAAATCTAGCTGCTTGGAAGCAGCTACAGTGGAAACCCAGTGGTGTGACATCCACTGGTGGACCTGCTGGGCAGGGGATCTCCACCCAGCCCAGGCCAGGGCAGCCAGCTCTGATTTGCATCCAGTGTGGGGCTGAAATGTGATGGTGGGAGTCCAGGAGGGGTCTGAAGTTATTCAGGATAGCTGTAAGTCAGAAAACCATTTTTTATGCATTGAGAACTTCCCATGTGGGAAGTGAGTGCCACATGGGCCAGCACAGGACAGGACACCAGGGGTGACAATCTTCGCACCAGCAGTTTGTATGTGGGAATTTAGGCTATGCTGCTTTCTGGGCATATCCCAGACACCTAAAAGCAAAGAACAGCAGCAGTGCCTCAAGTGCAGAGTGATGAAGCCCCAGGGTGGGAGCAGCAGTTGCCCAGCTGATAACCCTACACCAGCCACCCTGGGCTGGCCAACAGCCACACAGGGCTGTTCCCATTTCATACCCTTATCATCTGAAGCCCTGGCCAGTCTGGGGCTGGAGCAGCTGAACTGGCATCTGGGACCTGTGCTCAAACACAGGCAGCAGAATTCCAGAGGATTCCATCTCTCACAGTAGTGCTGTAGTTCATAGAAACCAGAGCAAAGAAGGTGCCTTCAGACATGGCTGCTCCAGTCAGTGGAACCCAACATCTGCATCACTCTGGTACTGCTTCAGGCTCTGGCAGGCTGCACTTCCCTTCACTGGAGGGTGGCAGCATCAGCTCAGCCAGGAATTCGGGAAAATCTCAGCAGCTTTAGGGGCCTCCCAGGCTGCAGACCCTGCACCCTCACCAGCATCCCAGTTCAGCACAGCAATGCTGTGCTGGCTTCCCACCCACTGCTCCTGTGCTCTGGGAAGTCCCAGGGAAGAAACCCAGGGCCTGGCAGTACAGTGGTTCAGGCTCCTTTCCCCTTGTCACCTGCCTTGGTGTTTGAGCAGCAGCAGCTCGGGGCTGTGAGCTGCCCTTGGGGTCCCTACGGACACTTGAAGGAGCTGCAGCTCCCAGCCATGTGTGCTGGCCAGTCTGGAGTGCACAGGCAATGTCCTTTGCTGGGGAGCTGCTTCCCTCCTTGGCTGTAAGAACTTGGCAGGTATTTCATAATAAAGAACTCAGGTATTTAAGGGTGACTTAGGGCACAAAGGCCACCTGGGCTGAGACTTGGTTGTGCCATAGTAAAACATACAAAGGTGGCCCTGCAATGAAGCTGTCACAGAGTAACAGCAGAGGCAGATCTTGTGACCATGGATAGTCTCCTCAGCCCCTCCATTCCAGTAGTGCCACTGACAGCTGGAAATTGAGTGCATTTCTGGAGAAGCTGAGGAAGGTATTGCTCTAATACCCTGCCTGGGAGAGCCCTCAGCCCAGTCCCTCCTGTAAATGTCCCAGCACAGGAAGTTGGTCTCTGGCATGGTTAGACTGGAGAAGGGCCCAGCAGGCCAGGAGGGACAAGCAGCTCATCACCAGCATGTTGCTTTTGGTGTGGGAGCATTGCCTGGCCCTGACAGTGCAGCTCCCTCCTGCTCTGCATGTGTGTGACACCCAATCCCAAACACCAGGGCCGTTCCCCTGCACGCTGATGCTGAGGATGTGCAGTGTGTGACCCCTCAGGGAGCCTCCCTCCCTCCCTGCCCAGGGCTGTCTGTGAGTCCTGTGTCCATTGGCATCCAGATGGGACAGCCCTGCCCTGCCCCGCGGTGCCTCTCGGCCACGGAGGGGCCCAGGGCAGTCATGGGAACAGGGCTGGGCCACAGCTGGTGGTGGCATGGACAGAGTGGCTGAACAAAGGAGCTGCTGCTCCAGTCTTGGGCCATTATCACTACACCAGTTGGACTGGCATTGGCAGATGGTGACACCATTTGCAGATTGGCAAACTGGTGAACACCAGGACTCTGGCAGTGCCTGGTTTGATCCCTGTGCTGGGGAGAGACCAGCGAGGGGTCAGCCCCAGCAAACACTGCCACTGCTGTGGCTCTGCCCTGCGTGGGACCAGCGGGCCGTGGCGTTCGGGTGCACTGACTGCAGCTTGGTGCGTTCCAGGTGAAACCTTTGTCCTGGGAGATGGCCTCCCAGGGCCCTTGGAGCCTCGCCTGGACCCCATGGACTCTGCCTTGAATTCTGTCAATTCATCCAGCCACAGCAGGAGCTCCAGAGACTATCGCCTGCCAGGATACAGGCACCTGCACCAGCCCTCTAGCCTCAGCCAGGGCAGCACCTCTGCCCTGCGCAGGCTTAGCTCTGGGGGTAAGAGCTCAGAACAGCCCAGCAGCTGTACATTGGGCAATAAAGGGCTTTTCTAACTCCAGTTACACCTTTCTAACTTTAGCAAGTACCAGAAGCTGGACTCTGCACAGCCAACCAAATCTGTTAGGTGTGATGGCACCTGGAGGGTGGCAGTGTGGACAGGTGACACTGCTCCTTTGGCTGGTGACTGAAGGGACCTGGAGGTCAGCGGGGAGGAAGGAATAGGCAGGAGCTGAACTGTGTCCAAGTGGTAATTGGGTGTCTGAGACTGCAGGGATGGATTGGGAATGGCTGGGGAGTCAGGAGTTGCTGGGAGGATGGGCAGATGCATGAATGGCACTTGTCCGTATGGAGGAAAAGGGGCAGGAGAGCTGAGCTGCTCATTGCCACGTGTGGGGTTGCAAAAAGCTTTATTTTATGTGCATGGTGTCAGTAAAAGCCTCTGAAAAGCTCAGGCTGATGGTGCCTCCCCAACATGTGTGTTGGCAGAGCTGAGACAAGGGGCTGTGCCCATTGGGAGCAGGGCTTGTGCCAGTTCAGGCCGTGCTTGTGGACAGCAGGATGTCACCTGTGGGTTCAGTCTGTCAGAAGATGCAGCCAGTGAAAACATAAACCAGCTTTGCTGTGTTAAATGTGCTGAAGGTGTTGGGAGGGGAGGAGGAACTGTACGTGGTGAGAGACGTGGCAATGGCAGGGGGTGCTCTGCGGAGATGGAAGTGTCAGCCGATGGACAAGGAGGAGTGGGAGCTGGGGACAAACAAGGGAAATTGGGGTTGACAGAGGGGACAAGGGCTCTGTGTAGAAGGCTGTCCTGAGAAGTCAGGCCTAAGGAGAGGGAATAAGGCTTTGGTGCCAGGAATCTGGGGCACAACCGGGCAGTGCCCCTTGCCGTGTCTCTGCCGTGCTGCGGGAGAGGAGCTGAGTGGTGGATGGAGGGTGACTGACGGCGGGGCAGTGCCAGGGACCCCAATAACAGCACTGTCTGGCATCCCCAGGGTCGGACAGGTACCTCAGCTCCAGGGACAGCTCCCGGCTCAGCAGCCGCGACCCCTCGTCCTGGACGGTGGAGGAGGTGATGCAGTTCATCCGCGAGTCTGACCCACAGCTGGGCCCCCACGCTGACCTCTTCCGAAAACATGTGAGTGCCACGGTCCAAGTGCAGATGTGTGTGTATGTGTGTTACAGCTGGGAGGGGGCAAATCACGGGAAAAAAATCCAGGAGAGTCAGAAAACGACAGCACTTAGACCAGCTGGAGTTCTGTGCTTCCTAAAAAGGTCCTCATAAATCCTGCTCATGCCCTGTCTGGGCTTGGATCCTCATCAGAACCCCTCGGGAGCAGCCTGGATGTGTATGGAGCCTCTGCAATGAACCCCAGCACTGAAAGCACAAACTCTGCTGCTCCTGGCGTCTAATACTTAACCTCGTGGCAAATTTTTCCTGGCAAGAAACACATTCCAAGTGGGATTTACAGAGTGCATTGCTGCTCAACTCCTGAAACAGGGAGTCTCCTAAGGCGCTGGTCCTTGTGCGCATCTGCAAGTGTAAAACAGCTGCAGACACAGCATGGAGTTTGTACCATTAAAGCTGTAAGAGAGGTTTGGCAGCTCCATGTCCTGATTCCTGCAAGAACTGTCTTCCCTCTGCCTTGGGCTGCTCATGAAGTTGGAGCAAACCACCTGGTGCTGTGTCCTGCTCTGGGTTGACACAACACTTCTTTTTTTAATTAGTTCCATTTTAGAAACACCAGTAATTGAGAAATGTTTGTTTTAATTATGCAAAAACTACCAAGGGATGGAAGTGCCCTGGATTGACAATCCTGAGGAGAACCTTGCTTTCATCTGTGGAAGGGAAAAATGGATCAAACCTAGTACTGGAGATCCCTGGAGATCTCACCAACCTGAACCCAACTGAGCACTGACATAGGGCAGATTTTCTGTTGTTCGAGGTTGTGCTTTTTATTTTTCATTTATAAGTCCATTGACATTTTCTTCATGGAAAACTGTCCAGTGCAAAGCTCTGGACCCAGCCTGGACTGGGTCATGGAAAGGAGTGCCGCAAGGGACTGGGAGACTTCCACTTGCAAATGCCAAATACAAAGCTCTGGTTATTCTAAGCTTCATGAGCCATCTCCTCCTGAGTCTCAGGAGGGACACATCCAGCTTTGCTGTAAAGGATCAGATGCTTTGAAACTGCTGTGTTGGAGCCAGCCCCAGGGGGAATGAGGAGCTCCACCACTCTCGGCCTCTGGTTCGGACTGTGCTGTGAAGCTCCAGAAACAGAACCACAGAATCAGTCAGGTTGGAAAAGCTCTCTCAAATCGTGCAGTCCAACATTACTCCAGCATTGCCAAGACCACCACTAAACTATTTTCCCAAGTGCCACATCCACACATTTTTTGAACACTTCCAGGGATGGTGATTTCAGCTTGTGCCAGTGCCTGACCACCCTTTCAGAGAAGAAATTTTTCCTGGTATCACATAGCACAGGCTTTTTGGGTTTTGGGATCTGTTCCCTCACCTCCGTCTTCAGCCAGGACTTCAGGGCTGTGTGTGTCACAGCAGGACTGTCACCATCGACACATTCTCTGCCAGATTTCTCCTGTGCTGGGATGACAATGCCCTGGAGTGAGCAACTGCTCCCCTGCATTGCCACTGCCTCTGTCATTCCCCTGTCAGCAAAACCTCCCTTTTCCTTCTCCCCATGTCCCTTCAGGATGTGCTGACCCTCTGGGAATGGCTCCAGGGTGTTGATCACCCAGCAGAATTCCTACCG
The DNA here is from genome assembly GCA_036630365.1 of Acanthiza pusilla. Lineage (NCBI taxonomy): Eukaryota > Metazoa > Chordata > Aves > Passeriformes > Acanthizidae > Acanthiza > Acanthiza pusilla. The sequence goes on along the minus strand of JAXCHO010000176.1, from coordinate 5,370,555 downwards.
TGTTTGTGGGTCCGAGGCCTCAGCAGGGTGGTGGATGTAGGGCGACACCATACTGGGATGATGTCCATACTGGGATTTCTATACTGGGGTGATGTCCATACTGGGACGATGTCCCTACTCGGATGATGTCCTTACTGGGACGATGTCCATACTGGGATGTCCATACTGGGACGATGTCCATATTGGGATGTCCATACTGGGACGATGTCCATATTGGGATGTCCATACTGGGACAATGTCCAGACTGGGATGTCCATACTGGGATGATGCCCACACTGGGATGTCCATACTGGGATGATGTCCATACTGGGATGATGTCGACACTGGGATGTCCATACTGGGATGATGTCCATACTGGGATGATGTCCACACTGGGATGCCCATACTGGGATGATGTCCACACTGGGGTGCTGCCCACACTGGGATGCTGCTGAGCAGGGCTCTCACACCCAGCCCTGCTGCTGCATTTTGGGCCCAGCCTGGCTCAGGCAGGGCAGGGTCTCCCAGGGGCCATCACAAGCACTGAAATTTCCCTCCTTGCAGGAGATTGATGGCAAAGCCCTGCTCTTGCTGCGGAGTGACATGATGATGAAGTACATGGGGCTGAAGCTGGGGCCAGCCCTGAAGCTCACTTACCACATCGACAAGCTAAAGCAAGGCAAGTTCTGAGAGGACTCCCGGCAGGATGGATCCTGGAAGCTCCGCTCCCGGCCGTCCCCACCCGCGCTCACCTGCCGACAGGTTCGCATGCACACACCCCTCCCGCCGCAGACGGACACTGCCGAAGCCAGGCCGGGCCCTCAGGGCCCTGCCCGCCCCGGCCAGGCCCCGACAGGCGCTCGGGAGGAGCCTGGCACAGCTGGGCTTCGCACCAGACTCGAGCTGTGGGCACTGGAAGCAGAGGGTCTCTCCCTGGTGCCCAGCCAGCACTTCTCCGTGGGCTCCTGGTCCTGCTTCCCTGCGATGGAGCAGCGCTCTGGGCAGTGCCAGGAGGCACTGGGCGCTTGCAGCAGCTCCTCCTGCTCTCTTCCGTGGCTCAGTGCTCCCAGCCTCACCTGCCAGGTGAGGCTGCCCAGCCTCAAGGGGCTCAGTGCCCCCAACCCACCCTCGGCCCTGTGGCACCGCAGCGAGCTCAGAGCATCGCCCACCCGGCCCCGTCTTCCACGCTGGGGGAGCCCATCCACCCAGCTCTGCCTGCCCCCAGCTCCTGACCTGGCTCCAGCTGGGCACACTGGGCTGGGGGTGGAACCCTCCATATTTATTCCAGACTGGGGAGGCCGTGGGGGAGCATGGAGTGAGCAAGAGAGCCTAGGAGCAGAGCTGGGCCTGGTGTGCCCTGGCACTGATGGGCCTGGGCTGGTGTTGGAGGCTGCCTGGATGCTGCAGGACTCGGCTGATCCTTCTCACCTTTTTTTTTTTTTTTTTTTTTTTTTTTTACTATGGAGTTGTCTGTTTAAAACAATGATTTTTCTACCTGTGTTGAACTCACAACTCTTGGTGATTTTTAGCCAGAGCTGCCAAGGTTTGTCTTCCCAGGGGCCCTCCTGCTCCTCTAGAGTTTCAGACTGTCCCAGCTCAGCGTGTGCGAGAGAGAGAGTGTTGGGTCTGGCCAGAGCATTGCTCGTCCTGTGAGGGCTTTGCCCTGCCCGAGGTACGTGTTGGTCTCAGGCAGTTTAATGTATTTATTTTTGATGGCACTTGAGTGGTTCCCGTGGTCCCAGACATGTTTCTGCAGCTATACAAGGAGTGTCGGCGTGGAGCCACCAGCGGTGCCACCACGGTGTCCCCTGGGCAGCAGCTGCCAGCAGGGCTCTGCCCAACTGCAGAGCATCACTGGCACCAGCCTGGGCTGAGCTGGGCAGGGCTGACAGGACAGGGCTGATGTGGCCAGCACGGGCTGTCCCCAGCGTGTCCCCACACACTCCTCAGCACGGACCCCCCCACACACACACAACGCTTCCTCTGCAGTGACCAAAGCGCTGGGACGGAATCTCCACTCCAAGCACTTCTTCTCCTGTCCTTAGCTCACCCTCTGCGTCTGGAGCCACAGCTCACACCCTCCCTGCAGCCTCGAAGGCCTGGCCAGCAGCAGGACGGGCCCCTGTGGTGACCAACCCTCCAGGCTCTTGCACTGAGTCAGGTTTACCCCTAAGGGGCAAAGTTGCAAAAAAAATAAAATACCCCAAACCCCAAAGTAATAAAAAGGCTTTTTGTCCTATAGCGCAGCCTGCGCTGCCGGCCCGGGCCTGGGCTCTGGCTGCTCGAGGAGCCCTCGCTCCCAGCACGGCCTGGGACCCCTCGGCGTGACCCGGCCCTGGTCCCGCTGCAGCCAGGCCCCCGCAGGGTCAGCCAGTGCTTTCCTCTGCACTTATTTTACATCGATTTGTTTATAAATAAAAGGATACCAAGTCCCTCCCCGCTGTTTGTGCACTGATGGCGCCGCCGGGCTGAGCCCCGGCCGTGGGGGGGCACAGGGACAGGAGTGGGGCTGCCCCAGGACAGACCCCGGGACACACCCCCGGGGACAGACACCAGGAGAGACCCCCGGACCGACCCCCGGAACAGATCCCCGGGACACACCCCCGGGACAGACCCCGAGACAGACCTCGGGACACAGCCCTGCCTGCCCCCGCCGCTCCTCCGGGGCTGGGTGGGAGAGCTAGGCCAGGGCAGGGCTGAGGGAAGGCAAAGACACGGGCAGGGTTTGGGGTGGAATGGCCCGAATGACGCGGGTTTGTGAGGCCAGCGAGGCCCATCGTGTCCTCCCCGTGTCCCCCAGCCCCTTTGGCACCCCCAGGCCCACACCCATCCTGCTCTTTGTGGTGCTCACAGAGGCTTTTGCAATTCCTTCTTCCAGCCTGGAGCTTGAGGGCTGCGGGGGCAGGAGCAGGGCTGAGCCCCTGACCGCACGGCTTCCACCAGCCCCAGAGCCCTTCCCGGGGTCGGTAAGGGAGGTGGGCACAGAGCCCTGCAGCCCATGGGGGTGGGGGCTGAGCCCTGAGCTCCCTGCACTGCTCCCACCGCAGCCCATTGCCCTGAGCCCTGAGGGCTGCCGGGGCTGCTCCGGCCCACAGAGGGGTCCTGGCACGGCATGGGCAACCCGAGGGGCCAGAGGCCAAGGGGGCCAGGCCAGGCCCCAAGATGGGGCTCAGCAGGGCTGGTCCTTCATGGCGAGGGTGAGGAGAGATGGGCTGAGGGGTGATGGCTCTCAGAGCCCCATGTGCTCTGAGCCGCAGGTTTGTGTCCCAGCTCGAGCTGCACCCACAGCAGCTGGTGACATCCCACAGCAGCTGGTGGCAGGAGGGCACCCAGCCGCCAGTGAGGTGGGGCTGGAAGGTCGTGGTTGGTCACTGAGGTCCAGCAGCAGAGGAGGGGTCAGAAGCCCTCAGGTCTCTCCTGCAGGCCTGGCGCTGCTGCCCCAGGGCTCCTGTCGAGGTGACACCCCTGGGGCCACTTGTCCCAGCACACAGACCCAGCCCAGGCTCCCAGTGTCCTGGGGCTCCAGCACAGCAGCACTGTCCCCCCCAGCACCATCTCCTCCAGGGACTGCAGCAGACACACATCTGTGCCCACAGCCCCTGGCAGCAAACCCGGGGTGACAAAATGCATCCATGTTTGGGCCTGGGACTGTGCTGTTGAGGCACAGCAGTGCTTTGGTGACATCCCAAAGCCACTCAACTCCCAAATCTCCATGACAAGCCCTGTGGATGCCCAATTTATTTGTAAAATTTCACTGCATCTTCTTTAACTGCTCATTTCTGTTGCTGTCCCAGGGTCTGGTCCTGCATCAGCAAGAAATGCTCCCAACTGTGGAGCAGATAAACCCTCCCGGGGCAGCTCAAAGCCAAAATCCATTGGAAACACTTTTCTGCCCCGCAGAGCAGCCTGCAGGCACAGCCCAGGTTACCCACATTTCTCCACTGCTAGAGGGAAGCCCCAAAATTTAAGTTTTTGGGAACCCATGTCTAAACCCAGTGTGAATACAGCTCACAAGTTTAGAGGAGATTCATTCAAGATTGGGCAGTTTTTCCCTCCCTCCAAGTGGGACAGGAACAGAGCAAGTTCAGGGCTCCTTACTCAGTTTATTACAAATGAGCGTTTAATGACCCATCAGTTGCACGGTTTTGGCCAAAACAAACATTTCAGGAGAAAAAAAACACAGTTGTGCTGCAGCTGAGGGAGGATCTTAACCTTCCCCCAGAAGCAGCCAGGCCAGGGCAGGACTGGGCATTAGCAGAGCACTGCAACTCAATCATTCCTGCACAAGAGCTGGAATTGCACACCAGCAATGCTCGAAGCTCACCAGGCTCCCAGCAGCTTCACTGGGAATATTTAAAACAACTGAGGACTAAAGCAAGGGGGGCTGGGGAGGAGATCACCGAGGAGGGACAGGACAGGGTTGGTTTCCTGGCTCAGCCAGGTCTGACCATGCAGCTCCCCCCGAACTCCAGCGAGCTGCTCAATTCTGAGTGTGCAACACCTCAGACAACAGAGCTGCTTTCCTTCCTTTCCTCTCCATCACCAAAGGCCACACAGGGCCATGTTCCATGGCAGCACCAAGCAGGGAACCAAGTGAGTTCAGCCCCCTCAGCCCTGCACAGCAACACGCACCACCCAAGCCCAGAAACACCGAGGGGAGGCTGAGCCCCTCCCTCAGAACAGCCCTTGGGAACTGAGCACAGGACACACGACTCCAACGTGGACAAAAGGCAACGGAAGGCTCCGCTTCACATCCATGAAAAAGCACCAGGAACTGTTGTGTCCCAGGGCAGGGACACGGTTCAAGGCAGCAGTGGAAGTGGTTCAGTGGTTCACTCTGTTCTCACCTCCCCCTTGATGCAAGGGGTCGGAGTTCCCCAGCCCCAGGAGCAGCTCCAGGAGCCCTGGCACAGGGAGGGCTCGCACAGCCCCCTCAGCTCAGGGCTTCCCTGGCAGCTTTGTCCTCCTGCCCCCCAAACTGATCCCAGTTCATCACATCCCTGCAGTGACACGTCAGCCACAGCTGAGCGTGTTCCAGAGTAACACTATTCCAGGAAAATTTTCCTGGTCACAAATTCATTGTGGCAATGAATGCACCAAGAGCACCAGGGCCAAAGGTTTGTACATACTACTAAAAAAAAAAACCCAGAAAAAAACCTTCCCCTTTCCCTGAAAATAAAAGGCTGCATGAAGCTGCCCAGAGCCCTCTCTGCAGCACAGCCCAGCTCAGACCTTGAGCCAGCCCCCAAAATCTCATGCCATGCACATAATTTCATCAGTAAGTAAAGACTGAGGAGTGAGCAGAAAGACTGGAGAAAGCAACTCCACTGTCAGAGCCAAGGCACCCTTGATGCCAAGTACTCCCTGCACTGGGAAGGACGTGTGCCACGGGATTCCCCTCAACACATCAAATCCCACCCCCAGTTTGCTTTGACCCCCAAGCTGGTGCAACTGAAGGAACAGAAAGAAGTCTGGAGGGGCCTGTGTGAACTCTCCTCCACAAATAACCAAGATCTACATGGAAAATAAAGGAAGGACAGAAGAGCTGAGGAAATAAGGGACAGGATCTCAGAATGAAAATTATAAACCCATAAGTTAGGAAAGCCCAAAGCTGAGGGTGTTGAAGCTATTGCTGTAAGAATGCCTGGAAAAACTAACGGAGACTCCTCTCTGCAGCAAGGACACACCTGGAGAGGGAGAGAGAAAAGGAAGTTACTGACAGGGAAGAGCCACAGGCTGGAACTGCACAGCTCTGGAGGCAGAGTCTGACATGTGGGCCCTGGCAAGAGCCCTGTGCCCTTCTCAGGGGTGTCTGCCAGCTTTGCAGGGACACTGTGGCACCACCAAAGGCACTGAGCTGCTCCCCTGGACACAGGTTCCTTTCACACAACCATTTTCACACAGAGCACAGCACTGAACCCCTGCCATGGCCAGCACCAAAGGAACATTGTCACTGTGCTGCAGCCTTAGGGACAGATCACACTGCCATCAAATTTCTACCAAATAATGTGAAAGTCAGATGCCAGCAGCAAAGACAGGGCAAGGAATTTTTTTCCAAAAGGAAGAGGTTGAGATCATGAAAGGTTACCGGGAATCAGTCGTGATTTGCTGAAGGGAACTTCAGCTCTGTGATCTCCAGGTCAGGGGAGCTGCTGCCGCTCCGGTCGCTGTAGGTGTCCCTGCAGGAGGCAGAGATGAGGGGTTAGGGAGCACAAGTGCTTTAAGGACTGCTAATTCTGATGTGGGATGCTGCAGCACAGGGAAAACTTTGGCTCCTCAAACTCAAAATGTGCAAAAGCAGAAAGTTAAAATATCCCTCAACCCTTGGAGGCATTCAAATGAGGGACCATCTCACAAGAAACTCTCCTGGACCACACCTGACCACCAAGGTGTCAACCAACACAGAAATCCTACAGTGCAGCTCAACCCACACAGCCAACACTTCCCTTTGGCATTGCATTTACCTGGGTTTGACACAGGCACTGCTAATTCTCCTCTGCATTTGGTCTAGCTTTTGTTTAGTGCCTGTCAGCACTCAGCAGCCCCTCCGTGTTCTCTCCAAGGAGAACAGGGCAGTACCAAGTGGCTGTTATTTGTTGCACAGTCCTGAGTGCCAAACAGACCTGCAGATCCTGGGGAGCAGCAGCACCAAGTAACTGCACCATTAAATCCACCCAAAACACTGAAACACAGAAAGCTGAAGTCAGCAGAAAAAACAAACATGAGGCTGCAACCACCAGGGCCTGCTCTTTAAACCAGCAGCAGGAACAATTTTCTTACAGACCAACCTGTACATGGGACTTGTCTGAGGAATGTGGGGAAAAGCCCGTGAGGTCTCTAGTCCTCATGACTAGAGAAAGGACTCTAGTCCTCATGACCAGAGAAAAAGACTAAAGAAAAGAGCAGGCCCAGCCTCATTTTCCCAAACACCGTGACTGACAGCACAAGGTGACAGATCTTCTCTCCCTGAAGCCATGCCTCAGTGCAGGACAGCTCTGTGGCCCCACAATCAGCCTCAACACACCAGATGTGAGCCTTCAAAGAAAGAGTGGAAAGAAGAGGTGCTGCCACACCAACACCCCCAGTTGTCCCCAGGAACTCTGTGCCAAGAGGGTGCTCCAGGTGATCCTGCAGGAAGCAGCACTGTCCTGGGACAGCTCTAACTGGGGTCTGTCTTAAACCCACCTGGGTGAGAGCCTGCAGCCCTTCTGTAGGTAATGGGTGAGTCTCCCTGCAGACGCCAGGAGGAGCCCAAAATATGGGGGTGATGGCTTGATGGGCCTGGAGAGGAACTCGGGGTGATACTGAACACCAACGAAGAAAGGATGCTCTGAGAGGAACACACAGAACATTCATGTCAAGCCTGTGGCTGAGCTGCAGATGAAATCCTGATCATGCTGAAGCCCTGATGATGGGGAAGTATCATGTCCATGCCTTTTGTCCATAAATGGACAGAGCCAAGGGATTCTATTTTTACCATTATTTTATGGAAGGAATCATTCTGAAACAGTCTGAATAGATCCCACAGAAAAACGTGCTCCATTACCCTCCAAACACTTTCCCTTGTCCATCCCACACCCACAAACCAACCGCTGGAGGACTCACCTTCCAGCTCAACCACTTCCATCCGCTCTCCCTCCTCATCCTGCCCCACAAACTTCAGACCTTGCTCTTCAAAACACTTTTTCAATTCTGGATTGACCTAGAAAACCAGAAGCAACACAAGCCATGATCTCTTGTGTCTGGATTACACAGGAAAGCTTAATACCTGCAAGAGCATTTTTACCTCAAATCTGTGTCTGTGTCTCTCTTCCAAGAAATCATGATCTCCATACAGCTTCCCTGCACCAAAAGTAAGATGTTCCTTAGAGCAGTGATACCAACTTTTAACACATTTATTTGAACAGCATCCTTCAGAATCTGCCACTTCTGGAGGGGATCAAATTCCCTGATCCCCATTTCCCCACCAGAACAGCCTGGAACACCTGCCATTCAAGGATGGCTTCAACACTCCCAGGTCTCACTTCCCCATACCCACCATACATGCAAGCCATTCAAAGGAAACATTACCAGAAGAAGGTCCTTACTCATGATTGAATTCTTTGTTTGGAAGAGTGTCCTTCTCTTGCCAAGCCTCATGGTCCCACCCATTTGCCCAGGATTATGTTCTGGCATGTCTATGACCTGTGGAAAGAATCCAGAGGGAGGTGGGAATGGTGGAGAAATATCAGTCCCAGGCAGACTGTGACCCATTAAAGGAAAGAAACCCCACCAACTTGCATGCAAAAAACAAAGAAACCACCCCAAGGATGACTGTCTTGACAAGGCAGACTGACAGAACCAGGTGAGCTGGCTGAGTTGCTCTAGTAAAGGATGCACAGAACATGTGGGAAGTTTGTGGATATTCAGGAAATTCTCACACAAGAAATGGTCTCAGTCAGAGTCCACACAGATCTCACACACCAATACTGTGCTGTTTACTAAACTGCATGTTAAACAAACATGTTGTTATGGGAACAAAATCCCCAAATCAGAATTGCTTCTTCTCTGAAAAAGAACATCATAAGCTGTTTTTTGATAACTTCCTCACTTTGAGTAGTGTTTTAAATTACAGCAGAAGCCAATTATTATGGTGGACCCTGGACAAGGAACAGAGAGCCTTCCACAAATGTTCCCAGAAATTCAGGTCTGTCTGTGGCTATCCTACAACAGTTTGGGTTGGAAGGGACCTTCAAGCCCATCCAGTTCCACCCTCTGCCATGGGCAGGGGCACCTTCCACTATCCCAGGTGGCTCCAGGCCCTGTCCAACCTGGCCTTAGACACTTCCAGGGATGAGGCAGACACAGCTTCTCCCAGCAAACATGCCCAGCGATGTGTAGATAAGCCTAGTAAGGATATTACAAGTAAGGCACCATAAACTCACCACTGGATGAGAAGTTTTGGGGTCAAACTCTGTGGAGTTCGCATCTGCAATGTAACATTCAGCCATCAGAAACACCAAGTCTCTCACACCACAACATCACCTACAGGACCTGCCCCAAGTACAGCTGTTTCTCATCCCCAAGTGTGCTGAGCCCCTCTCCTGGGCACAGAACTCAGCCCAGGCAGCAGGAACAGAACTGTCAGCACTGTTTGGTATCAATTTCAAAGGCTGCAGTCTTAGGGCAACCCACTCTTGTTCAGGAAAAACACACATTCAACAGCTTCAAATGCAGAAATAAAGGCAGGGAGGGGGAAGGGAGCAGAACAGTCAGAGAAACTCCTTTTTCCTCACCCTCACTCCTGGCTGAGAACTTAATTCAGCACTCTCTGAAGGGAATTCTGTTGACAGGGACCTGCTCAATTCAAGCAGGGGAGTTCAGAAGGCCACTCCACTCACTGAAGGAGCCACAGCTGCTGGCTGGCTGAACTGCTTTTTGGGCTTCATTCCCACTGGCTGCAGTGGGAATTTGGGATGCCCAGCACACAGAGGCCACCAAGGTGTTTCATTCAGGAGCTGAATCTCATGTTAAGCAATAGGAAGCTTTCTGTCATTATAGGCATGACTTATTCCATTGATTGTTATTAAAATACGATAAGAAACTGCTCCTTTTACTTTGAATTAGCAAAGGAGATGAGGAATATTACAGGCCAAGAGCAAAAATTAAACCTACCTATGAAAAATTTAAAATCACAGGTATTTAAAAAAATCACAGGTATTACTCAAGCAACCCAAGACATGACCAAAAGGCAGGAAGGGTTTTGTGCAATTACCTTGCCAACCAAGGACACTGCGAGCAAACTCCACCACTGCCAACTGCATTCCCAAACAGACTCCTGTGAAAGGAAAGGCAGGACACAGACCAGGTCAGGACAAGGACCTCTGAGCCCATATTGCAAAGTCTTCACAGAGTATCCTGAGCCACAGGAAAACCTGGATGAGGCAGATCTCTGACTGGGATTTAAGGGTCTCTAGTCCAGACAAGCTTTACTCCCCTCCCTTTCCCATCCCCTCTGCTCACACACCAGTCTCTCACCACAGGCATTTCACTGAAATGCAGTCATGGATTTATTGGCGCCAGGATCACCACAGACTGCCCTGAAACATCCTCAGACTGCTATCCCTCATTACAGATTCCTGGTCAGCACGTCCCAGCCAACTCTGACCACTTCAGAGCTAAGCAGGGATGAGGCTGTGTTCCCAGCTCAGCTGAGCACAGATCTCTGCCTTCCCAGCCAACTGCCTCCAAAACTGCACGTCCCAGACAGCAGTGAAAATCAGGAGAGCTCTGCTGCAGACCAGTTAGGCTGTTATTCAGCTTCCTTTCCTTTGCTTTATTTCTTCTTATGGATGAAACATGTTTCTCACCTAAGAAGGGTTTTTTCTGTTTTCTTGCCCAGGAAATAGCTTGAATTTTGCCTTCTGTCCCTCGAACACCGAATCCACCAGGAACCAGAACTCCACTGCATTTGGATGAAAACATTCCATTCAGCATGGCTCCCCAAACCACATATCCACATACCACCTCCCTCCCATGAAATCCTGGACTTGCAAGACCTCTCTCCTGAAAAGGGCTCTGAAGTAGCCACGTGGCAAGGCCTGGCTGCAGCAGTTTCCACATGACTTCACATGAGCTGTCACATAAAACTGAATTTATAGGGAAACATTTTATAAACGCCAAATTTACCTTCCCAAAGAGAGATCCCGAATACAATGCAGATTACCATACTAAATGGTTCATGCTGTGGTACTCACATGCTCTGCACCAAACATATCTGCAAACACATCATCCAGCCAGGCCCACGCTGGGGAAGCCTCTCGCTACAGTGTCAGATTGTCCTAATGGTATTCTGCAGGAGGTCCTTTCTTCTGATCCCACCCAAATCCTGCTGCCCTGAGGGGTAACAGGCCCCACCTGACCTTGTTTTCTGTGCTAACTCTTGGCACTCCTCTGCACACCAACACATTTCCCCTTCTCACACTTTATTTCTAAAGAACTTGTTATCCCACTTACACCTTTCATTCTCACTTTGGCTTTAATAGCCTTTACCAGTACCTTTCCTTTCTCCTGATCTCCTCTCACTGTTTCCACCTGATAATGCAGGTGTGCATATCCTCACCTAGACGATCATATCCCCCACGGCTCCCTTTCCCCAACTCCCTCACTCACTTAACAATTCTCCATTTAACATCTTATCCTAAATGCTCCCGAGAGGTGTTTGGGGTATTGTCAAGTGTGCTGGTACAGTGCCTAAGAAAAGAGCCTCCAGTGAGCCCCTTAATTCCAAAGCTGTCAGCAGCAGCAGACATTTATCATCCTCATTTATCAGACATTCTCCAAGGAAAGGGCCAGAGCAGAACTCACTCAGCACCACAGAGCTTCTGCCAGGCCTCGTGGTACCGCACGGGCTCCTCCTGCAGAGTGTCTGGCTCCAAGTCAGCAGAGTCAATGTACTGGGAAAAAATCAAAAAAAAAAGGATGATGAGATATTGCCACAAGAGTGTGCAGGATCTCCTGAATTCTCATTAAATTAAGATAGCATCATTCCTCCTGGATAGCTCTAGATTTGTTTCCTAATGGATGTAAGCTTTTTCTGGGCAGATTTCCCATCTGTTAGCCAACAAAACGACTTTCCTCACCATCCTACTCCCGGTGCACAAACAGAACCCATGATTTCTCTGTCCTCCCCTCTCTGCAGCTCTGCTGTGACACACACCAAGCCCATGAGCCCCAGACTGCAATGTTAAATGTGAGGTGTTCATGCAGCACAGCGAGGTGGGAACATGGGGCAGTGCAGACACAAACCACCACAGAGAGAGAAAAAAACTGTATCATTCTCTCATCAAATAAACATCCTCTTCAAGAGGCACTGGAGAAGAAATCAGATATGGTGAAACACAAGCTGCTGTAATTAAAAGGGTGTTACGACAATGGGAAAAAACCCTGCAATTTTTCCATTTTCTCATCTCCAGTATTCCAGTATCTCTGAACTTCTGGATGTTCTGGCAGGCTGCTAACTCTTTAAAGTAACCATTCTGGGGTTGGTTGGTTTTTTCGAGGTTGCAAAACTACTAATCAGTTCTTTAACTACTGTTACTCAGTTCTTTAGCATAAGATCTGCATGCACAGAGGCTGTAGAACTCACTTCCCTTCTGAGCCACTCAGACACAGCTGGGCCAGGGACTACCCACAGATGTGCAGGGTTTACATTTCACCAGTCCTACTTGGCTTTCTTCTTTTCACCTCTACTGATTTTGGAAGTTGAAAGGTAACCCAGACCCAGATCAGTGCTGTTATAAAGCAACCACCTATTTCCATGGCTCACTGGCACCATGAAACTGCTGGACATTTAAAAGCCTATTGAAACGAAAATTTCTGGCAATAGGTACATGTTTCACTTTTTCAGACCATCTAGCCACGACCAAGGCACACAAAAGCACCTGTGCAGCCAAACTAGAACCAAAACCTCAATAAAGCCTGAGGCAGGAGCATCACAAAACCTGTGAGTACCACAAGGTTAACAGCAACAACCCTAAGAAAGGATCACTTGCAAAAATTGATAATCAGGGAAGGGAAAGCAGAGAGTGCCCTCCTCCAATCCATCTACCCCTGCCAGAGCTCAGCACACAGAGCTGAGCACTGAGGAGTTTCCATCCATTCCAGACACCTCGTACAGCTCACAGGATGAGAGGCTGCTTTGCTCTGAAGCTGGTTAAGGCCTGATAACAGCTGTTTTGATGTTGTGATGATCAAAACAGCTGTTCTGACTCAAGGACAATCTGGAAGTTCACTGTCTGGATCACTTCTCCCTTTCTGTCTATGGCTTTGTGAAAATCTGAATTAGGATAGGCAACACTGCAGGTGGAAGGAGGATGGGGAGGATTTTTTCCACACACACAGACTCATCCCTACCTTAATGTCAAGTTTGTGGTTGATGGCCAGGGCAGAGTGCTCCAGGGCTTTGATGACAGATGCATAGGAGTCAGAAAACTTGGTGTATTTGCCCACGAGTGCAATGGAACATGTTTCAAGTAGACGGTCGTACCTACAGAACACACAGGTTATTCCACCAGGAACAGCAGAGGGATGGGAACCACTTACATTCTGTTCAGTTTTTCAAGGAACAAACAGCTGTGCTCTTCAAACTCTGTCCAACACAGCTGACGTCTTTGGAAGAGTGACCTTTTATAATAATTATGACTTAAAAACATCACAGCGAGATCAAAACCAAAACAATGACCAAGGAGAACAGTTGCAGAAAGCCACATATAAATTAACTCATCTCTCCTGATGATGAAAAGCCATTTTGAGCAGATCCAAACTGCCTTTTCAGGAAGCTGTATTAGATCCAAAGGCTGCAGTGAGCTCTTAGGAGAGGATCAAAGCACAGCCTGGCATGTGTTTGTACTGCACAGCATCTTCCCACGCTGCTGACTGAGTTCATATCAGCAGCTACAAGCACAGAGAGCATTCCTGGAGTCCTGAGGCTGTGCTGCCTACACTTTCAATCCCCAGCACCTGGCAGCACAGGATTCACACAGCATTCCTGGCTACAGCCAAGAGTTTGCTAAAAGTTCACCTCAGAATTGCTAAATAACTTCAGCCCAGCTGGCAGCCAAGGGCCTTCCCCATCAAAAGGAAATGTTACTGACAGGTCTGGGTCAGGCTTGTGTCAGGCACAGAAATAAAGGAAACCATCTAGATCTTGAAAATTAGTTTCTTATTTAAGGCTTCAGTTGGCATTCAGGCCCCTTCTGAAAAGACTCTATTCACTGAACACTGAGTCTGTTTCTCACAAGAAAAATCCATCAGTGTCCAAGAAGTCTCAGACAGAACAGGTACCCAACACTTGCCTCACCTGCCTGAAAGCACACTCAAATGTATTTTTTATTTACACTCCTGACATCTCCATATAGCTATAAAAGGATTTCAACACTTTGTCAGGTACTGAGACATTTTTAATAAAAAGGGAGGGCAAAGCAGTCCCATCTTTTAGTTACTTCAAACTGGGTTTGACACAAGACAGTACAGTACCAACACAAACTTACTGAGATCCTCATGGATTTTATGGAAAAAGGCTGAGGGAATTGGGGTGGATCAGCCTGGAGAAGAAAAAGCTTCACCGACACCTTGAGGCAGGCTTTCAGTAAGAGGGTTTATGAGAAACACGGGGACAGACACTTCAGTAGGGTCTGTTGTGCCAGGACAAGGGGTGCTGGTTTTTAACTAAAAGAGGGGAGATTTAGGCTAGGTATAGGGATGGAATTTTGTACAATGAGAGTGGTGAGGCACTGGCACAGATTGTCTACAGGAATTCCCCACCCCTGGAAACATTCAAGGTTTGGATGGGGCTCTGAGCAAAAGGAAAAAACAATGTGAGCATGTAAGAACAACTGAGGAACAGGAATTAACACTCACCATCTCACAACCAACAACCAGGAAAAGAAACCAACCTTGAAGTGTTTTAAGTGTGCCCAGCAGTGCAGCTCACCTGTCAGCCATCTCCTTCCACTTCATGAGCATCCTCCTGGGCTGCCTCTCGATGGGAAGGTCCAGCCTGTGCCTGAAGTAGTCCACAACTCCCTGCTCCTCTAACAACAGAGGAACCCGGTAGATAGAGGAGACATCATGGACACAAATCACCTGTTCATAAAATGAGAGTGTCATTAAAACACAGGCATCCAGTGCCTGGGCAATTATTTTTACACAGATATTCAGAGCGTTGCTGTCTCTAGCAGAAAACCATATGACCACCTAAACTTCCAGGCAATAACATGTTGAATAACATATGAATAGCTTAATACTGTTTCCATATGCTTGAAAAGGCCATCCTTCAGCACTTCCAAGGCATTGTAGCTCCCTAGAGCCCCTTGGGAAGGGCAATACCACAGTAACCCAGCAGCAGGAGTCAGCTGCCCAGCACATTATGTGCACTCAGCAAAGTTCAAAGAACACTCCAGAGACACTCCTGTGACACAGAATCCCAAGTAAAGCTACAGTCAAACTGCCACAGGCACAGCTTCCCCCTTCCCACCACTGCCCTTCCTAACCAGGGCTCCCAGTCTGATTCAAACCCAGGGAAATCTGTGACCCCAACACAGCAATACATTTTACAGGGCGCCCGTAAATATAATATATATAATTTGTTTAATAATGTAAATTGTTTAATCCTAAATCAAGTTTAGGATTAAACAATTATAAACTATGAATTCTTAGGTCAATGAGAGAAATCTACATCAACAGTTGTCGCTCACTAAAATGGGAAAAGATAGCTCAGGACAACTGTCACCTGTCCATTAACAATGAAGCTGTACTTTAGGGATCCAAAACACACTAGCACAATTACTTTTAAATCCTCATTTCTACTGACTGAAATTAAAGCAGAGCTCAGCATTGCACCAGCCAAGCCTCCTTGGCTGCACATTTTCCTCTTTCACCCTCAGTGCTGTTTCCTTCTCAATCCAAGTGCAACAGCAAGAGCAGTAACTATATAGAACTGCATTAAACTTTCTGAGAAGGGACAAGAGCCAACTTATTTTGAATTCCTGGCCTACAAGAGGTAGATATTTTACTGATGACACATCAGCATTATTGCCAGTAGTACAGTGCTTGAAATTGCAGGACTCAAGTTTGGTCTTGTCGTAGAGTAAATTAATAAAAACTGCTTGACAGAACCTGGGATTGTGAAGTGATACTCAGTCTTTCACAAAAAGACAACATTTTTTGAGCTCCAGCTGGATTGGAAAGTGCTAATATTTAGCCTACATACTTTCTGACTATTTTCCAAGGTTCACCTTAGACAGTGCTATGAGTCTCAGTATAGAAAGAATCATGGAATTTGTGCATATCATACAACATTCAAGTGAAGTAATGCTTCTCCCAAATACCATTGCAATCTCTCTGTGCAATCTCTCCTCAAGAAATTTCAGGCAGAAGAATAATATTGTGATAAGAGCAGTGTGTGAAATACAGTCATATATAATTTAAACCTAATTTGGGACAATTCTTTTGCCTCTAAATACTGGAAAATCTCATTCTTCTATGTTTACAGAAGGAACGTGGAAGTATAATTAAGGTCAAAACAGTGATTCAAAAATCACCTTGGATTCCATAGAATTCTCTAAGCTTACACCAACTACCTTGTAAGAAAACCTGGGTGCTGGCACATCAAAAATTGGTTTAGCAACAGGTACACGTGTCAGGAAGGTAGGTAAGACAAAGCAGCAAATGAATTATGCAGCTACCAAAACACAGAGTTAGAACTGCTGTGCTCAGGAAAAACTCCCCTCAGCATCTGACAAACAGCTCCAATATTTACTGCAAGGAAGCACAGACAGCAATCTTTACCTGTTCTGGTTCAACATGACAGAACATGGAAATCTTTTCTTTTACTGAGGTATCCAGTGGAGTGGAGCACCTGCAAACAATCTAACAGAGCAGCAACATCAGGGCTGTGACGTAAAACAGAAATACTCAGGCATTCGTAACACAAACCACTAACAAGAAGTGTCTCTGTGCAGTCTCTGTGATTTGAGAAAAAAAACAAAAACCAACTCTGTTTCTTTTCCTTATTTATCACCACCACACAGGAGCTCTCAACTTCAGCATTAGACAAGACTGCTGATGCAACATGCCGGATTTTTACATTCAAAGCCATGCAACACAAACCTTACCAGATCTGGGGAAAGCCCAAGACCTCTGAGCTCACGAACACTGTTCTGGGTGGGTTTGGTCTTCTGCTCCCCTGTCGAGCTCGGCTAGTCAGAGAAGAGCAGGAGTTGGTGTCTCAGATAATGATGATAAGCAGCAATAATTCAGCAGGTTAATCAGGACTCTACACCCATCTTGTAAAAACTCTGACTCAGTTCTCAGACAATTCCCATGAACCTCATGTACTCCATTTTGACTGAAAGCAACCAGCAGGAACCTGAGCTCCAATCTGCCCAATGGAGTGCAGGAAGGAGAGGGACAGAGAGCCTAAGGTTCATCCACTGCTACCTCCAAATACCTAATATTTCATATTTGTAATTTTTCTCCATAAATCACCTGGCCTGGACAGAAGGGAGGAAAGGGAGAAGAGAACAAAGATTGATCTGCACTCCATAATTATCAATTTGCTTAGTCAAATCCAGTTCAGTCTGACACAATGAATGCTCATGCTCTCCCAAATTGAAAAAATCGTGAATTTTTTTTTTTAATAACTACTGCAGTAGAGGTTTGGTTTTTTTTTAATTTAGCTGGGACTGCAAATTGTCTTCAAAACCACAGCAGACAATAGAGCCAAGGTTATATCAGGGATTCTATGGCCCGAAGCACCTTCATGTGCTTTTCACCCCACCAGCTTGGCACACAAGGATATTTTGTTTTGATTTGTGATTCCTAATTAACTGATTCTTATCAAAGGACCACTTCCCAACACCTTTTCTTAGTTTAACCTCTGAGCCAAGGGCAACTACCCCTCAGACTGTTACAGCTCACTTAGCACTCAGATGTGGGAGTCTATGAAATTACTGTCAATGATGAAAACACATACTAAAAATATGGATTAGGGGAAGAAATAGATTATGTTTCACAATATGGTATTATATGTTAAAATTTCAAAAGCCACCCAGCGTATTTCATGAGCAACAGCTAATGTAAACCTTGCAGGTGGGAAAACAGAAAGAAAGCTATTAATGAACTCCAGGAAAAGCTTGGAATATGAACTTATTAGTGAGTCCAAACAGCCATGAAATAGCTTTACAGAAATGAAAGGCCATGCAAATGAAGGGAAACTGAAAGCTTTCACCCTGGAAATCAAGTTTACCCTGCAAAAGCTAGGAGACAATTGAGCAGTTAAAGATGCAAAACTGCACTTGCTGCAACTCCCAAGCATTTATCACACATTTATACATTTGCAAAGTTTCTGTTCAATCCTCTGAGACTTTTAAAGTACTTTAACATATAATCTCTGCACTTCTGCCAGGAGTTTATACACACTGAAATACAGAAGTAACAGTACTGAGAGATACAGCATTTCAGAAATACCTATTTTGGACACAAGTTTGGATTGAGGATCAAGCCTCTGACCACCAATACATTTTGGGTCCTTACCTGAGGAACCAGACTGACATGGATGTTGCAGAAATTCTCTCTTTTGGCTTTGAACTGGAACTGGCGGAAGGCCTCGATGAAAGGCATGCTCTCTATGTCGCCCACCGTGCCCCCGAGCTGGGAACACACAGACAGGGGGAATTAAAGTTACTGCCAAAACAGCACCTGGTGAAGCTGCACACTAAAGACATGAAAATATATATAACACACGAACATCTCCCCAGCACATCCCTCTGATTCCCTGAAGAGCATCAACACCAACACAGCTCCTCCCGAGGGGCAGCTCTGATCTCTGACCTGGCACAGCACCCAGGGCACGGCTGGAGCTGGGCCAGGGCAGGTCAGGCTGGAGATCAGGGAAAGGTTCATCCCCCAGAGGGTGCTGGGCACTGCCCAGGCTCCCCAGGGAATGGGCACGGCCCCGAGGCTGCCACAGCTCCAGGAGCGTTTGGACAGCGCTGCCAGGGGTGCCCAGGGTGGGATTTGGGGGGTCTGTGCAGGGCCAGGGATGACTCTGATCCTTGTGGGTGCCTTCCAGCTCAGGATATTCTGTGATTCTATTCCATGCAAAGTACAAGCATTTGCCAGCTGCATGCACTGTTTCCACAGCCTCCAATCTACTCCAAGTACTATTCTGCCTTCATCATTTCCCCACAACTCAAAAAGCCCCAAGAAAAACAGCTTCCCATATGGGCAGCACCTCTCCACAGACACCAGCTTTAGCTCTATTTTCTCTTCAGAGAAAAGACTGAGAAGTTAAAATTATGATTTATGAACATTAGGTGGCACTGAGAAACAAAATTTCTGTTAAGATTTAGGAACTATAGAGAGTGGACACAGGTAGGGAACAGAGACAAGACAATCCTTGGTGCCTCCAAGGCCATGTCAGACAGTGCCTCCTTGGTACTTCAGATTCTTGTGATCCTGGCACAGAAATTGGCACCCAAGCTGCAGGCAGAGTCCAAGTCACCATGACCTGGGCTCTGTGACAAGCTCCCTCTCCTGTGTTAGCATATCCCAGCAGGCAGCACAGCAGTGTCAGAGCCTTCGTCCTGCTCTGTCTCCTTTGGCAGCAGAATGTTCCATGAACACACTGGAAACTGTCACCACTAACCTGGGCCATTTCCTGACCCACACCTATGCTTGAACTGGTCACTTTGAGGCTCCTTTTACTGCTGAGGAGGAAAGACAACTGTTTCCAGAGGGGGATTTACCCACCCTCCCTCCATCCACCAAGGAATAGGAGGGCACAGCTCGATTAACTCGGACTGGCATATTAAATTACATGAGCTAAAATTCATCTTGTAGGTTAAGTCATAGAATCTCCTGAGCTGGAAGGGATCCACAAAGACCATCCAGACCAACTCCTGGCCCTGCCCAGACCCCCCAGATCCCACCCTGGGCACCTCTGGCAGTGCTGTCCAAACGCTCCTGGAGCTGTGGCAGCCTCGGGGCCGTGCCCATTCCCTGGGGAGCCTGGGCAGTGCCCAGCACCCTCTGGGGGAAGAACCTTTCCCTGATATCCAACCTAAAACTTCCTGACACAGCTCCAGCTGTTCCCTTGGGTCCTACGGGGCTGCCCCTCATGAGGCAGCTGCAGGTTGCAATTCAAAAGATTAAAGTAAGTAGATTTTTTAACCCATTCGATAACATGCAAAGTTGAACATTTCTGTAAAAAAAAATGCAAAATATGCATATAGATCAGTTTACTGCATACAAGAAACAAAACAACCTACTATTAAAAAGTTACTAACCTCAATCACACAAACTTGGGGTTCAATGCCATCCTCATCCACAGGAATCCGTGCCTGCCTCATTACCCATTCCTGTATGGCATCTGTGATGTGGGGAACAACTGGAAAAGAAACCCAGGCAAGGGTTAAAGCCCCCACACATGTTCCTCCCTCTTAACTCCTTACAGAGCAAATTACTGGCAATCACTAGCCAGTGCTTCCCATAAGGCTTGAGCAGGAATTTGTGTGTTTGAAGAACTATGCATTTTTAAGTGATTATTCTTGGCTGTGATTTTTAAGTGCCTTGGCAGGAAATGGAACCCTGCCTCAATTTAAACACACGTAAGCATCATTTCCTTTAAGCTGAAAGATCCGAACACAAACTGTTTTTTGCTCTAAGTAACAGAGTTACTCTGTTCCTTACTGTCTGCAAATGTCCTGTAAAATGTCAACCAGCTGTGGAGAATGGTTAAAAATGGACAGGACTGATTTGATACTCACAAATTACTTGAGTTTCCTAATGACATGAGTTCACAAAAGCATTAACCATTATAACCAGCTAACAAACAACCCCAGGTGTATTAGTCTGCAATTTATCATTGGCTACACTAGACAGCTGGACACAAGTCCAGCACACTCCAGACACAAGCAAGATGGTGCAGAGCTTTAAGTGAAGATGAAAGACAAAAGCATCCAGCCAGGACTGAAATACAGAATGCATTTCTAAGCACCAGAAAATGAGCTTTGCATCACCTTGGACCGTTTTGCCAAGATAATCTCCCTTCCTCTCCTTGTTAATGACATACTGGTAGATCTTCCCAGTGGTCAGGTTGTTGTCTTTGGTGAGTCGGATATCGAGGAAGCGCTCGTAGTTCCCGAGGTCCAGGTCCACTTCCCCTCCATCATCGAGCACGAACACCTCCCCTGCACACGAAGAAACAGGCACAAGCGCACACGTCAGGCTTGCGGAAGAATTCAATGTAAGGAAACACCTTCCCCTGATTGCCATGGCAAGTTCAGGAGTGGCGAATAAAACTAAAGGCCTTATAGAGCCAAGAGAATCAGTGCAGTGGGGATTCTCCCCAAACAAGCAGCAAGAACAGACCATCCATGCTGTGGGCTGGGGCACAGCAGCCCCACCAGCCAGCCCGGAGTGCTGCCAGGCTCAGCCTGCGGCTCCCGCAGGCACGACCAGGCACAAAGACTCGTACAAAGGAGATAATTCACTGCAGCCCAAGGCAGCCCCGAGGCCACCCGGCAGATCCGATGCTGAGCCCGCGGGGCACTCACCGTGCTCGTATGGCGAGAAGGTGCCGGCGTCGATGTTGATGTAGGGGTCGATCTTGATGGAGGTGACATGCAGCCCGCAGGACTTGAGGATGGTGCCGATGCTGCTGGCGATGATCCCCTTGCCGATGCCCGAGATCACCCCGCCCGTGACCAGGATGTACTTCATCTGCCCCGCGCCTGGACGCGACACACACCGGCACCGCCTCAGCGCGGGCTCGACGAGGGGGACGCGCCCCGGGCCCCTGACATTCCTGACAGCGACCCCCAAACTGCTCCTCCGCCCGCCGCTGAGGGCCGGTCCCCGCTGTCCCCCCGCCGCTGAGGGCCGGCCCCTGCCCGCTCCTCCCGCCAGAAATTCCCGCCACCGCCGCCGCGCGGAACCGCCAGCGCGCACCACCCGTATGGCCCCGCCAGGCCCGCGGGGTCCGCGCGGCGGCGCCGCTCCGCCGCCCCCCCCGCTCTGCCCGGATGGTCCCGCCCGCCGCCCTCACCTGTGGCCGCCGGGCGCGCGGACGGCGCGCACGCGGGGGGGCCGCGCGGGAGATGCGGAGCGCGCGCGGCGCCGCTCCCGGCCGGCTCGGCTGGGAACCGCATGAGGCCCAGCTGTGCTTGTGCGCCTGCGCGGGGCGGTGCAGGGGGCGGGCCCAGAGCCGGGGCAGGGGCGTGGCCGGAGCCGAGACGGCACCGCCCTCTCTCCGCCCCGGCCCTCAGCGCCTCACGGACACCGACGGTGGTGTTCAGCGCCTCAGGGACAGCGCGGGTGGCGTTCAGTGCCTCACGGACACCGACGGTGGTGTTCAGCGCTTCAGGGACAGCGCGGGTGGCGTTCAGTGCCTCACGGACACCGACGGTGGTGTTCAGCGCCTCAGGGACAGCGCGGGTGGCGTTCAGTGCCTCACGGACACCGACGGTGGTGTTCAGCGCCTCAGGGACAGCGCGGGTGGCGTTCAGTGCCTCACGGACACCGACGGTGGTGTTCAGCGCCTCAGGGACAGCGGTGGTGGCGTTCAGTGCCTCACGGACACCGACGGTGGTGTTCAGCGCCTCAGGGACAGCGGTGGTGGCGTTCAGTGCCTCACGGACACCGACGGTGGTGTTCAGCGCCTCAGGGACAGCGGTGGTGGCGTTCAGTGCCTCAGGGACAGCGGCGGTGGCGTTCAGCGCCTCAGGGACAGCGGCGGTGGCGGAGTGTGGCCGCTCCGCGGTTAACTGCAAGGTCAGCGCTAAGCCACGTCTTCAAGCGCCATATCCACACCGTTCTTGAACGCTTCCAGGGATGGGGACTCCACCACTGCCCTGAGCAGCTGTGCGAGGGCTGGACAGTCCTTTCAGTGAAGAAATTTCCCAATATTCAGCCTGACCCTCCCCTGGCACAGCTTGAGGCCGTTCCCTCTCTGTCCCTGTTCCCTGGGAGCAGAGCCCAGTCCCCCCCGGCTGTCCCCTCCTGTCCGGGAGTTATGCAGAGCCACAAGGTCCCCCCTGAGCCTCCTTTTCTCCAGGCTGAGCCCCCCCCCAGATCCCTCAGCTACGCCTCAGGTGGATTCTGTCATTGTTGGTCTCCTTTTCCAGTGTTCATCTGGCCTGTCAGCACATTCCCCCATGGCCAGGGTCCCCTGGGTGTTGATAGCTCTGTGGGCAGAGCTGTGCCTTGCTCTCCCGTGGGCCAGGGCTGTCCCCTGGCTGCTGGCACATGGTGACCATGCACAGGAGTGCAGTGCCTGCTGCCTTCTGGAAGGAAACATTTGGAGAAAACATCTGAGGGGAACATTTGCTTTCAGAATTGCCTGGCCATGCTGATTTGTTCCTCCATGAGGGTCTCTTCTTGCTTTTTTCTGTTCTGCAAGTAGCTCCTAAGTGGGAAAAAAACCCATTTCTAGCGCCTGTTCTGCAGAATGGTGGTGATGAGTCTGGTGGCAGTGAGATGGGTGACAGGAGACAAGGGCTGTGTGTGCTCGAGCTGTCACTGTCACTGCCTGGTGGCATATCCTGATAAGGCAGAGGGAGGCTAAGCTTTCCCAGGACTGGTTTTAGACATCCCAGCTTTTCCCATTTCATGAGTGGGACACAAGACATGTGTGTTATGCTGAAGGCAAGTCCATTCTTGGGGAGGTGTGTGTAACCTCGATGTGAGTGTTAATTTCGGGACACACAAATCCTTTCCTCAGTGCCTCATTAAGGCCTCAGGGGTCGGACATCCCGTGGTTCTCAGGAGGGAACTGCACTCAGTGGGAGCTATTGTGAGCATTAAATGGTGTGGAATAACAGTGACCCAGAAAAGTCAGATCACAAATATCTCAAGTTATGCAAAATTACATCAACTTTTTGCAGAATAAGTGGGGGAAGGTGTGCATGAGTGCATGTGTATTTTACCCTTAATTTTGCCCTTAGTAAGTTTTGCCCTACAGTGTCGTGTTCTCAGCTCTCAGTAAAATGCAGACTGAATATTTTCCTTTCAGAAATGTGAAATGAGATGAAATGGATGTGCTCTGTTTATTTAACAGGATTTTATTCACAACAAAACAAATTAACTGGAAAACATTGCTGGGAGGACTGGCATAGCTCTGGGGAATGTTAATGTGTTACTGGGATTATGCAAGGAATGAATAGACTGGAATCCTCAACTCACTTGAACTTCCTTGTTGTTTAGGGGCCTATTTGTACAGGAAAGGCTTATTGTGATGTTATAGGTATATAGTATTAATGACAGTGATAATAATAAATTATATAATATGTTCCTATGCAGTTATTCCAGTCAGGACATTCACAGTCTCCTCTTAGCACGGTCCATCCTGAAGGTGTCAGTGTGACCTATTGCAACAAGATTTTGGGAATGGGATACAGGCAGTGACTCTTTTCTTTATGACCAGTGAAAGAAGTGGCTAAAGATGGCTCTGCACTGGGGTGGGGTGTTCCTGACAGTGATGGGATATCCAGGAGCTTGCAGACCCTCTGGAGTCTGGCAGCTGTGCAGGCTGGCTGCCACCCCACCACTGCGCAGCACTGCAGAGAAAATACTGTCTTTATTGTTACCGGTGTTGCTTATCACCACTGGTGATACTTACATTTGATGTCTGATATTTACATTTAGCACCTGTCTCACTCATATCATGTTGGGTGGGTGTCAGCTCATGCTCTTCTGGCTGATGCCTATTGCAGATGCCCTGCGTGTGCCCCAGAGAGCAGCGGTGTGGGTGAGGACATCCCTGTCACCATCGCCACCCATGCTGACCCATCCCTTGTTAGCAGCAGAGGGCTTTGCAAAAGTCTGGTTTCACCAAGGACACACTGGACACTTGGAATCACAGAATCCCAGAATGGTTTGGGTGGGAAGAGACCTTAAATATCATCATCTCATCCCCTGCCATGGGCAGGGACACCTTCCACTATCCCAGGTTGCTCCAAGCCCTGTACAGCCTGGCCTTGGACACCTCCAGGAGGAGCATCTCATGTGGTGCTGAAGTACCCTGGGCATCTCTGCTTCTGAGTACCTGTGAAAAGCATCTTGGCTGATTTTTAAGTACAGAATATTGCAGACAGCTAAAAATCAAGGTACAAAGATGATTCCCTGTCATCTGCCCTGCTCCAGATTCACCCTCAGCTCTTACTCTGTGGCTGCTGAAGTGGTGATGAAATAGCTCCTGCTATGATCCCAATATCTTCTGAAAGGCTTCTTCAGTGGTTTGGGATGGAAGTTCTTTCTTAGCAATGCAGGTGTGTACTATCTGAGGTAAAATGCTAGACTTCCTTCTCTAGAGGTGACTGTAAAAATACCCATTTTTTAGTTTCTTCTAACCAATTCCCACCAGCACATGGATCAAAGCCCCTGCAGTGCCAGCCAGACCTTGGAACACACTGGAGCAGCTCTTCTGAATCAGTTTCCACTGTGTGCTGATCACTGGGTTTCACCTCATGATTAATATAAACTTCACAGAGGTGATGTGAAGTCACTGGCAAGTCTCAAGCACTGTCCAGTCCCACTTCCACACAGCAGGATGCTCCCTGTGAGCCTTCTGTATGGCTCCTTGAGGTCTCCATTTGCAGGATTAATCAGGGTTTCTGTAAAGTGTTCAAATCCTTTTACAAGTTTACACTTGTGCTCTGAACTTGATCAAGTTTTCATCTAAGTGCAAAATAAACACATCTGTTACCCTGAGCAACCAAAGGGTCTGGGCAGATCTTGAATAAGATATAAAATAATGTAGGAATAAGAGCTGTTACTACATGTACAGCTCTGGAGCACAGGTCTGATGAGGAACAGATGAGGGAATGAGTGACAGGATAAGAGGAAATAGCCTCAAGTTGTGCTGGGGAGGTTCAGGTTGGATATTAAGGAAAATTTCTTCACTGAGAAAGTGGTCAAGCATTGGCACAGGGCAGTGGTGGAGATGGTGTCCCTGGAACATTCAAAAAATGAGTAACTGTGGCACTTCCTGATATGATTTGTGAATATGGTGGGATTCAGTCAGAGGTTGCACTTGATGATCTTGGAGGTCATTCCCAGCTTTCGTTGTTCTGTGTTCTCCGTCCTATGGCAGCTCTTGCCTTCTTGCCTTGCTGCGCTGTGTCCTCCCTGAGATCTCCACTAGATGGTGGAATGGACCAGTAAAAGAATCTCTGCAGCGACAAAGGGACATAGTCAGGCTCTAGTGACACCCGTGGGGACCTCAGAGCTGCTCTCAGGTCCAGATCCTGGAACACCACACGTGTCCTGCGGGTGAGGAGTCATTTGGCAGCACCATTCTGCATCAGTGCCATACCAAACCCTCTGGGACTGCAGAACTGTGATCCTTCCTCATAGGTCTTGATTCTTTCAGGCAGGGTGTTTCACTTCCAGGCCTCTTCCTCTCTACTTCTTTTTCTCCATGAAGAAGAGCTGTCTTTTTCCTAGGAGGCAAGGAGTGAACCCACTGATCTGCTGCAGAGCTCATCCATGCTGGGAAGAGAATGTTTTGGCCAAAGGACTGTGAATGAGAATGGGACAGTATGTCACCAAAGAGGGGGGTGGGAAGAAAAGGTTCTGCAGATGCAGAAGATGTGTGTGATGGGGATTAAAGCTCTCAAGTCTGCGTGTGGAGCCAGTGCTGGCCTTGAGCAGAGTGCTGGACTGAGACCAGCTCTCAGTCCTCAGCCCTGGGAGGTCATGTCGCAGTTCCATGCCTCAGTTTCTCCTGTGTAAGATGAAGTCAAGGAGTCTGACCTTTTTGGGACAGTCTTTCATTATCTACAATGAAATGGGAGCCAGAGCTCTCTGTTTTCATTACTGACCCTGCTGCTGACTTGTGGGATTGTGTCTTCCATACCTGCAGTCACAGGGAGATGAAGTGTAAGCTCCACTCTTGAGACTGTCAAGGGGAGGGGAGCTGAGCGTGCACTGTCCTGGTTCCCTCATCGCAACTAGAGCTGCATCTCCTGCACACAGCAAAGGGAGATCTGCCAAAGCCAGCTGCTGCTGAAGCAGCGATGGGTGCTTCGCTCTTTGGCCAGCCTGGTGAGGTGCACACTGTCGACCTTCACATTTGCAGAAAGACTCGTGTGGATTTGATGAGTGGAGAAGCTGTAGAAACAGAATGAGATGTTTGCCTTTAAAAATTAAAGTTTCCTTCTCTGAGAGGACTGTGCTGAAGGGGGTTTTGCCAGGAGATAACCTGGTCTAGGGGGAGGTGCCCCTGCCCATGAGGGTTGGAACAAGATGACCTTTAAGGTCCCTTCCGACCCAAACCATCCAGTGATCCTGTAATTCTATGACACCTTTTTTCTGAGGAGAGAAACCAGACAGACCATCTGAAGCCTAAAGAGTGCCCTCAGCTCCTCCAGCGTTTTGGGTTTCCAGCTCGTGCGCTCTGGAGACGCCAGGCCAAATGCCGCACAGTGTGTTAAGAAGGCATGCAAGGACAAGAGGCAGGATTATCAAGAGCTGCTTCTCTACCTGCATGACTGAGCAAAATTTAATTACCTCTGCTCCCAGGAGAGCTGCCTGCTCCTGGTACATGAACCATGAGATTTAGGTTTCTAACAATTTGCAGGGCTGCAACAGGTCTGTGAGCCCTGCAGCCTGTAATGTGCCTCTAGTAGAGACCAGGGAAAGCTGGGACAAGAAGTTTGTAGTGAGTCGTCCAGCATAAAGAAAGGTGTAGGGAAAAGAGACACGCTACCCACAGGAAGCATGCTGGTTGGGTTTTGCATTCAATTGTCTGCCTTTAATGTTTATACCCTGTTGTATTTCCATAGATCCGTTTTCACCTGCCTCTTCGATGTTGTGAACTTGACCATCTGCAGGATTTTTCTGGTGCCCAAATCTTCATTCGCTGGCTATTGTCTTTGTATTTTCAAGTCTTAAATTTCATCTGCTGTCAAGTAACACCTTCTGTTCTTGTTGACCAAGGAGACTAATTGTTCCCTTTCTTTCCAGCAGCAACAAGGAGCCATCATAAAATTATCTCATAGAGCTGCTCTTGAGTCATGCTCATGATAATGGACCAAGTGCTCAGGAAGAGGCTTGGTCCAGAGAGCTGAAAAGAGAAGGTGAGAGATCTGTGGGAACATTTGTTGAGATGACTTCAACCTGGGATGTCACGGTATGCCTGTAGGTTCTACAAACAAACCCAAACCATCCCTGGTACTTGTGACCTTGCCAGTCATATGTGTGTTGCTGTTTTGATAAAGTGCAGGGCAGGTTGCCTGTCTTAGCCTTTGGTAAATGGGAAGAATTGCTGTGGTGGGGCTTGCATGGGGACAAGAAGGTCACTGCCAGGCACAGAACAGGGGCTCAGTGCTGTGCAAGATAATGCAGTCACCCAGGAAGGGTCAGGTTCAGCAAACCTGAAGAGCTCTGCAGGGCCAGAACACGCAGCAAAGCACTGAGGTGCCAAGAGGTAAAACAGGTTTTGGCCTCACCATTTGCAGTGTACAATACATAAACAGAGTGTGGCCAAGGTTTACTTTAACACCAGCCAGGTATGCCAGGCCCAGGGCAGGAGGTGAGGCACTGCACAGACACACTGGAGGGGTCTCATCTCTCCCAGACAGTTCATATCCTCAACAGAAAAGTCAGAGAAAAGAATAAATGTGATTCTCTGTAACATTTTTGCTTGAATTAAAATACACGCCAGGGTCACTGTTCCCCAAGCACCTTTTTGGCTCTCAACACTTCTCAACCTTGATCCAAGAGGGACATTTTTAAGTACCATATGACAAAGCCCAGGACAGAGCTGAGCCCTCTCCCCACACAGGGGCTGTGAACCATCTGGTCAAGCCCAGGTTATCACACACAGAGGCCACCACTGCTAGAAAATCAGGTGGGACCATCCATAGGAGACTTGTGTGTCACAGCAAACCGCTATGAGGGAACACCAGAATCCCAGAGGAGCTTTGGCGATGTGAAATTATATCTGTCCCTAATCAGGATGCTTTTTTGGATGTGTCAAAGACTAGATTTTTTTTAAAATAGTGTTTCTCTGCCACATGAGTATGAGTGTCCCATCAGCTCACTGACTGCAGGAAACAGCCTAGTTGGAGTTCATTTAAAGCTCTGCTCAAATGCTTCATTTTTCCGTCTTCAAACCTGTACTGATAATATTCACGTTGTAATGATTGAACTCTGCTTTCACCTCAACATTTGCCAGGTAGCAAAGGTGATTGCTGCATAACCAGAGAACATTTGAGCCTTCCCATTCATCTGGGAACTGTCTCACCTCATCTCTATGATGATGGGACTCATCTCTATCCAAGGCATAAGGGAGCTGCTTTTTCCCAACATTACAGGGGAAGGTTTGGAGCTGCAAATAGGTGCCAGAGTGCAAGAAGTACCTTTTAGGCACTTGGATCTGCCACAAAGTTCTGGGAGAATGTTGGGATCTCCCACAAGGTTGTTGGTGCCTCTTTGCAAAAGGATGGAGGACTTTTTATACAGGCAGGTAGTGACAGGAAAAGGGATAAATGGTTTTAAACTGCCAGAGGGCAGGGTTAGATGAGATATCAGGAACAAATTCTTCCCTGTGAGGGTGGTGAGGCCCTGGCACAGGTTGCTCAGAGAAGCTGTGGCTGCCCCTGGATCCCTGGAAGTGTCCAAGTCCAGGATGGGTGGAGCTCTGAGCAACCTGGGATAGTGGAAGGTAGTCCCTCCCCACAGCACGGAGGGGAACTGGATGTGTTTTAAGGTCTCTTTAAACCCAAGCCATTCCATGGTTCTATAATTCTGTGATCTAGGGATGAAGGCACTCAATGTTTTGCTGGGGGTCCCATAGGATTTCTGGCTGAGTTAAGGGGTGAGATCAGATCTCCATGTTTCACTCCACAACACAAATCTGACAAGATTGATCATCCTCAAGCACAGAGCAGCTTACACAGACTCTCACCCAAGCATCCCTTGCCTGTTAAAAATGTGGGATCTTTCCATTTTAGGAGCAGAGCAAATGTGATCACCAGTAGGAGAGTGTGTGCCACCAGGACAGTGATGTGTGGGAGCCGTGGGACCTGGCCTTGGCCTGAGAGCAGCAAAGCACAGCTCAGCATAGGCAGAAGGAGCTTCACTGACAAAGTGCTAAGCAAACCAAGGAAGTGGTGTGAGGAAAGCAGCATGAGCAGAAGGTTGGAGAAATATGGAACAAATATGCAGGCAGAAGAGTTTCCAGGCCAGCGTTGCTGGCTGAGAAAGACGAGGTCCCACAGTGTCACTCCTGTGAGTCTCTTCTTAGCAAGCTGGGTGAGAGGAGGAAAGACACAAGGGCTCCAGAGAGAGGATGAAGGAAACACAGGCTGACAGAAAGCCCTGAGAGAGTAGGAATGCCCTGGAGGGTTCCTGGATGGACTTCTAGAGAGGTGAAGCTGAGCTGGCAAGGAAACCTCACAGGACAGCTGAGCTCATGCTCTGCACAAACCATGTGCAGGTCTGCTGTCCCACAGGAGAGATGGCAGTTCCATGGGCACACCATGGTGTCAGCGTCCAGCAGGGTGTTTTTGTCAGTGCCCTAAGTCAGAGAAATCCAACAGAAAGCTTTGCCTCTAACAGCCAGCCTCTGGCTGCAGCAGGTGACAGGAACAGGATATCAGCAGCACTGGGGTGGTTGTTTCAGGAGGTGGATGGGCTTTGAGCCAGCAGATCAAACACATAAAACCCTGAGTGAAGCATTTGGGTGTGTGCACTGCAGGTGCAATACAACACACAGTATGACTGAGCAACACAGCCCCTGAGAACAGCCTGTCACCACTGGTGACATCCCTGTATCCCCCCAAAGGGACACAACAGCTCCACAGTGCAGGGATGTGCACTGGGATTCACAACACTCTGAAATGTCTTTTACTCCCTTGCACTGATTTTTTTTTACTCCTACACTTTGAACCTGTTTCTGCAGGTGGCCTCTTCCTCCTGCTCTGCCATTTAGTTTCCAATTTTGAAGGGGCAAAAAACTTGAGGGTTTTCAATCCTTTTCTGGGTGCACATATGCTTTCTTTGCTGGTAATGAGAGTGTCACACAACCAGTGTGAGATGTCTCAGAAGGCACTTCATGGAAAAGGACAAATCATTCATAGTTCATGCAGCCCTAAAGACACCAAACCGTGCTGTAAGTGCTCTGTGAAATCTTTATGAAATGTGTGAGAAATACAGTGACATTCAGTTAATTCAATTGCAGGATAATTTGAACTTCTATTTAATTCAATCAAAACTCCTGAAATAAAACCATTTGTATTCTTGACACAAACCCATTTGCACTCTACTTCTGCTGGGCTGATGGAGATGTGATGAGTTTTTCACTCAGAGGCCACTTCACAGCTGATTTTTATACTGATTTTGCTTAACTGACAATAAAGAAATATTCACACACTTGTGCTACAAATTTCTGCCTCAATTTATAACATTTCCTCGCACAAAGTGAGTCATTACAGAAGAAAGCCTCAAGTGCAGTCAAAGGATGTGAGTGCTCTCTCCTGCTGAGATGCAGCCAAACTAAAGCTTCTAGCTCATTTTGGTGAACATTCCTGTGGACACAGGCAGGACACTGTGAGGTGTGAGCAGGTTGTAAACCCAAATCCTTGCCGAGAAGAGACCAACATTGTGAAAGGCACAAAAGCACCAAGTGCTCCAAGGGGCTGAAGGTGTGAAGAGAGAGGCAGTCCCTGCGTGCTGGGCTCCCACACCAGGCAGGGACACTGCGAGTCACACAGCCCTGACAGAGGTGAGCGTGGAGGGTTACAGGATTTATTTCTTTCAGTCAGGAGTGGGAGGAGCTGGGTCAGGAAGAGAGGGAAGCTCTGCACAAGCACTCAAAGTGGGTTGGTTGCAGGTATAAAGAGGTGCCATCCATCGCCTCTGTTTCAGGAGAGAGGGAGCAGTGAGCAGCCCTGGGAGCTCTGGGAGGGTAAACTCAGCAATATCCATACCATGGGGAAGCACTTGGCATTTTATTTGATCTCTCCCTCTTGATCTCTCTAGCATAAGGCCTCAAGAGTCCAGCAGCGAGGAGGGGATGTGCCAAGAGGGCAGATCAGAGAGCAGCTTTTGTCCCTGCCGTCACCCTGAGGCTGCAGTCCTGCTGTGCTTGCACAGGGGCAACTGGATGGGCCAGAGGAATTTTAATCCTGAATGATTTCCACATTCCTTCCAGCCTGGCAAAGGATTCTGCTGAGGCATCAACTGCCTTGTCCAGCTCAGCCTGTCCTGCATCTGATAAGTTAATTGAGGATTTAATTGAGGAATTAATTGAGGCATTCTGCTGGTTACCACAACATTATCAGTCAGCTTCCCAGAGTTGGAGCTTTCCAGTCCGTTTGGACTCAGTCCTGTAAATAACTAAATACCATCAACCTCCTCCGAAATCCCTGGAGTGGTGGCTGCTGGAAACTTGAGGGATCAGTATCCTTTTTGCCAGCCTTTCTCTGAGTGCTGTTCTGCTCAGCTCAAGGGAGAAAGTTCACTTTGGAAGGAGAAGTGCTGAGAAGTCTTTTTTTTTCTTCATGTCCTGGTTCTGCAGCTGCAGCTGGTTGTGCTGTTCATTAGCTCTGATTCTGGCATTTGTCTTGGCAGTCTAGGAAGATGTTCAGCTTTTGTTATCAAAATCATACAATACCCAGAGAGATTTTCATCTCTGTTCAGTGCATTTGTGCACATTGGAGATCTAAGATGTAATGCAGCTGGAAGGTAATAACAGCACTTTGGTTAAATTTGAGTTCCTGAACTATAACATTTTAAACCAAAATCTTGACAGGATTATCTCTAACCCTTTGAGGCCCCTTCTGGTCTTATTCAAATTGGTGTGAATGGGAATAAGGCAATGGCATAGTCATGAGACAAGGAGGCAGAAGCAGGTCTGCATTTTCGTAGAATCACAGAACAGCTTGGGTTGAAAGGGACCTTAAAGCTCATCTCACTCCATGGACACCTTCCACTATCCCAGGTTTCTCCAAGCCCTGTCCAACCTGGCCTTGGACACTTCCAAGGATGGGGCAGCAGCAGCTTCTCTGGGCAACCTGTGCCAGGGACTCACCACCCTCATCTGCCACCTTCAAAAAGATTTTGGCTCTGTTGTTTTTGTAACTGCAATTCAGGTGTCCCCACACTGCCTCAAGTTGTCCCTTACCCTCTCATCTGGGCCAATGCAGCCTGGCCTCCTTGGCCTCTCCCCATTGGTCGTGTGCCCCAGGCCCTGACCACCTTGGTGTCCTTCACTGGCCCCTCTCTGGTTTCCCCACACCCTTCTCCACGTGGGAGCCCAGCACCAGGGGCAGCGTTTCAGGCGTGGCTTCAGCAGTGCTGAGGCAGGGGTTGCTCCCTGGGCTCTGGAGCAGTGGCCATGTTGCACCAGGGTGGCACCATGGTTCCCTTAGCTGCAATGAAAGTTCACCCGGGGGGGTCACACCAAACCTTGTGCCCACCACAACACCCAGACCCCTCCCAGGCTGCTGCTCCACCAGCTGGGTCTGTACTGGGCTCAGGGATGGGATTATCCTGCCCACAATTTGCACTTATCCCTAGGTGAGGTTTCTGTTCACCCACTGCAGGGTCCCAGTGGTTGATCCCACCTTGTTGGACACAAAAGCCACAACCCCAGATTCTGCATTGTGCATTTGCTGGGGGTGAGCTCTCTGTCACAGTTCAGGCGTTGAAGATGAGAACCCCACTGTCCCCCTGGGGACACACACTCGTCATTGCCACCAGCTGCCAGTCTGTGCTGAGGGCTGTCAAGTCCAGTGGTCTGGCCAGTTTTCAATGCCCCACTTGGAGGTTTGCCCAGCCTGGGCTGTAGCAGGTGAAGACAGTGAAGGTCTGAACATGATTTACCCTCAGTAAACCCCTTCTGGTTCTTTGTGGTCGCTTGCCCATCCTGCACACATTTGGGTAAGGACTCCAAGAGGATGTGCCAGTGGTTCTCAGCCCTCTTCTTTCCCCAGCTGATGCAAATTCAGCAGGAATGTAAAACCCTGCCCAACTCTGTCCCTAGGCATTTCTTCTGGCTTCAAATAATAAAGGAATGCTCTGATGAGCACAGGCACAGTATGGCCCCAAAGCTCTTCTGGGTTGGAGGTGCTTTTCAAACCAACATTCTTGCTGTTCTTGTGCCTCTTTCTCTTCAGCTGAACAGCTGCTGCAGCTGTGCTTGTTCCAAACTGCAGCATGATGTTAATTTTCTCAGATCTGTCTATCGAGGAGGGTTTCATTTGGCAAAAGACAATGCACTGAAACAGCTACAGCCAAGACAAAGATGGAAATTAACATTTGTAAAGGAGGAAAGGGACAAAAGAAATGTTGGTGACAAGGAAGAAAGTGAAACAAAAATGAAATCATTGTCATTGTCTGACTACAAAGGAGAAGGGGTCCAGAGATGAAGATTCCTGCCATGCCAGCCTGCTGCCTGGGACTCACTCCAGAGGGGAAAACAGTTTGTCCAAGAACAGGAAATGGCTGTGAGCACAAAGGGCTGCATCACCCACCATCAGTCCAGGAGAAGGGATTGCTTCAATGATCCGTTCCATGGTACTCACCATCAGGGCTGTGCATACCCCTCGGTTAGGCAGGTTGTTTTAAAATGTCCCCCCGGAAGAGGGAAGATGCCCCAAATGACTTCCAGGCTGGGTTGCAAGCTTCTGACTGATCCTTCATCTTCACCCATTGCTGGTGATTAGCTGGGAGCAGTCCTAACCCCTGGCTGGGAAATGTCACTCCTACCTTGCACTGTTGTCTGTTGAAAACACAAATTCCTCCTCCTTTCCAGGAGGACTCGGAGGGGCCTGTGGTCCCTTTGGTGTCTCTATGGTCACATCCATGGCAGGCAGCTGATGGCACACCCTGGAGGCTGTTGGCATCCTGAGTGACTGCAGGCTGGGAGTTGATGGGTGAGCTAACACTTCAGGGAGATGATACGCAAGACATAAACCAGCCCAAAGCAGGATTACCTTCCCTGGTTCCATCTCAAGACTTCACAGAGGTGAAGTTTGAGGCACAAATGAAGAGCAAATCACCTTGTGAAAGGTCTTCACAAGCAAATGGACCCCACAGAGAGCTTGAGCATGAGGCATGTCCAGCGCTGGGAGGGCACCAGCCAAGCCAGCCAGGCACTGGGGTGTGAAGACAGGATGGTGCCTGCCCAGGAAGGATGAGAATTGATCCATGGAAGCATTTAGGAAACAGCCAAGCACTTCCAGAAGACCGTTTTCCATTTCAGGGCAGGTATTCAAAAAGGGTGTTGGGTGTCTGCAGCCTCAGGGCAGCTCTCATGGGTGGTGTTAGCTCACCCATCAACACTGGACACGAGAGGACTGATTTGGGAATCATGGTGAAGTGCAATTGCACTCTGTCTGTATTTCTTATTCCCATCTCCCAGTCTGGAGCTGACTAGAGGCTCTGCCCTGGAGCTGTTGCTCAGCAGGGAGCTCACTTCACAGCCCCAAAGTCAACAGAAACTTTGGGACCTCCAAAAAAAAAAAGGTCTATTCTTCAAGAAGATGAAACAATTCTTTAAATGGCAGCTAGTACCTGTAACTCGGCGACAGTTTCCCCAGTAGCAGGCACAGGCGTGAACAGCGAAGGCTCAGCCAAAGGACAGATCTGAGGGTTTTGTGAGGCTGGGAATCAGCTTTGTGGGAACCGCAGGGACTCATTTACAAGTAATGAATCATGAAACAGCAGGAAGCGAACGAGCCAAGAGAAAGTGTGAGCTCTGCAATTAACTCCGGAGTGCTGAGGTGAATAACAAGGCAATGCAATACCAGGGCAGAAAGCAGGTCTCCAAGCTGGGAGTGTTGCTAGACTAATTTCTGTAAGCCACACTTTTTCCAAGTAACTTTTAGTCAAAGAAATTGCTACTTTCTCTTGAACTGAAACAAATCCCATGTGCATGTATTTATCAGGCAAAACAGCTGACAGCTTTTAACTCAAATTTAAATTTATGAGTGACCCAGATCAGCAAAATCCAGGAAACATCTCCTTGAATAGTCCTGCAGGCAGGTCCTGTACTGAGCCAAGGTGAGCAGCAGGTATCAGATAAGCCCATGGGGCAGGTGAAGGATGGGTTTGCACTGTAAGAGACACTGGTGGGTTATCACTTTACACTGAAGATGAAGGAAAACATGTGTTATTCATTACCCCTGGATATGGGGAGGGGTTGGAGGTTCAAATGAGTAGGCAAAGGACCCAGGGCAGCACAAGGTGTATGTGGCAGAGCCATCAGGAGCAGGAGCCAGGGCTGATGCCCAGGACAATGTGTGCTGTTCCCAGCCCTGTTACAGACACATGGTTACACACTACCTGGGAAGGGAGAGTTCTCTTTGTACAGAGCCTGGAGATAGAGATAAAACTGCTCTTTCAGGACAACTATCTTTTATTAATGTCACCCAGGTCCCAGTAATCCATCCTCTTTGTCTGAGGCACCGTGCCAGGAGCAGCTGTGTCACAGCAGCTGGCTCCCCTGAAATTCTTGGTGCAATCATGCAGAAGTGAGGAAATTTCTCCAGAAAACATGAATTTCAGCTTATAAGCCCATGTTTTGTGTTCCTTTCTCCCATTTGATGTAACCCCAGAAATACAGATGAGCATAAACCACACTGACACCTCTCCTGGGTAGGTTAAAGTTCAGTGTTACCAAACTGTCTCTGGGTGAGGCACCAGACATCATCACCCTCTGGGAAAAGGGATGGAGCCCAGCAGGGACCCCACAGCCTCACTGAATCCAACAAAGACCCAATGGATCTTGAAGAGTGTACTGCTGCCATCAGCCCAGACACGGCCCAGGGCTTTACCTGCTGTCCCTTTCCTCCTGGTCTGTGTCCATGGGGTTTGGGTCACCCTGGCCCTTCATGTGCCCCATTCACCCTTCCACTAGCAAACATCAGAGGAGCTGCTCTCCTTCCTCCTGTGCCTCTCATGTGGAATAACTGGAGCAGGCACAGGAGGAGCAGAGGAAGAGAGACTATTTCTTTTTGTGTCCCTGGTGCAGCATCCCCTCTGAGAGCTGTCAGTTCACATGTGCAGCTCCAGTATTCGCCTGGGCTCTGTGAATAACCACGAATGCCACTTGGCTGGAATAATTGCTTCCAAGTATGCAAAGGATGGAAGGCACAGCCAGAGGCACAGCTGGAAACTTGTTGGAAGTAAGTGTTCAAGAGACCTGAGCAGAAACCCTGAGTGGAGTCAGCATTTGTGGCCTCAGCTGTGCGGGGACAGCAGGATTGTCACACAGAGTCCATCACATCAGCTCGTGCTGCTCTTTCACTGTCTCTCTGCCCCAGTGAGCCCACCATTGTCACTCCTGATCTAGTGACTAGAGCTGCTGCAGGACAGACACTGGCAATGGGAAATGCCCTCTTCCTTTGGATTGCTTTCCAAGTGGCACCTGCAGAAAGCAGTGATGTCCCACGCCTGGCACCTAGAGACCCTCATTCCTTTGTGTCTGCTTTCTCTCTCTGCTTCTTCTCTGACCTCTTTTTGTTTTCTTTGCACCCCTTGTTGGTTTCCCAGACCCATGAGGAGAGCAGATCAAACAGATGGGTGCTCTGGGCTTGTCTCCCCAGGGCTGGGAGCGCTGAGTTGGGCAGAGTGGGGAAGGTGGTGCCTGTCAGAGTGAGGCACCAAACCTCTGTGCAGATGCTGTCACTGAGCAGCAAAGCAGCACTCACTCCCTGGAGCTTAATCCCCTGACCCCAGACCTGTATCACTGCAGCCGCAGGAGTAATTCTTGGTGTTTACATGGGTCAGCAGCTAGACAAGGACTTGACTGGGATTTTCCCAGCGGGTCACACGGCTATTTGCTAATCAGCAGTAGCATAAACACTGCCAGGCTCCTCATGGGTCACTTGCTAGGGACAGGCTAAACAAACCATCACCAGAAGAAAAGCAGCATGGCTGAGTGGATGGGATTTGAAACAACTGTATTGGAGTCCCGAGT
Organism: Acanthiza pusilla; assembly: GCA_036630365.1. Lineage (NCBI taxonomy): Eukaryota > Metazoa > Chordata > Aves > Passeriformes > Acanthizidae > Acanthiza > Acanthiza pusilla. The sequence continues at coordinate 5,333,105 of JAXCHO010000176.1, read as the reverse complement.
CTGTGCCTGGAGGGGTTTCAGGCCTTGTGAAATGGAGAGGGAGGCTTGGATCTCAGCCTGGGTCTTGGCCGGGGCAGGAGGGTGCACATGCGATAGGCCCTGTGTGAGCACATGAGCTTGAACCCACCAGGGGTGGGAAAGAGCCTCCCCCTCCCTCAGGCTCACTGGGACAGGCAGTGCTCCAGGGAGCTTGGTGATAGCTTCATTTCAACAGCGCTCTGGTTTGCCCCCATCACGTCTGTCTGTTTACCTGGAGATATGAACTGTCCCTGGAAATCCCACCTCAGCTGCCCTGGCAGAGGACAATGGTTGTGGAGGAGTGAACTCCACACAGCAGCAGCACAAAGAAGACCTGAGCTCCCAGCTGGCAGCTGCAGAAGGTGATATTTTTGGTTCTTGGTGTATGGCTTCCTTCCATCCCTGTCCTCAGCCATGGCATGGCTAAACACGGGAGCGAGTCTGGCATGGAGTCACGGAGCTCTGCAGAGTATGACACCTCTGGGGACAGAGTGACCCAGCTGTTACTGGCACCTGGAACACAAGGTCGAGGGCACAGCCTGGGCCAGGAGTGTGTAAGATTTCTTGTCAAAGCTCCTGGAAATGTGAGGTGCCAGCAAAGCCTGTGCTCTCCAGAGCCATAGGAGCAAGACCTTTCCCACAGGCATCCTGCTCCAAGCACGGACACTCTCCTCACCCAGGAGCTGAGTCTCAGGGCTGTCCTACAAGTCAGGGCAGGGGAGTGGGGTGGCAAGATGCCTTCCCTTCACCAGCCCCCACTGTCAGCCAGAGAAGAAGGATTCAGGATTCAAAAGTCCAGAGCGAAAGGGAGTAAAAATTAAGAACCTGGTGAAGAAAGGGCTCTCTGGTGAAGTCCTGCCCTCCCTCGCTCCCTCTCTGTGGAAGCAGTGAGTTGGAGAGGAACAGAACTGTGCAGGAAATTGCCCTGGGGGAAAAGGATGGCAGAGAAGGCCTTGCCTTATGATGCCACCTGCCATCACTTCAGGGTGACAGTGATGAGGAGGGGACAGGACTGCTGCCCAAACAGCCATCACTGCCCAGGGGCTGAGCCAAAGGGCTCCTGCCTGGACCCTGCAGGTTTTGCCAGCACCTGGGCTGTGTTTCACACCAACAGCCAACCAGCCAAGCTGGCTGGGAAGAAAACCTGCTTCTGGTTTCCAGAGCATGCACCTTTGATCTGGAAAAGTCAAATGGATGCTGCCAGCTTCCCAGGAAGCCATTTGCATGGGACGACAGCACTCGGCAAGCCCAGAGTGAGCCTCTTGCAGGAACCAGCCTCCCTCAGTGCCCAGCTGGGAGGCCACAGAGGCTGAGCTGACAGTGCACAGCCCAAACGGAGAATGGGAGGTGCTGAAGGGCACAGGAACAGGTGTCACACAGGGCCTGTCAGATGCCACAAGGCTTTACCAGCACCTGCTGAGATGGGAGGAGAGGATGGAGTGTGTGCACACAGATGTGTGCAAGAGGGCAGAGAGAGGAGAGATGTGACCAGGGTTCAATCCCGTGGTGATTTATCTGGGTGATATCAGCATTCAGTTCCTTTTCCCCCATGAAGCGTGGCTGTGCTGCAGTTGCCCAAGGAGTTGTCACCTCCTGGCTGAATGCCCTTCTGAATGGAACTGTTGGGAGCTGCCTGTCTGTCCTGAGCCTGACCCTGAGCACCACAGATCTGGGAGCTGCTGCCATCCCAATGGGTTGATATGATGCTATTATGGACCTAGGAACCAACATATTCTTTAAAAGCTGTGTCCAGTGACAGACCAGTTCTGTTCTCCACTGTGCTCCAGAGGAGTCAGGAAGGATTTCATTGTGGCAACAATATCATAGAATCACAGAATGGTTTGGGTGGGAAGGGACATTAAAGCTCATTCTGTTCCACTCGCCTGCCATGGGCAGGGACACCTTCCACTGGACCAAGTTGCTCCAAGCCCCATCCAACCTGGCCTTGGACACTTCCAGGGATGGGGTGTCAGCAACTTCTCTGAGCAATAATAATGCCTGTAAGAAAGAATTTCCTCTCTTCTTCCCTCTGCAGCTGCTTCATACTTTATACCCATGGATTTAGGGTTTATGTTTGTATGCTGCTGTCAAATAAAATTGTGAAACATGTTCAGGATATGTAATGCTTTGATTTTATCTTTCTCTTTCTGCAGAAGTCCTGGGATCAGTGTGGTGAGTGGTAATGAATCTTTTTGCTCTCTCTTCCATGCTGACCCTTTCTGGCCTGTCCTGGTTTTGCTGCATTCCTTGACCCACTCTTGTACTGAGAGCAAACACAGAAGCAAAATGTTCCCAAAATTCTGGAGCTGATCCCAGAATATCTGTGATGTGATAGAAACACGGAGCAGGTGAACAAGGCTGTGGCTAGAGCAGGCTGTGAGCTCCCACAGGGCTGGCAGCAAGGTGGGAACAGCAGCGTTGGGTACCCTTGTGAATGGCTGCAGTGTGGCTTTGAAGCCAGATCTGTTTTGCCTCTCAGTACATCTGCCCATGTGGGGCTGAGGAAGTGGTGATGTTATTGGGGGTGGAAGGCATCTTAAATGAAGCAAGCCAAGAGCCCCAGACATCCCCAGAACCCTCTGTCCCCGTCCCGCGGTCCAGCCCGTCCCTTTCCGCCTGCCAGGACCTGCAATCTGCAGTGCAGGCAGACCTCAGGTTTCCAGGCTGAATCTACAAGGGCAGCATTGACCTAATTAGTCTCTGAAACAAACGGGAGAGAAAGACTTGCTGCCGTATGTTACAGAATGAAATCCTCTCCCTCTCCTTTTGCTCTCCTGGCCCCGGGGATTCATCCCAGGCAGGTGCATCTTTGATTGCAGCAGGTTTTGAATCCTCTTCCCTCTCCTCGCGGGGATGCCACATGCTGTCTTCTGACCTCGTTAGCTTCTCCTCCTGTTCCACTTCCCCGCTCCGAGCTCCCAGCCCCACCGATGTGCTAATTACCACAAAGCAATCTGCAGGAACGCGCTCCTCAGAGCGGGGAGAGGAGGGAGAGGCTCTCAGAGTCGTGGGGGAGGGAGAAAACTGGGGGAGCAGGAGTTAGTTTAGCAAAGCTGATGTTTGAGCTTGTAGCAGGCACTCCCCTGCACAGGGTCAGTGCCAGGTGTGGCACAGGGTCAGTGCCAGGTGTGGCACAGGGTCAGTGCCAGGTGTGGTACAGGGGTCAGTGCCAAGCATGGTACAGGGGTCAGTGCCAGATGTGGCACAGGGTCAGTGCCAAGCATGGTACAGGGGTCAGTGCCAGATGTGGCACAGGGTCAGTGCCAGGTGTGGTACAGGGTCGGTGCCAGATGTGGTACAGGGGTCAGTGCCAAGCATGGTACAGGGGTCAGTGCCAAGCATGGTACAGGGGTCAGTGCCAGGTGTGGTATGGGGTCAGTGCCAGGTGTGGTACAGGGTCAGTGCCAGGTGTGGTATGGGGTCAGTGCCAGGTGTGGTACGGGGTCAGTGCCAGGTGTGGTATGGGGTCAGTGCCAGGTGGGATATGGGGTCAGTGCCAGGTGTGGTACAGGGTCAGTGCAGGTGTGGTACAGGGGTCAGTGCCAGATATGGTACAGGGGTCAGTGCCAAGATTAGTATGGGGTCAGTGCCAAGCGTCGCACAGGGGTCAGTGCCAGGTGTGGTACAGGGTCAGTGCCAAGCATGGTACAGGGGTCAGTGCCAGGTGTGGTACAGGGTCAGTGCCAAGCATGGTACAGGGGTCAGTGCCAGGTGTGGTACGGGGTCAGTGCCAGGTGTGGTACAGGGTCAGTGCCAGATGTGATATGGGGTCAGTGCCAGGTGTGATACAGGGTCAGTGCCAGGTGTGGTACAGTGGTTAGTGCCAGGTGTGGTACAGTGGTTAGTGCCAGGTGTGGTACAGTGGTTAGTGCCAGGTGTGGTACAGTGGTTAGTGCCAGGTGTGGTACAGTGGTCAGTGCCAGGTGTGGTACGGGGTCAGTGCCAGGTGTGGTACAGTGGTTAGTGCCAGGTGTGGTACGGGGTCAGTGCCGAGGGTGGCACTGGAGTGCAGGAGACGATGTGCCTCCCATGGGGTGTGCAGAGCAGTCTGTGCTGCCTGCCCAGGGCAGCTCTGGGCTCCCACATCGCCACGGGGGCTTGTGTGCTCAGGAGGTTTGGTGTGCCTCAGCTGCCTCCAATGTGCTGTGCAGGCAGGATAACCTGAACCCCCAAGGCTGATCTTCGCCAGTTAACCATCTTCCCTCAGCTCCAAATTCCCCTCAGGCTGACTCCTGCAGGCAGGCAGGGCAGGGCTACACACAAACCATGGGCAGAGCTCATGCAGGGTCCCTTGGCCCTGGACGGGGCCCTGCTCTGGGCACCGCTGCTGCCACGTTGTGTGTGAGGGAAAGGCAAGGTCTTCAGTCCATGAATGCACCCCTGGCAAATGCACTTAATGGGCTTCCAGTTTTCAGCTGACCTGTGCTCCACAGCAGAGCTGACATGTTCTTGGAGCAGGGGCAGAGATCCATCAGAGGTCCACTCCTCCAGCACTGGAGGGGGCTGGAGTCTGCGTTAATTTTGGCCAGATGGAATGACAAGATTTTCCTCTTCTTTCTTAATCAGTGACAGTTCAAAACGGAGAAAGAAAAACCAGCAGTTAAGGAGACAACCAGATCCTGCTGCCCCTTGCCTTGCTGCAAATCTGAAGCAAATCTGTTACAGCTGGTGGAACTGTATTTCTGTTGAGCTGGTGTGAGTGGAATTAATGTCAGCTTCAGTAAATTCAAAGGAAGACAAAGGGCAGTCCCTCTGAGTGTGGCTGAGGGGTGAATTGAGGGAGAGGGACAGTAGGCGATTCTCAGGAAGGACATCTTCATTGTGAAACCTGTCTGGGAGTGAGGGAAGCCATGAAGTGCCACCCAACTCACGTGCAAGGCTGTGCTGTCATTGAGATTGTGCCCTTGGGCTCTGACCACTCCTGCACATTTCCATAACTTGTGTGATCCCAGCTGATGCTTCTCTCTTTTTTCTGATTTAAGATATTGTCAGGGTCCAGATCAGCAAGGTATCAAGTGCATGAAGAGCAACCCCAGGGCTCAGCTGGGGTCTCACATTTTCCTCGTGCTCCTTGGTCATGTTTTGAGCTGCAGAAGCTCCTGGATAAATCCAGCCTCAGTTCCTCTCCGAATTCACTTCAGGGTACATTTTGCTGGGGACCTGTGTTTGCCTTCAGGGCTGAGCCACCTTTTGGTAGCTTTTAGAGGAAGGGCCCTTGCTCTCTGCTGCTATTCAGTTTCCATATCGTTCAAAACTTTCCACTGCTCTCTTTCTTCCCTTTTTTGCTTCTACTTTAATTACTTGGTTAATGGACCCCCCACCAGCATCTACCCTCCTTAGATATTTTTGTATATCACATGCAATGTGAAAAGCAAAAGTTGCTCTATTTGCTTGCACGTACTCATATTCACTTCTCACCTGTTTTATTTTGGATCTTGTTTTCTTTCTGCTCATTTATATTCTCTTCTTCAGAACTGAGGGCCACATCCAGCAGTGGCAGAACCAAACCTGGCCTACTGGTGCACACTTGCTGCATGCCCAGCACTGGGTCCTGGTTCCCAGCTTTGATCTTCTTGCATCTTTTATATTCTCTAAAGTAGTCTGTAATTCGTGTCAAGGTACTTGACTGGGATCTCAGCCTCAGATTCCAGCAATTCACGAGGGATTGTAACACCTTGGACTCTTTTTGTTCCTCCCAAAAGCCATTCAGCTACATCTTCCCCCAGTGTCCTGCTCAGAGGTCACTGAGGCCACTGAGTCTCTTCCTCGTGGTGTTTTGTGCCTGTTCTTACCTCTGTGAGCACACAAACACAGCCGAGGAACTGCAGGCTGCAGCACTGGCGCTGTGCAGGAGGCCAAATCACACATCACACCTCTCTGGTGACAGGTTATCATCAGGAAAAGCCTTCCTTGAGACACTAACAACAATGTCACTTCACCATCCCTGGGAAGTCACCAGCCAGTCAGGTCCCACTGTTGGAAAACATACCAGTTTAAAAATTTTGTATAACTTCAGGCAAAGACTTTGTTTGTCTTTACCCAGAGAAAAGGAATTCTAAGTTTCTTTTCAGGACATTGTTCTGCCAGGTGAGGTCTGATGAACTCAACACATCACAGAGTGGAGCAGCCCAAAGATCCCCAGAGAGATAAAAACATCAACGGAACATGAACAGAACATCGGTGGCCATCTCCAAACATCCACCCCAGAGCACCTCTGACAGAGCTGGAGACATCTCCCCAGAAAGGACTGATGAGAAAATTGAAAAATGAAGATCTAATTTACATCGGAGCTGAGGGGATTCGGATCCAATGGGAAACTGAACACTGAGGGTTGCTCAACTCTGGACCAATGAACTTTGAAACAATGCATCTCTGTGGGTTTGACTGTATAAAATTTGGGGGAAAATCCTGTAAAATTCGTGCATCATGGAATGATTCTCTCTGCACACCCAGGCTGTGTGTGGATGAGATGATTTCTGTGGCACACCCTGGTCAGAACAACATCCTGGCCAGAAAATAAAGTAATGCCTGATTCTCTAACATTAAAAATGTTGTTGGAGGGTGTTTGTTTTTCCCACAGTTTTGGTGACACCAACACAGGGGACTTTATTTGTCACTTGGGTTTTGTTGGAAAGGCTCCAAGGCAGTCCGGAAGACACCTTGGGTGTTTCCTTAAGAAGCATCTGCAGCTTGTTTTCCTCACGTAGGTTTTGGCACCAAGGAGGAGGAGATGGAGGTGGGGAAGTGCTGGCCCTGCTCCCAACAAGGCTTCCTGCAGCTAAGGAATTTTCAGCAGCTTTATGGAGCTAAATGTCTGATGCAGCAGAACCTTGTGCTCACCAATGTATTGATTATTTTTTCTGTTGACAAAATGGTTTCATTATAAAGGCTATGATTTCACTTCTAACCAATGATTCCTCAAACCATGGAAATATCAAAATATTTGAAATTGTTATTGCATAGTCAAAAGAAAAGGTGACCCATCATTTGATGCTTGTTTTCAAAACAGCAATGGAGTGGTGTAAGCTGGGAAAATTTAGGATGTGAATTGCAGGAAAATGTCTTCAGCTTAGAAAATATGACATTTGCAACTGGGGGTGTGAACATTGTCATTGCAGAAGCTCCATCCAGTAGTTATTGGAAAATGGAAATAAATATTTCCATTATACTATATTTATTTCCAATAAATATTAGCTCACACAATGCACAGGCACTGCAAAACACACAAAAAGTTACCATTTGTTTTCCAGTGTTTTGTTATGCCAAATTTTCATCTGCTTTTCTTATTTTCCCAAGCTCTTCAGACTTCCAGAATTTATTGTTACAGATTTACATTTTTACAGATTTACATTTAATTTGCAGATTTAATTTCTCAGACTTTGGCACATGGAAGCACAATCATAGAATCCTAGAAGAGGCTGAGTTGGAAGGGATTCATCAGGATTGAGTCCAGCTCCTGGCCCCGTGCAGGACACCCCAACAGTCCCACCCTGTGCCTGAGAGCATTGTCCACCACTTGTCCAACTGTCCAAATGACCACAGCCATTAGCTTCTTCTGGACTATGAGGCTGAAAAGGTTTTCAATAACTTTCTCCCTATTTATATTCACCAAGTCTTGCCCAATGTTTTGCTGTTTTAAAGGGAAACAGATGAGGATGATGGACTTCAGCTTTTAGGGAGCAATTTAGTTTCCTTTGTGTACATTCCACTTCAAACCTCTGGTCTTCCCCTTTCCTTTTACACAGGGACATTCTTGTGTTCATTCTTATCTCAAGGAGAGGCGGAAATGACACTCCCTTGTCAGGAATGCAAACCTGCTCAGGGTGATTCAACTAACACCAAGATAGGAATCAGACACAAACCCACTGCAGCCTGGAGTTTTATGAATTAGCTGAAAAATAAGCGCTCTGAAATGCAACAAACTGACATTAGGATGCATTTACAGGAGTATATCAAAGCCTGACATAATTTCATTGTATTTTATTCCAGTGGCAATAATAGTTGAGGGAAAACCATGTGCTGCATGAGGGAGTTTTGCTCTTCCACAGTATCTTGTGGAAGAAAAGGCAGCACTTCCCCTCCCTGAAATTGTCACTTATTTCCAAGGGTTACTGAAAGATACCTTGATTTTTCGGCAAATATTTTACTTCTGATATGTTCCTCACCAAGGAGAAAAACTGTCACCTCTGGAGAGCTCAATACTTATTTATAAGTGCCAGCTCTGCTTCAGGCAGAGATATCAGGACTGCTCCAGAAGAGGTTTCTTGCCCAGCCATCCTTTGAGGGCCACGGAGACATTGAGGTACACCTGGCTTGTAGTTACTCCTTTCTGCCCTGCTTGGCACCAGAGTTTATCCAGGAAAACATCAGATTTTATTTCCACAGCACCACTGTGCCTGGCAGAGGGAATCTCTGTGCACAGCACCTGCAGAAATTCCTGCCGAAGCAGCAAAATGCTGCTGGCAAAACTGATCCAGTCCCTTAATGGTCTTTGTAGGGATCAAAGGGTCCTTTGTTAATGGACCAGAATCCTTCTCCTGGGCCAGAAGCAATGAAAGAAATGGCAGAACCCTGTACCCCAAGAAGAGGCCATGCTGAATAAGCTCATCATGCTCAAGGCCTCATTAAACACTTCCAGCTCCTCCAGAGGATCTCAGTCCTCGGGCACTGTGCTGGCTCCGTCCAGGACAGGGCTGATTTTTGGAGTCCTCAGGCACTGTGCTGGCTCCATCCAGGACAGGGCTGATTTTGGCAGTAGCCAGGGGGAGGCACGGTCAGGACCCTGAGGATATCCTGTACCACCTCAGCTCATTGCCGGGGGCAGGAGAAGGAAGGTTCTTCCAGGGAGAATGGGTTCCTCCCAGGCAAGAAAATGTGAGGGAGACACCAGTAGTGTTTATTGTCCAGGGAGTATTTTCGTGTGAATTGTTTCTTTTTTTGTACCCTCTGTCATTACTGTAGTGGCTGTTACTGTTCCTTTTGTTATCCCATTGCTGTTTACATTAAATTGTTCTTATCTCAACCCGTGATCTTTAAATTTTGTGCCTCCAATTCTCCTCTCCAATCTGCTGCAGCAGGGAGGGGAAAAGAGGGGAGAGTGGTGCTGATGACCATCACTCATCCCCAGTCTCCCTGGTGTGATTTCTCTGACCTTGAGTGGGATTTCTCCTCCTCCCCTGCGCAGGTGTGATTTAAGGACACTGCATTTGCCATGGCCATATTTTCTGCCCATCTTCACCTCCTGAGTCACCTCTGCAGGTGCCAGGCAAGCATCAGTCCCTCAGGTGGCTTTGGAAATATTTCTCCCAGTGAGTGCAGATTACAGCAAGCACTGTCTTGCTGAAGCAGGCCTTGATTCCACCCCTCAGCTGAACAGAAAAAGCTTTTGGGTGTGCACAGCAGGAGGAGGAAGTGTCTGGACAGGGCAGAGGATCAGGAAGAGCAGCACAGAACCTAATGTGGTTCAAGGCTGCTCTCCTCGATGTCCAGCCCATCTCTAGTCCCTGTGGTTCTCATCAAAAAACCTCGAGGTTTTCTACAGCCTTATTCCATAGTTTTTCTGTAGATTTTCTATATTTTTTCTGTATTTTCCTCACTACAAGAAAGACATTGAGGCACTGGAGCATGTCCAGAGCAGGGAACAGAGCTGGGGAAGGGGCTGGAGAACTAGGAGCAACTGAGGAAGCTGGAGGGGCTCAGCCTGGAGAAAAGGAGGCTCAGGGGGGATTTTCTCACTCTCCACAACTCCCTGACAGGAGGGGACAGCCGGAGGGGTCAGGCTCTGCTCCAAGGGAACAGGGACAGGATGAGAGGGAATGGCCTCAAGGTGCACCAGTGAAGGTTTAGGTTGGAAAGCAGGGAAATTTCTTCATGGGCAGGGCTGTCAGGCATTGGCAGAGGCTCCCCAGGGCAGTGGTGGAGTTCCCATCCCTGGAATTGTTCAGAAAATGTGTGAGGGTGACACTTAAGGACACGGCTCAGTGGTGACCACGGTGGTGGTGCTGGGTTGATGGTTGGACTTGGTGACCCCAAAGATCTTTTCCAACCTTAACAACTCTGCAATTCCATGATTCTGCAGAAGCTACTTCAACACACACATTCCCTTTGGGATGTCTGGGTTACACGGGGACATCTCAGCAGGGAGGTGCTGCTGGTCAGGAGCACTCACGGGAGGACACAAAGCTGGAGCAGCCAGTGCCTCCTCTGATAAAAATCTTCCAAATGAAATAATGCATCGGGCTGACAGGAATAACCCACACCTTCTCTCCTGGGCAGGTGAGGCTCAGCACGAACTCTCAGCCTTTCCTCTCTCCGTGTGCCACATCCCGAGGGATGTCCCAGAGGAGGAGCTCTGTCATCGCTGGGTCAGTGTGTCTGTCCTCCCCCTGAGCTGGCACCACGTCCAAACGCTGCACCTGGGAGGTTAATCAGCAACTGCAGAGGGACTACTCAGGGAAAAACACATGTCCTTTTCAATTAGGTTTGCTCAAATCCACTGCAATGAGCGGAGGGCTGTAACACTCAATTATTCCTAGCAATCAAATTAAATTTATGCTTGTCATTAAAGAGCCACCATTTGCTGCCTCTTCAGGAGCTCTGATCACCACTGTGTTATCACTGAGGGGTGGTGAATGACTTCTTGTTTGCTCTTTATCCACAGTCAATCTTCAGAGATGTCATTTGTGTGCCTTTTTTAAGCCATTCTCGTCACAGGACTTGGAAAATACCCCCAAAGTCTGATGTATTGTAAAAATGGCAACGTGCATAATGTGATTTGTAGTCTCGAAGAGAAAATCAAAGCACTCCAGCTTGTTTCCTCCTTTTAATGCCACACCCAGCAACTTCAAGTGAGCAGGAAGGTCTGAGTGGGCTGCAGTGTAGGGACAGCACCCCAAGGACCCCCAGGAGCTCAGAGGAAATTATTTTTGTGATGCAGCAGATGTGGTCAGGTCTGAGATGTCAACACCTCCTTGGTTCTTGAGCTGGGCAAAATGCTGGGTTGGAACTTCTAGACAGAAAGTACAGACTCGGCAACACAAATTATTTGTGGTTCTGTCTTATTTTTGCCACGTTCATATTTAAAAGATTTTAACCCCAATGTGCCGAGGAGAGGATTTCCTGCAGGGGTGTTGTGTGTCTGTGTGTGAACCAACCAGGGCAACCACCGAAAATGCAAAAAGTGGATTTATTTCATTACTTTGCCAACAGCCCTGGGTGGCAGAGGCACATGGGGACACTGGGGTGATGACACACAGGGACAGTGCTCCAGCAGGCTCAGCTCACCCCAGCAGGGAGAGACACACAGGGACACAGGTGCTTGAGAGAGTGTGTTATCTCTGCACAGGAATTCTGCTTCTCAAAACAGGCAGAGGATGAACAGCACCAGGCACAATAGATGGAGTTTTCCCACACATTTTTGGCATTCTTAGCTGCAAGGTCAGCTTGAGCAAAACTATTCCCTTCTCCTCACCAAATCTTCCAGTTCTAACGCTTTCCTCTCTTATCTTTGTTCATATAACAACATTTGGAAGTTTTGGCTAACATGGATTACATTACACAGAGAAATCAAAGTCCAAAACATACGAATTTTCTACACGAAAATTAATATCTACAAGGGGCTAGTATCCATCAGTGTTCCTCCAGGAAAGGCTACAGATCAAACAGACGTTCATTAACACTTTAAATTGCTGAAACAGCAGTTAATCGACCATTTTGTACTGTTTTCCAGTAGGAAAATTCATCCAGGAGTTGAAAAATGGCTATTATTCATGGGAACCTGTTCATTTTGTGAGGAATGGTTGTGTAGTGGATACCTCTAAGCACTAAGAAGAGACGAGAAAAGAGCTGGGAGAAGGTTAAAAAATGACAGTAGATTCGTCTGAGGTTAGGGAATATTACAGGTGTCATTGATCTTGCACCCAAACCAGAAACAGAGTAGGAAAGGATGTCCTTTATCACTCTCCTGGATAATCTAATTTCATGTGAGAGCAATTGTTCTCAGGGTACCCAGAGATGGGGAGCAGAATGAATCCCCCACCGCCCGAGGGGAAGTGGTCAGTGACCTGCCACATCCCTTAGACACACACAGGTCTCTGGGACCAGATGGGACCCAGCCAGGGCCACCGAGGGAGCTGGCAGAGGTGCCAACTGAGCCCTTTCAAACCTTTATCAGCACTCCTGACTCACTGTGGAGACCCCAGGTGACTTCAGGTTTGCAAATGTGGCGCCCATCTAAAGAATGAGATGGAAGGAGGAACCTTCTCTCTCCCTACAACTCCCTGAAAAGAGGTTGTACCCACAGGGGGTTGGTCTCTTCTTGCAGATGAGAAACAATAGAATAAGAAGAAATGACCTCAAACTGCACCAGGGAATATTTAGATTGTATATTAAGGAAAATTTCTTCATGGATAGGGTGGTCCAGCCCTGGCACAGGCTGCCTGGAGGAGTCATGGAGCCACCATCCCTGGAGGGATTAAAAGAGGGACAGGTGTGTAAGCCAGGGTTTAGTGGTTTAGTGGGACTTGGCAGTCTCAGGTTTAGGGTTGAACTTGGTGATCTTAAAGGTCTTTTCCACCCTAAATGATTCAATGAAGTCCACTGGGTCTGGAGAGGCTTCATGTGAAGTGGGTCAGGAAAATTATTAAGCCAAGCCAGGGCAAAATCTCATTTCCAGGGCGGATGGGATCAGCATGGTACACAGCATTTCAGCTATGCCAACAGGCCTGGACAAGAAAAAGAATTCTTGCTTCAGAAGAGATTTCTAGCTGCACAATCTGGACCAAATTCTGGCTAAAAGGTACTGTGATCTTTTCCTGGCGTGTCCCTGTTAGCCTTTGCTGTTGCACAATCATTTGAACAGATGTATTCGTACATAATCATAATTTACTCTGCCGTTTATCAATACTAAATTCAGTCATTGTTGAATGCTAACAACAAAAGTGCTGTCATATTGAAGAAGTGGATTTTAGGGAAGTTGGACAAGCAGGTTTTTTCAAGTTACATGTTTTCTCAAGAAAATACGTGTTCACAGTAGTTTGATATACCAGCTCACATGGGCAAATATATTTGCATAAATACTCAAATGAGAATATTTGCACGAGTAATTAGGACATGTTTGTTTTTCACGAGTCCTTATTTAGAAGGAAGTGTTTTTCTACCAAATATTCATATATAAAAGAGGTCATGAATGCAAACAAAATGATTCATGAGGATTAGTCTGAAAGAAGATTTCCCTGTGTGTCTGTAATATTTCCTCTCACCTCTGGTTGCTATGTAGCCAGTCATCTGCAAAACCTGATGAGCTCTGACAAGGCCTCTCCAAGCCTGCAGGATCATCTGGAGCACGGATGGAGGCATTACTGCAGGTTCCCCAAAGCACTGAGCTTCTGCCGGTAATTAACAATATAAGAAATAAGAATATTAATTATAATAAAATAATCCTCGCTCGACACGAGACCCCGAGTCTGGGCTGACACCTGTTCATTATCCCCAGGATGCCATTCCCAGCTAATGCTGCCTGAGCCCATTAAGTTGGATCCAAAGGACAGGGCTCTGTTTTGTGTCTCTCAACCCACGAGACTGAGAGCAAAGATGCTGCTCAAGCCTTTTGTTCCACAGAAGAGCCTGCCTTGATTCCAGAGCTTCCTGAGGTGCTTTTCCCGCTCCCTGTGGGAGCACAGTCGACCCTGGTGGGAGCACAGTCGACCCTCGTGGGAGCACAGTTGCCCCTCGTGGGAGCACAGTTGCCCCTCGTGGGAGCACAGTCGACCCTCGTGGGAGCACAGTCGACCCTCGTGGCACAGTGCTGTGCTGATGGAGGCAGCAGGGCTGCTCCCAGGGTGCTCACGCTCTCACCTTTGCTTCTGAGGGTTCAAATGCAGTGGCAGGGACTCAGCTGGGCTCTGCTGTGCTGATTCCACCTCTGCCAGATGGAAGGGGTCTTTTCCACACATATTTCCTTCTTCCTTTAGCATAGAATGAAAGGATTTTTGTTCAGGATTTGACAATCTCACAAACCCTCTACCACTGCAGGTTTCTGAGCCACGTAGGTTGGCTTTCCAGAGCAGATCAAAGCAGACACTGGCCAGGTGTCTGTGGGAGCTGTTCCTCAGTCCTCTGAGGCCTTTAAAAACCCAAAATAAAGCCAGAATTACCAAACACTGGTGCAGTGCATTTGACCTCTTAAGAGGACATGATAACATCATTGAATTCCTCCTGGTCCTCCCCTCAAGAGCCACATTCCACCTCCCCAGTGCTGCCTTCCCAGCCAGGGCAGGAGCTCCCGAGGAGCAGAGGAGCTCCAGCTGAAGGCTGGAGTAAGGGCACAGCCACAGTGCGGGACTCTGACAATTATAGAGAGCTCTGAGCTGTGAGGGGAGATCCTGGAGGATGCAAAGAAGGGTCAGCACAGGTCCTGCAGCTGGAGGGGGAGAAGGAAGGGAGGGCCTGACCTGAGGATGAGCTGAGGACTAACGTGGTCCAGAGGTTTGTCAGCAAGAGGTTTGGATGAGGGCTGAGGAAGAGGCTCTGAAGGAGAGACTGAAGATGGAGTCTGTGGGACTACGGTTTCATGGCAGAGTGGGGGAAGAGCACAAAGCATAGAGACCATCCCCATGCTGGCATTTCAAGAAAGGGAATATCATTTATTTTTGATTCTGATGGCATTCACAGAAGTCTTATCAGGCACTGGCTCCCAATGAAAAGTGTGCAGATAAGCTTTTGTACAGTCATTCAAAGCCCAGGAAAGCCCCACTGTAAATGGGGCTACAACTGCTCAATCAAAGCATTTTAATAGGGAAATGGAAGAGATATAGCTCATAGAAGCTTAGGTGAATAAATAGTAAATTGATTTCCACTAGGGTTGTTAACCAGTAGTAGAATCATAAAAGGACCCACTGAGTGAATCAACCTGGAAATAATTGTTAAAGCCACCAAGCCCTGGTCAATTCGTCATGTCTGAGCTCAGCCTTAGGACATGGCTCTCAAATCTGTTCTGATGTCTCTTGCCCAAATATTTGGTTGGATTCACTGCTCCTGCTAAGCAGCTGCCCAGAAGGGTCTGGAAAAGCTTTGCTAGTGCAGGCAAAGCATCCCTATGGCAATATTACCCCAGAGTTTGGCCTTTACAGTGCAAAGAAAAGCGAGTGAATGCCAACAGAGATGTCTCTATGCCCAGCTGCAGTGTATTTTCCTGGTGCAGAAATATTCCCAAAGCATCACAGTTTTGGTGCCCCCAGGAAGCTCCTGGCAGGCTGAGGTGTCCCTGGTCCCCTCTCTCCCTGACATTCAAGGGTCAGTGTGTGCTGCAGCTCCTCTGTGCCAGCTCTGCTGCTCTCCTGAGCCACCTGGAGCAGCTCCCCACGGCAGAAATCGCAGATCCACTCCAGTGGGCTCCCCAAATGAGAGCACAGCCCGAAGGCCAGGGGAGATGGAGGCAGCCTGGCGTGACCTGTGCCTGCTGCCACCCCTGCTGCCCCTTCCAAGGAGCGTGGCTGCTGTGCCAAGAGCTCTGCCAGAGAGGCAAAGTCCTTGTGCTGTTCCTGCCGCCCAAGGTCAGGGATTGATGGGAGTTACTGAAGTTTGCTTGTCTCGATGCCCTGTCCAAAGCAAACCTGCTTTACACGACGGGAAGTTGCAGGTTTGGGGCTGTTAATGGTTTTAGGAATTGCAAATATCCTCTGCTAATGCCATCAGCACCTCGCAGCTCATCCGAAAGCAGCTCCAGGAGAGCGGCCTGAGCTCAGCAGGGTGAGCTGGAGATCTGTGCCCTACTTAGCTGGTGCATGTATATATTTGTCAGTAAGTGGGGCACTCAATAACCTGGGATCTGACAGCCTTCAGATCCTGTATGGAGAGATGTCAATCATTCTGGCTTACATTAAACATCTTCCCAGGCATCTGGACTATATTATAGTATCCCATCAGTGCCAAATTATAAACATGAACCACACATGCTAATCTCTTTGATTCTGGCTTATTTCCCTTTCAGACAGTCCATGGAAGAAGGAAAAAAAATGTCTTTTGTCAGCATAAGAAAATTATAAACCACATGTGAGGGAGGGTGGAGCCATCACTCCGTGTCTCTCCTGAGCCAACGATGGATTTTTGCAATAGATTTAGTGTTTATGGCCATTTTCACTCTCTGCCCTGGTAATAATCATAGTGAAGACACCCAATTACCAATAAATGGAATTACAACAGAGGAAATCCTTTGATGTTTTGTGTGTGCATCTCAGTTTGCCCTAGGACATGGTCCCACCTGCCCAGAGCTGGAGCTGCTGCCCAAGAGGGACAGGGCAGTGACCACAGATCGGGCACTGACCACCACCTTGTCCTGCTCTGGGGCAGCAGTGGGAGCTCCTCAGGAGAACGTGGAAATCACTTGGAAGCTCTGACCAACTAACAGGTGACTTTTACCTCTTATAGCTTCTGGTTTATTCTTCTTCTGAGAGTCAATCAGTGAAGGTAAAGAGCATTTTCCTGGAAGTCCTGGGGATGGGATTTTTTGCATGCAAAACATGCTAGGTAACTCCCTCCTTTTCTCCATACAGCTCTGCTCCAGGAGCCCAGGTCAGCACAGAGGTGTGAGTGTCTTTGGAGGAACCCACAGCTCCATCTCTTCTCAGACAAGAGCAGAGTGATAGAGGAAAGAAAACAAGAGGAATCTTCTTGCACACCTCAGGGACACAGAGATGGAAGAGATTGGCACCACTCAGCACCCCCAGGAGCTCAGGCAAACGCAGCAATCTCTTTGGGAAACCTCTCCAAGGAGCTGCTTCTGTCCTGTGGAGCACCAGAAATTGTCCACTGTGCATCACAGCCCAAGTGGGTTCCAGCAGGAGGAGCTGGACAGGCCCTTCCCAAGAAGAGTATCAGAAAACCATGGGCTTGAGCTCTTTCGCCACAATGACCTTCAGGTGACCTTGCTTCCCAGTGTGAGAGTAGCAGCAGAAGTGGTTTCAGTCCACTGCAACTGGAATGGACTGGGCAGTTTGCCAAGTGAATATCTGCTGGGTTAATCACTGTGCAAATCTAATCAGGAACTGGAATGTGCCAGGCTCATTACTGAAATTAAATTCACCTCCAATTAAAGAGAGAGCTACAAGCTTCCATCATGCAGAGGTGCCCCCAGGCTGCCCCTCCCAAAACCAACATCAAATCCAGTCCTGCTGAACTGCAGGTTTGCTGAGCTCTGAAGGTATTTCCAGGTGTGAGGAAGTGAACTGCTGCTTGTGATTTCCCCCAAGGCTCTCCAAGGAGTTTACTGATGCCTTTAATAAGTCACCTTGCAAGTCAGGAGTAACTTCAATGGTAGGATTTCCAAGGAGCACTCGCCAAGAGAAATCTGGGAACACAGCAACTGGAACACGTCCCATGGCAGGATCGTTCCTGGGAGCACCTTTACAAATTCTCACCTTCACGTGCTAAATCTCTCCTTGGGACCTACGCACCTTATGTCCACGCTGTGGAGTCCAAATTAAGAAATTAAGTTTGTGCTGAGAACAGCAAGGCTGCAAAGTCAAGCAGGTAAAGTGCAGAGATGCCGACTGAAGAGTTGTTCAAGCTTCATTTGCCCCTTTGGCTTCTACATTAGACTTGCACTGCCTAATCACATCACCACATCATCCCTGCCTCCATCTGTGAGTCACTGGGCATCATCTGATTTCAGGGAAAAACTTTAATATCTTTGGTCTAAAAATGTGCCTGTAACTGAAATCCAGCTCTGAAGACATGGCAGCACTGCAGATGTATTTTCTGACCTTCTTCTTTTCTCCTCCAGTGCTGAAAGAATCAGCAATTCAAAAAGATTAGGGCTTGGCTTTCACCTGGAGATGGCCAACATGGATGCAAAACTTGAAGGTTCCCTGTACACATATCCTTGGTCCACCCACACCTTCCACTGCCTACTCTAAAAATCACAAATATATCCAAAAATACAGCTGGGGTCTGAAGTGCCCCATCCTCACAGCCAGAAACCAGCACTAGATAACAGGATAGAATCACAGACTGGTTCAGCTCGGAAGGGACCACAGAGGGTCACCAGGTCCTGCCTCCCTTGCTCAAGCAGGGTCCTCCCAGAGCACGTGGCACACCCTGGGACTAGCAACACATTGAAAAACAGTATTTCATTTGTTTCCAGTATAGAGGAAATTAAATATATACTGAAGAAAATATTTCACCTGTGTGTTCCAGATCTCTGCAGAAGCCACAGGCAAAGAGCAGAGCTCAGTGCCAGCAGGAGACCTCATCTTTAAACAAAACCTGTTTGCTCCCTCTCAGGCTCAGGGTGGATTTGTCCACGATGGATTTGTCCCAATGGTCTGACATAGCCACAGGTGGTGTTCAGTGGCTCATCCTTGCCCTCACGCAGAAGAGCACCAGGTCCTCACCAGCTCTCCTGTGCTTATTCTGCTTGACCCACTTCCCTACAACCAGGAATGCTGGAAGCCACAAGGATTACTGTGCCAGAAGTCAGGAGGATTATTGTGCTACCCTAATGCAGAGTTTTGTCGCAAAGCCTTGCTTTGGCACTGCCATGTCCCCCTGACCTGGCAGGGTGTGTCACCTCTGTGACTTACCTGTGCCTGGCCTGGCAGACACTGCCACACAGGACAGAATGTGCGCACTGCTGGCAGCATTTGATCAATGAAATCTCTGAAATCTTCCTGCCTTGGCTCCTTGGGGACCTGCCTCATGACACTGTTCATTTGGAGCCTCAGGTGTGTCCAGTGTCTCTGGATTAGCTTCCAGATGGCTGAGGAAATGTGTTTGTCTGCCCAGAGAGGTTGGAGCCCAAGTCCTATTCCACCCTTGTGATTTTTTTTTTTCCTGCAGTGCCCTGTATGCTATTCCAAGTGTTAAGGGGAGGAGATTGCCAAGGGCTCCCAGGCAGAGACCCAGTGGGTCACAGTCACCTCCCCGCCTGCTGCACCTCTCTCCTTCACCTGTCAGCAAAACCGGGGAGGAATATCCTGGAGGATTTTTATACCAAATCACTGATTGGGACCTCCTGCGGTGGAAGTTTCACCCAGCACGTGATTGCTCTCAGCACCACTTGTTCTTAGGCTGTGCTTTGTTCAGCTTCTCCATGCTCTCAGCCCAGTCCCATATCCCAAACTCCTGGACACCTGGGCCAGGAGCTTTATTTTCCCCTCTCAGCAGGCCCTGCAATGCTAATTCCATGAAGACTGCAGACGGAGGAATTTCCAGATGCCTTGAAGATTCCTGCAAAACCCTTTCCTCCTTCCCTCTCTGTTCCTTTGGGGGACACTCCAGGATGACTCCGGCATGGACCTCGGGCCAAAATCTCTTCTCTGACCTGTGTCCCTGCAGGGGAACAGCTGGGAGCCATCCTCTGCCTCCTGCTGCACCCTTCCCTCTCCAGAGAGTCATCTTGGACAGGTTCTGAGGCTGCTGGAGCTCCTGAGGTGCACCTGCCTCATGAAATAACTTCCCTGGCTGCTGCTATTCCCTCTGCTCCAGACCCCTGCAAGTGTGTCTGATGCAGTGGATGTCCCTGGAGCCACCTGCTCTGCCTCCAGAGCTGCCCTGCAGTGTGTGAACCACCACGCCTCTGAGGGGCATGAATTTCCAGAATGACATCTCTCCCAGTTTAGGATGCAGACAGCTCTTCTCAGCCCTGTAAAGCACTCTGCAGGTTCCATCAATTCTGGATCAAACTCCATTTATGTGCCGCTCTGGCCACAGGAAAGCAATAGCATGTGTCTGTCCTCGTGTTGCCACCTGATGCCACCCTCCCAAAATATTCACCAAACACAGCTCCGGGGGTACAGCTGGGATGTCAGACCTTCCATCCCAGGGTCTGTGTCAGGGTCTGGCTCTGCTTTCAATATTCAGACCAAGGCCTTCTGCCTGAGTTCATGAAGGAAATTCAGAAGCTGGGCGAGTTCAGGGACAGGTGGAAGGAGTAATTGTCTCCTTTGATGCACCTCACACAGTGTTTGTCAATTTGTTTAATTTGCTGAAATGTTGCTGGCTTTTGAGTGTGGCTGGGTCCTTGTGGAGACTCCTCTGAGACTGTGTTTCAATCTCAGTAGGACTGAGTCCTGGTCTCCTGTTCCTGTTGAGTTACATCACATTTCATAATCTGCTTATCAAGATCATTTGGAGTCACACTGAAAAATAGTTCAAAGCTAGAGCTAGAAGATGAGATCTGGCCTTTAAATAGTTTTTTCTACTTTGTGGTATAAAGATGTGGTTCCTTTTTGCCATTCTAGGATCTATTTGACAGTTGTCATTCCTTCCCTCCTTCCTTCTTGCTCTGTTGGATTTGCACATCACTCTCCCGGGTTTTAGGCCCTTTGCCTACGAGTGATGCTCCCATCAGTGTGTGTGTCTCTCTCTGGGCTGTTCACGCTGCCTGTGCTTGCTGTCTGATGGTTTCACTAAGATCTCTTTGTGGAGATCCTTAAGACACAAGCACCTGCAGGTTCTGTTCTCAGCTCCAGAGTTCACTGCCCACATTGCCTCTCTCTAGCCCCAAAACTCTAAAATTAGTTCCTCTGGGTTATTTCGCACTGAGCCTCAGCAGCTTCTTCCCTTGTGTGCTCTGGGAGGCTTTTCCAGCGCAGGGACACTAATTCCTGCTGGTCTCTAGAAATCTGGAGACCCCACCCTGGCTGGTTATTCCATTTGGTACTTGTCACATCCTCTCCAGGTTTCAATCCCAAACCCAAAGCCCTCAGAGCCACATCCATGTCAAACCTCGTGGGGGTTGCTGCTCCTCTGCTTCACGATTTGGGGTCTCAGCTGAGCCGAGGAGCTCTGATGGAGCTGCTGTGGGACAGTTCCTGCTCCCTCCCTGCCTTGCCCTCAAGTTCTGCTCCTCCTGCATTAACAACTCCACGTGAAATGTCCTCAGTCGCTGGAGCTGCTCCGGAGCAGGAAGCACAAGGCAGGCCAGAGTTAAACTAGGCTTCTTTTCTCAGGTAGGTTGCCTTTTTCTTTATTTCAGTGATAACTGTCCCACCCCATTCAGAGGTATGTGGGTGTTCCTACAGATCTGAATTTATAAAACCTCATTGGGGTTCACTTCTGAGAGCAGTCAAAGGAAGAGCTTGTGCAGATTCTTATTTAACCCCTTCCACAGGTCAGAAATGACCCCTCCAGGAGCCAAACTGCCCCTCTGGCCAGCCCCAGCCCAGGGCTGTGGGGCAATCCGGAGTGAGGGTTTGAGGCAGAGCCAGATGAGCCTTGCAGCCCTTGTTATGGAGCAGAAGGGTTAATTAACCCCTGGGTGCCCCAAGGGTTAATTAGCAGCGTCCTTTGCCTTCGGAGGTGTTCATCTAAGCTCTTCCTCGTGGAGGGACAGCCGTCTTTGTTGCCTGGGTACTGCTTTGCTCGAGATACCTGGAGCTTCATTAGGAGAGGATGTGAGTGGGATTTTCAAATTTGGCTGCGCTATGTAAATCATCACCCGGGGCAGCCCCGAGGCAAAGTGGCTGCCGGTTACTCTCAGCCACACATCACACCCGTGCTCTGACAAGACAAATAAGGGTAATTGCCTCTCTCCCCTTAATCAGGGGGATGTGATTAGCTGGGGGAGGCCTGGGCCAGGTGCTCAGCAGCATTACCTGGCTCAGCAGCCTGAGCATCCCTGCGGTGGGCAGAGGGACAGCCATGGCTGACACCAGCGGCTGTGGGGAGAGAACAGCAAACAAACAGCGTCTCGTGGCTTGGAGGAAGGATGCAGAGAGAATAATCATTAGGAAATGAAGAACACCTGATGAAGTGGTGATTTGTTCCTGGTTTTTTCCTGAGCTGTGTTTTTTCCTTTGCTGCAGTGTACCTCTCTAGTTTGGGGTGTGTTGGATGTTGTGGATGCAAAGCGAAGGATCCCAAAGGAACTTGGAAAAACTGAGCTCAGGAACAGATCTGTGGAAACAGAGATTTTCTGAAATGGGAGAGGTGTGTCTTTGGTGGCTTTGTCTCACATCACCTCTCCAT
Source organism: Acanthiza pusilla (assembly GCA_036630365.1). NCBI lineage: Eukaryota > Metazoa > Chordata > Aves > Passeriformes > Acanthizidae > Acanthiza > Acanthiza pusilla. The sequence continues at coordinate 5,311,121 of JAXCHO010000176.1, read as the reverse complement.
CATTCTCTCTGCCCCACGGTCAGTGAGATGCCCTGGGAGACTTTCCCTAAGTTATGGAGCAGGAGGACATCCTCCTCATCCTCTTTATATTTTAAGGATAAAGTTCCAGTTAAACTGGGCCTGAGTTCCTTGGATCCTCCCACACTCACCAGTCACCACTTCTGCTCGCCACATGACATCCCCACCTTGTCACCCAGCCCAGAGCACTGAGTGCCACATCCAGATGTCCCTTGAACACCTCCAGGGATGGGGACTCCACCACCTCCCTGGGCAGCCATTCCAGTGCTTAAACACCCTTTCAGTGAAGAAATTCCTCCTGATGTCTAACCTGAACCTCCCCTGGCACAACCTGAGGTCATTTCCCCTCATCCTGTCAATGTATGTGTGTATATAATATCTCTCATTAATTATGCAGCACAAGTTCCCCAAACTCCTGCACACTTATGCTCATGTACATCTCTGGTTTCATTAGAATATTTTGATTCAATTAAAAGCACTCCTTTTCCCTGGAATAGGAAGCACTTGTCCCAGAGTGATCCCTAGCAAACTGGCTAGGCAGCTCGTGGTGGTTTCAGCAGCTGCTGATGCTGCAAGTTGTCCTTCACAGATGTGGTCAATGGTGCCATTTGCTGCTTCCACCCACTGCTTTCCTCCACCTATTGATGGTGGTTTGATCTCCTGGTTGTGCAAGAGTTCTGGGATTTGTTCTTGTGAATTAAGGTGCACGACTGCAGCTGTGTCTCCTCCATGCAGGGCAGAGTTTTTTTGGAGTGAGGATGTGTTTTGTAAGGTGACTTATCCCAATAAGATAAGAGACACCATTTTGTAGTGGGGTTCTGACCCCCTGGACCGGAGATATCAGACTCATGAGCCAGCCAGGCCAGGTGACAGCAGGATTGATGGCAGAGGCACTGCTCCCTGAGTGTGCTCTCATCACATCTATCAGTTTATGTCATCACATCTATCAGTTTATTTCACTTTGCTGTAACTGCACAGCACACGTAATGTATGAGGCAGTCACTCATCACCAGCCCGACCATCCATGTGCTGGGAGTTCAGTGGGGCAGAGACCTTGTCCATCCCCCAGGAGAGCCAGAGCAGCTCTGACCTGAAGCCTGGAAAACACTCTGCTTTGTCAGAGGAATTGAGGAACCCACGCTTAGCCAAATTCTTACTGATTCTTCTCAAAACCCCACCATGCAGTCTGTGGAGCTGCCTCGGTGACTCTCTAATTCTAGGAGAGATTTCAGAATGAGTAGGACAAATCATAGAATCACAGAATATCCTGATTTGGAAGGGACCCCAAGGATCATCCAGACCAACTCCTGGCCCTGCCCAGACCCCCCAAATCCCACCCTGGGCACCCCTGGCAGTGCTGTCCAAACGCTCCTGGAGCTGTGGCAGCCTCGGGGCCGTGCCCATTCCCTGGGGAGCCTGGGCAGTGCCCAGCACCCTCTGGGGAAGAACCTTTCCCTGATCTCCAGCCTGACCTGCCCTGGCCCAGCTCCAGCCGTGCCCTGGGTGCTGTCCCTGTCCCAGAGCAGAGAGCAGAGCTGCCCTCGGGAGGAGCTGCAGATCCCTGAGCTCTGCCCTCAGTGTCCTCTGCCCCAGCTGGACACACCGAGTGCCCTCAGCTGCTCACCACACACCTTCTGACAAAGTGTGAAAGCAAACTGAATGGAAAGACTCCAGAAAAACACTAAGAGAGCTGACTGTGTGAGAAAGAAAAGATGACCTGGAACCCAAGAATTATCCAGCTTCACTGTCCAGAGGACCTGGGGCCAGAACTTCCACCTGTCTCTGGTCCAAACTCCTGCCATATTCCACCACTGCTTTGCAGCATCCCCAGCTCAGCAGGTCAGGGCTCCCCAAGCACAGGCCACAGTGGAGAGGGGCTCTGGTCACCCCAGGAGTGCTGGGCACAGCGGAGAGGGGCTTTGGTCACCCCAGGAGTGCTGAGCAGGACTGCGCACAGCCCTGAGCTGAGCTGTGCCAACATGTTCACCACACACAGCACCAGAATCAGAGACTGGAGGAGTTTGTGGTTATTTGGGCACACGTCCTGCCCTCAGGGCAAAAAAAAAAAAATACTTTGGATAAGTATCCTCTAATTTTTCGAGCCTGGCACGGCCACACACACCTTTCAGCACCTGCTGGAAGCAGTTGTGTTTATCTGCCCGTGGTGAGCAGGAGACTCCAGCTCCAATCTGTCACTGACCAAACCACGTTCCAGCCTGGCAGCAGCTGAGACAGGAGACCCCAGATGCAGCGTGGCCACTGTCCTGCAGCCCTTGCACTGGCAATGCTGCCCACGGTGCCCCAAAGCAAGGACAGTCTCATCCTCCTGCTGTTCCCCTCCGCCAGCAGCAGGCAGTGGTGCTTGATGAGTGTTAATTGGGACAAGCCTCCTTTCCTTCCTCAGGGAGGGCTTAGTGCCAGCCCCTGGTGCTGGTGGACACTCCCGGTGGAGCACCAGGACACGGCTGTCCCCTCCATGGAGCACGGTCCCTGCGGGGACAGGAGCACAGCCCGGGTTAGAAATTGCCTCCCTCTGGTGGTGGCTGCGCTGCTCCCGAGCCACACGGGTGACAACACCTGGAAATTCCTGATGCTTGCCCTTCCACAGAGCACCTGAGAAGGACAGAGGTTGCCCTGGGCAGGTGGGGATGCCAGGAGCTGCTCCTGATGAGAAGCATCAGTCCTGCAGGGCTCCTGCTCTGTGATGCCAGGGATGGCTCCTGGGAGCTCTGGGAGGAGATGGACCCAGGGGGCTCAGCCCAGGTGGAAGGAGCAGGTGAGAGCAGCCCAGCTCAAAACCTGGCAGCAAAAACATAGATCAGAGGGGGAAAATAGATAGGAGATTAAATGTGCAGCTTTGGGGTGATGATCTTAGAATAGAATGTCCTGAGCTGGAGGGACCCCCAAGAGTCATCCAGACAAATTCCTGGCCCTGCCCAGACCTCCCAAATTCCACCCTGGGCACCCCTGGCAGCGCTGTCCAAACGCTCCTGGAGCTGTGGCAGCCTCGGGGCCGTGCCCATTCCCTGGGGAGCCTGGGCAGTGCCCAGCACCCTCTGGGGAAGAACCTTTCCCTGATCTCCAGCCTGACCTGCCCTGGCCCAGCTCCAGCCATGCCCTGGCTGCTGTCCCTGTCCCAGAGCAGAGATCAGAGCTGCCCTCGGGAGGAGCTGCAGATCCCTGAGCTCTGCCCTCAGTGTCCTCTGCTCCAGCTGGACACACCAAGTGCCCTCAGCTGCTCCTCCTGTGACCCCTCCTGACCCTTCAGCATCTTTGTGACTCTTCTTTGGACACTCCTTGATAGCTTTAGATCATTTTTACATTGTGATGCCCAAAGCTGCGCCCAGGACTCAAGCTGAGGCTGCACCAATGGAGGCACTGACCTCCAGAAGCTGAAGGAGTGAGCCTGAACGTCCTCTTCAGCTGCAGATCCTCGTGGGAATGCAGGAACTATTTGGGAACAAAAGGCAGCCACCCCACGAAGGCAATGCCAACACACCTGAGCAGTGTCACACTGAGAGCAGAGGGGCTCAAGAGTGCACTCGAGAGGAGATCACAGAACAAGACAAGGAAAAGTGGCAGCAGTTTGCCAAAACTCAAGCCAGAGGTGCACTATATTAACTGTGGTGCTGAATGTCCCTGAAATGTGTCCTGCAAAAAGGGAATTCTGCAACAACTGCCACAGGAAGAAGCAAAATTAGGCATATATATAGGCAAATATAGGCAAAGTTATTGAGGCTATGTAATCACAGACAGTGACAATGAAGAGAGCAGGGGAAACCTTCACTGTAATGATGACCTAAAAAAAAGAAAGAAAATAGTGAAGGAATTAAACTGCAACATGCACAAATTCAAACCAGACTCAGTCAGGACTCTCAGGTGATGAACGTCAGGAAACTCAGGAGAGTGAGAATGGGAGTCAGAGAGTAAAACAAAACCCTGAAATACCAAGTCACAGGGAAAATAGAGAAGCTCCCAGTGACAGGGACACAGTTTGCAAGATGTGTGTGTTTATGAGGGGTGGGCCCGCTTGGACGCAGGGTCACTTTGGAGATGGGGAAGGTTTAAGGCCAGGCAGCTCTCAGACATTTGTTTAGTGAATGAGGCAGCTGGTTGGGCTCCACCCTTTGCACGGAGGAGATCAGGTTTTGCAGGAACTGAAATGCAGAGGGGATGGCATCGTTCTGTGGCTGCTTTATGGTAGCTGGATACGTGCAGGGATGGCACTGGGAAAAGGTTGTGACCCTGAGAACAACCTTGGACAGGTGTCAAAAGCGCCCATTCTGGAAGCACCAAGGCTGGGAAGAGCTGCAGAACAGCAGCTCAGTGCTCCAGATGTCCAGAAAATATTATTTTTTTAAATCCAAGTACCAACTACCGCACATTTGATGGGTTTCACATCCTGAAGTGGCCCCCAGTGTGTCCTATTCATCTGTGCTTCAAAGACAGCACCTGAGGTCTCTTTGAGAAGATTGTGTTGGAAAAAATTGGGAAAGTCATGAAGAGCAATACTAATAATAAACAGCCCAGGATCTTGTGGACTGCATTGCACTGGGAGGATAATTCTGAATTTGTGCACTGCTGTGTGAAGATTAATTATTGAATTCATTACCAGCCTGGAGACTGGCAGCCCTAATCGTAGGTAGAGTGTCATGACATGAAGGTCTTCATAAACAACAGCACAGAGCAGAAGACACATTTTGCCCAGAACTCAGCCTGTGCAGGAGATGGGACACAGGAGATGGGACACAGGAGATGATGTGACACAGGAGATGGAGATGGGACACAGAACGTGGGACACAGGAGATGGGACGCAGGAGATGATGTGACACAGGAGATGGAGATGGGGCACAGGAGATGGAGATGGGACACAGGACATGGGACACAGGAGATGGGACACAGGAGATGGAGATGGGGTACAGGAGATGGGACACAGGAGATGGGGCACAGGAGATGGGACACAGGACATGGGACACAGGAGATGGGACACAGGAGATGGGGCACAGGAGATGGGGCACAGGAGATCTCCACAGCTCAGTGCCTGATTGAGGAAGGAGGAGGGGTGGGAATGTCACTCCTGAGCAGGGCACAGCAACGCAGGACAGTGTGGATTTGTGCTGCCTGCCCTGCTGTGAGGACTGGAGCCGAGTGGGAATCACAACTGATGCTTCACTGTGACAGGAGCTGTAGGAAGCTGACCTGATGCCAGCTAAGAAAGGCTGTGTTCAAATTGCTCCACAGGCCTGTGAGTCAGATGGAAGAGTGGAAAGGACACGCAGAACTACAGAAGAAATCGTGTGTTCTTATATCATGGAAGCAATGAAGATGAAACCTATGCTTGGGAAAAGTCAGGGAGAGATTGGGAAAGGGAATGATGTGGGTGCTGAATTCCTGTAGGCATTGGGAAAATGTTGAAGCCTCAATGCCAGGGACAGAGGTGTAGAGAGACATCCTCCTCCTCCTCCCTCTGGGTCCTGGGTGGTTCTGCCTGGCTGTTTGTGGGTTGTCTGGTTCAGGTGTAAATGCCCCATATGCTGAACATCCACTGTATCTTTTAAGAGCTTCTCTAGAATATATTGAAGACACTCAAAATAAAATTTCCTGCTCTGTATTCTCTCTCAGCTCTTCCATTTGCAGGCCCAAGCATGCTTGTCCTACAAACCCAGTGCCCTCAGTTGTGTTTGAGGGGCAAAACAGACAGAGCTGGAGCAGCAGAAGCAGAGGAGCTCTGTGATTTCATCAACAGCAAGGTGGACAGCAGTGTCTTCCTCACTGCTACAGGAGTGGGAAGGGAAGAATTGGGTGTGACATCCATGGAATCTTCTGGTGCAGGAAAGGGACTGTGCTCTGAGAAATCTAATCATACATCCCAGCACCTTCTGCATGGGAAAATCCTGTTATTCCCACCCAGAGTGAGCAACCCAAGACTCCTCATGGTCCATATTTCATGCAGAACAGCTGTCACTGGAGACTTCCTGAGGAGACTTCCAGGGAGACAGAAGTGGTGTTTCCCAGGCAGAGCTGAGAGTGTCTGGAATCAGAAACAGCACCAGAGTGTCAGTGGAGAGTTCTCAGGTTCACTCCAAGAGCAGTTCAGCTAAACTGACTCCAGAGTTCAGCAAAGAGCAGAGAGTTGATGGGATGGAGGACCTGGCCACCCTCCCAGGAAACACCTCATGGCCATCCTAAGGCACAGAGGTCTCTCAATTTCATTCATGCAGCCTGATTATTTCACTGAGGATAACACAACAAACTGGAGCCAGTGTCCAGGTACTCATCAGAGGCGAGGACTGCCTGCTCACGTGTCAGCCACCACAGCAGCCAGGAGTCCAGGAGCCTCACAGAGGTGGTGAAGAGCACGAATTGTCACCATTCTTGTTAGACACGAGGCCAAGGGCACCACAGACCATTCCAAGTTTGCCACGACTGGGAAGCCCTTCCCAAGAAGCACTCAGCAATGACAGCATAGAATGTGGATGTGGCTCCTCGAATGCTGCCCATGGAAACACTGGGCACAGCCCAGGCAGGTGACGAGCTGCTCCCATCCCCTGAGGTGAGCTTGGTTTGGGGTCAGCAGGAAAGGCTTCACATACACAGCTCCTAGAGGGTTCCTCAGTGAGGACCTGTGATTTTAGATTTCCTGAGATTCGCAGAAGCTGGCAGAGGAAGCAGGCAGGAGAACCCAAGATGGCGAAAAGAGAGACTTTATTTACAGAAACTTCTTTATATATCCATTAATAATCTGGCAACTATTGGTCAGCAGGGAATCCACCTCCTAAAACCATTGGTCACAGCTGTACAACACCTAATATCAAACACAGAGATTAAGAAAGTACAAAAATGCAGCTTATCTCTATTCTCCATGAGAAAGAAGAGAAAAATTTCTAAAACAGTGCAACTACAAGGACCAAGAAACTTTCATCAGGAGTAATAATGGACCTTCCTTTTAAAGCAGATTTATGGACGGAGCACTCACATTTGTGAGTCAAAATGGTCTGAATCAAGCAGGCAGTTCCTCCAGGGGTGAGCCCCACCACTTCCAGTTGAAGCACACCCCACATCGGGACATGGGCAGAGGTTTTCACAAACTGGTCACTGAAAATAGGGCAATTATGGAGAAGTAATTCCATGAAGTCTTCATCTGGAGGTGGAGTGACGTGATCTGATGTTCTCAGCACCAGGCAGCGCAGTGAATCAGCCCTGGCAATCAGTCACCCTGGCCTGTAAACAAGTGTGTAATCTCAGCCCTCGCTGCAGCACCCATGGCAGCACACCTGGGAAGGTGAGCCCTTGAAGAGAAATCCAACAAAGACCTTCTAGCCTGGCAGATTTCAATTGCACCTCCACAGATGTAATTATGGAGCGCCTTGGTTTCATTAGCCATCACGAGGTTTCATTAGCCATCACGAGGTTTCATTAGCCATCACGAGGGCTTCCTTGCCCATTTGTCCCTGGCAGGGGATGGCACACAGCTCATGCAGGGACAGGTCCCTGTGACCCACCTGGAGCTCGTGACTCAGAAACCCTCAGTGCCACGGAGCAATGCAAACATGCAGCCCTTTATTATCTCTTTTCACCCAGATGAACGAACCCTGAATCAGATGTCAATAGCTGCTTGGCATTCCTGGAGATCTCAGCATGCTAGGGAGTTTATCTTCCTACAATTTCCTTGTTGAGAAAGCAACAAAGGGCCTCAGCTCTGGCTGCTCTGTGCAATAGGAAGCTGTGGTGGAGGCTGAGCAATCCAAGGAATGCTTGAAACACCCACTTGAGTTTTGGAACCTTGTGTTTTGCCTTTTCTCCATGTTCTTTTGGGTAGATGTCTCAGTTTCTGAATTCCTGCCACTTGGCCTCGGTGTTTCCAGATCCTCCTGTGCTTGCCAGGAGCCAGTGCTGTGTTTGTGGAGCAGAGTGCATGGATGGAAGCAGAGGAACAAGCACAGGAACAAGCCCAGGAATGCACAGGAACACATCACAGCTCTCGCTGCAGCAGAAGAAAGGCAGGGAGGGGACAGGCTGTGACACGGAGCTGTCAGGACAAACACAGTCTCATGGCACAGTGTCTTGGGTTCACTCCTTTTGCCTGCACAGCTCACTTTTGGCTCCTGCTGAGCCCTGGGAAGCTGTGCTCGGCTGTCCCATTGCTGCTCCGTGCTCAGGGGCAGCTCGCCCAGCCCACCCAAAGCTCCGCTGCTGCACATGGTGACACTCACAGGTGGCAGGAGCCTCTTTGAAACCAGGATCTCTGCAGAAATGGGAGGTTTGGGGAGCTCAGCAGCTCCCTGCCCAGCCTGCCAGGGAGCAGCTCTCCAGCCAGGCTGCGTGTGGGTCTGGGGGCTGCAGGTACCTCAGCACAGAAACCCCAAAAGCAGAGGCTACCCCTGCAGGTGGAGTTGGAGGGGTCAGTAATTCATGTCATTGTCACAGTGCCAGGCTGCTGAGCCATCCCTGAGGCTGTTACACCTGCCCACCTTTCCATGGGACATGGACAGGGGACAAGGTACAGCTTGTGATGTCTTGAGCAGTTAGATTTTGAAATCCGCATGTCAGAGCACACCTGGAACTTCAGGAGCCTCTGTTCCATGTGTATTTGTGCTTTTCTAACCCCCAGCCTCAGCTCCAGACCACAGACAGGATCAGGGCTGTGTGCTCCTGGCTCAAGCCAGCCCTTGCCAGCACTGGGTCTGTCACAATCCTGTCTTTGGTACTCTGAAAAGGGCACCAAATTGGTTCCTCATGGAGATACAGGAGGAGAACTGACTGATGTTACAATTCCTCCTGAGAGGTTTATGAAGTCCTTTCTTCCAGTGTCTGCTGGGAGCTGAGTTATTTCTGTAAGTCCTGTATAGCCTCCCTCCCCTGCTGCTCTCCCAAATGAGAGCCTTTCGCTGCCCATGGCCAGACCATGACCAAAACTGGCACCAGCAGTGGTGGAAACACCATCTGCAGAGGGAATGGGAGAGCCCAGCCTCGTGCACGGACGTGCAGTGAGAGCTCCAGGGCCAATTCCCTGCTCCCCAAGAGGAGAGTATCTCCCAGCTCCTGGTCTGGATGACACAGAAGAGCTTTCTGCCTCTTTCTCACCTGCCTGTGACCTAAAGGAGCCATGGCTGTGGCTGTATTCTCAATCTGACCAGCGTGGAGGGAACCCAACCCTGCATCTCCCTTCATGCCAAGGGGCTGCCCGTGGGTGTCAGCACCCCTGGCACTGCCCGAGACGGTGAGTGTGGCACTGACACACACCACGGGCAGAAAACCCCTCAGAGGAGCACGTTTTGCTACACAAATCACTCTTTTCCTCCTCTCTTGCGGCTCTGTGGGGGCTATCTCCAGCATGCTGAGTGCCTGCAGCCTCTCCACTGTTTCCTGTTTTCATTCCAGTATCTGCAGTGCTAACACACTGCATGCCTCGAATTCCAGCCCTGACAAACCAGGAAAAGGGGACAAGGGCAGATTCATGGAATTCTCAGAGCCTCTCGTGCCTTTTCTCCAGCCAGGCTGGGGACACTGAAAACTCCCTGACTCCTTCCTTCTTCCTTTTTCTTCCTTTCTCTCTTCTAATTCCCTGAGTTGCTGTTACCCTCAGCACCCTGATGCTGCAGAATTCTGACAGGAAAGGGCATGGGTTTGCCCTGTTTTCCTGAAAGCAGCAGCTGGGAAGAGCTGAATCTGAGCTGCTGCTCTAGTGACAAAGAGTGTACAAAAGATTGCTCTGAGGCGTAGGAGCTTCTGCCAAAATGTGGCATAGCCACTAAAATACCATTTCCATCAATACCACTGCATCAGTAACTTTCTAATTCCTCCTCCTAATGGTATAAATCAGGCGTAAAACCCTTAAGCCAGCGGAAGGATTGTCTTGGCAAATATTTGATAACATTGCTCGGAGTGCAGAGTCAGCCAAATCCATCCCTCCTGAGCCTTCCCTCAGCTCCCAGCCAGCGCTGACACACAGGACCCAAACTTGGCAATTTGGGACTTAGGGGACAAGCTCAGTTCCTTTCTTCCCGTGGTTAGCTGGGGCCAGGTGTTGGCAGCAGAAACACAAAGCTGTGGCCAGGCTCACACCCAGGCACCCAGCAGCAGCACGGGAAGGTATTTCCGGCCCCAAGAATGGCACCTGAGTATGGCAGGACCCATTCCCTTCCCACCTGTGGATCCCACCCGTGGGGTATTGTGGATCAGCCACTGTCCATGGATGGGCAGCACACCAACCTGCAGGAACTGCTGGCATCACCCACGGGATTTCTCCCCAGCTCTGGGTGTCCTGCAGTGCCTTCCCCACCCCCCAAGGTGACAGGGACTCGAGAGCCAGCAGTGCAGAAGCAGAGGATTTCCACCCCAGGTGGGACTTCTCCACACCCACTCTGCAGCCCTCCCTGGGCTCGGATCCTGCAGCTCCTCTGGCCCAAAGAGGAACTTCCACAACATTCTGTGCCTCCCTGAGCCCCTCCCTGACCCCTCTGTGGGAAAGAGTGGGGAGGGAGGGAGGGAGGGAGGGAGGGAGGGAGGGAGGGAGGGAGGAAGGAAGGAAGGAAGGAAGGAAGGAAGGAAGGAAGGAAGGAAGGAAGGAAGGAATGGTGCGGAAGGAAGGAAGGAAGGAAGGAAGGAAGGAAGGAAGGAAGGAAGGAAGGAAGGAAGGAAGGAAGGAAGGAAGGAAGGAAGGAAGGAAGGAAGGAAGGAAGGAAGGAAGGAAGGAAGGAAGGAAGGAAGGAAGGAAGGAAGGAAGGAAGGAAGGAAGGAAGGAAGGAAGGAAGGAAGGAAGGAAGGAAGGAAGGAAGGAAGGAAGGAAGGAAGGAAGGAAGGAAGGAAGGAAGGAAGGAAGGAAGGAAGGAAGGAAGGAAGGAAGGAAGGAAGGAAGGAAGGAAGGAAGGAAGGAAGGAAGGAAGGAAGGAAGGAAGGAAGGAAGGAAGGAAGGAAGGAAGGAAGGAAGGAAGGAAGGAAGGAAGGAAGGAAGGAATGGTGCGGAAGGAAGGAAGGAAGGAAGGAAGGAAGGAAGGAAGGAAGGAAGGAAGGAAGGAAGGAACGGTGCGGAAGGAAGGAAGGAAGGAAGGAAGGAAGGAAGGAAGGAAGGAAGGAAGGAAGGAAGGAAGGAAGGAATGGTGCGGAAGGAAGGAAGGAAGGAAGGAAGGAAGGAAGGAAGGAAGGAAGGAAGGAAGGAAGGAAGGAAGGAAGGAAGGAAGGAAGGAAGGAAGGAAGGAAGGAAGGAAGGAAGGAAGGAAGGAAGGAAGGAAGGAAGGAAGGAAGGAAGGAAGGAAGGAAGGAAGGAAGGAAGGAAGGAAGGAAGGAAGGAAGGAAGGAAGGAAGGAAGGAAGGAAGGAAGGAAGGAAGGAAGGAAGGAAGGAAGGAAGGAAGGAAGGAATGGTGCGGAAGGAAGGAAGGAAGGAAGGAAGGAAGGAAGGAATGGTGCGGAAGGAAGGAAGGAATGGTGCGGAAGGAAGGAAGGAAGGAAGGAAGGAAGGAAGGAAGGAAGGAAGGAAGGAAGGAAGGAAGGAAGGAAGGAATGGTGCGGAAGGAAGGAAGGAATGGTGCGGAAGGAAGGAAGGAAGGAAGGAAGGAAGGAAGGAAGGAAGGAAGGAAGGAAGGAAGGAAGGAAGGAAGGAAGGAAGGAAGGAAGGAAGGAAGGAAGGAAGGAAGGAAGGAAGGAAGGAAAGAATGGTGCGGAAGGAAGGAATGGTGCGGAAGGAAGGAAGGAAGGAAGGAAGGAAGGAAGGAAGGAAGGAAGGAAGGAAGGAAGGAAGGAAGGAAGGAAGGAAGGAAGGAAGGAAGGAAGGAAGGAAGGAAGGAAGGAAGGAAGGAATGGTGCGGAAGGAAGGAAGGAAGGAAGGAAGGAAGGAAGGAAGGAAGGAAGGAAGGAAGGAAGGAAGGAAGGAAGGAAGGAAGGAAGGAATGGTGCGGAAGGAAGGAAGGAAGGAATGGTGCGGAAGGAAGGAAGGAAGGAAGGAAGGAAGGAAGGAAGGAAGGAAGGAAGGAAGGAAGGAAGGAAGGAAGGAAGGAAGGAAGGAAGGAAGGAAGGAAGGAAGGAAGGAAGGAAGGAAGGAAGGAAGGAAGGAAGGAAGGAAGGAAGGAAGGAAGGAAGGAAGGAAGGAAGGAAGGAAGGAAGGAAGGAAGGAAGGAAGGAAGGAAGGAAGGAAGGAAGGAAGGAAGGAAGGAAGGAAGGAAGGAAGGAAGGAAGGAAGGAAGGAAGGAAGGAAGGAAGGAAGGAAGGAAGGAAGGAAGGAAGGAAGGAAGGAAGGAAGGAAGGAAGGAAGGAAGGAAGGAGCTGGACTCCAGAGGAGCAGCAGGGAAGCTCACCAGGCTGCTCGTGGGGCTCCAAGGTGCCTGAAGAGCTCAGCCCAGCTCACAACATTTAGGATTCCAGCTGGGGATCAGCTGGCAACCAAGGGAGGCTCCTGGGGTGTCTCTGAAAGGTGAGATAACACAACTCAGCTTCAGCTCCACACTCCTGGGGGTGCTGTAAGGGGTTCAGACTGAAAACCTCCCCGAGGAGGGGCAGAGCAGAGGCAGATCCTGTGAGGGGAACAGGCGATGCCCCCCCTGCCCACCCCATGGGGACGACCCTGACCGTGGTGGCCACAGCCTTTGTGGGTTCACCCCAATTTCTCCAATCATTTCAGAGCCCCTTTTAGCTCCACTCCTGAGGTGGATCCCTTTGCTTTGGGCTTTTTATGAAAACTCCTGGTTTTCCTTGTTTTAAGATCATATTCTGTTCCCACTGGAAGAACGGCTTGAACTGAGAGGTTTAAAATACAAACACTGTCTCTCACCACATTTTAATTATTTAACCAGGAAAAGATCTGTACTTTTTCTTACTTTTACTCATTTAAAGGCAGAGGTAGTTTAAAGCAAGCACATGATTATTGAAAATTGAATGTGCTACTTCTTCAGGAAGTATTATATATTTAAAATACTGCTTTTGCTATTTTTTTTTTTACTCCATTTTCCCCACTGCTTGTTTTTTGCCTTCGATACACTCCAGAGACACATTTTTCTAGTGAGAAAAAACAGGACAGTTTTGGAAAAATAAAAAACTATGTGAGAGACAAGACAAGATTATCAAATTGCCAATTTTTTTTGTCTAGTTTTAAAGCACAGAATCACTGTGCAAAGTTTTCCAGCACTCCTGCACAGCTCTAGGAAAGAGGCTTTTTCTGAAAAGCCTTTTCTGTTGAAATCACATTTTCCATGACAAAAAACAGTCTTTGAAAGGCTTCTTGACAGCCTGCTCCTGGTTCTGCCTGCTGGCTGGAGATGGCTCTTTTTCTGTTATTTAGGTAAATGTTGTTGGGACTGAAGTGTGGGGAGGGAACTGCTCCTGTGCCCCCCTCAGCTGTCAGCGTGGTTGGCACTCAGTTCTCTGGGTCAGAACACCAAGAGGTTCCTGCAGTGATCCCAGAGGGGAGGAGCTGAGCCCCCAGCATCCCTGGAGGGATGTCTGTCCTTCTGTCCTAGGTTCCATGGAAGGTGTGACCAAAAGTCTGTATTCCATTCCCATCTCCATAGCTGTTCAAACAGCTGGGGCAGTGCTCTTTGTGCTCAGCATGACCCAGCCCTGCTAACACCATCGGGGCTAGCTCTGCTCATGGCCATCGAGGGCTCAGGAGTGACTCACAGATTCCATCAGCCATTGGGAGATGCCCTGCCCACAGGGGAGGAGCTGAACATTCCCAGCTGCACACAAACTGAGACCCTGCAACACCGGGGTACCTTTCCCACTGATTCCCAGAGGAGAAGAGCTCCAGAGCCACCACTGGACCTCCAGAGACAGACCAGACCTTTCCACAAGATCACCACTCCAACAAGAGCACATCCATCACTCCAACGGGACTGCAGCACCATTGAGCTGCACTGCAGCACCACCCTGACAGGGTGCAGGTTGGATTCTGACTTTGTCTGTCTGAACTGTTGTTTCTGTGTTATTGCCTTGCTCTAAATTTTAGTGTAAAAACTGTTATTCCTTCTCCCATATCTTAGTCTGAAAGCCCTCGATTCCAAAGTTATAATAATTCAGAGGGAAGGAGGTCACATTATCCATTCTAAGGGAGGCTCTCACCTTCCTTAGCAAGACACCTGTCTTTCAAACCAAGACACCTTCCTCTAGGTGAAGCTGCTCAAGTGCCAGAGACACATGTGGAGCTTGGAGCCTGCTGAACTGGGCCAAGCCAGGGCCCCACGGGCTCCATCCATCCTCTCACAGCCTGGAAACTCAGCTGCAGCAGGAGCAGCAAAGCCCAGGTAGAGTTCCCAGCTCTTCCTGCTGCTCTCAGCCCTTCCTGGGCTCCAGGGTTCACCTGCCTGCCAGATCCACCCTGTGCTGGTGGCTGAGCCCAGCTTGGCAATGCCTTCAGGCAGAAGTGAGCAACAAGTGGTGAAGGGTTTGAAATAGCTCCTCTGGTGTCCCCTTTGTGTGTCTTTGCAAGTGACCTTTCCCACCACATTTTTTAACATTGCTCACAAGAGAGTGATCATCACTCACATCTTGCATTATCTGTGCCTCATCTTAACAAAGGTCCCATCCTGATAAGTTTTGTTCTTAATTCCTTAATTCTGATCTTCCTCAGCTTTCTGCAAGCCATTACAAATCCCATCTCCTTCTAAATTTTGCTTATCCTTGGGAGCAAGAATTTAGGAGGATTCATAAAAGGAAAGGAAAATTTTTGTGCACATGAGGAATACCCTGTTGTGATAATAGACAGCAGAGAGAAACACAGCAGGGATGTTTAGAGCAGCACCTTTTGAAAGGTTTTTTTTTTTTCCATCACACAGTGAGGCTTTCCCAGTGTTTTAAACAGGGCAGGCACAGTGCAGTGTGAGTGTTGCTCTGATTTTCTGATATTCGTGGAGATTCGCGGAAGCTCGCAGGGAAATCAGGCAGGCAGCACACAAGATGGAGAAAAGAGAAACTTTATTTACAAAACCTTCTTTATATATTCATTAATAATCTAATAATTATTGTTCAACAGTTTTTCCACTCCCTATAATGATTGGCTGGAACTCTAGAGCATCCAGTACCAAAACACAGAGATTAAAAAAGCACAAGAATGCAACTTATCTCTATTCTCCATGAGAAAGAAGAGATAGATTTTTAAAACAGTGCAACTACAGCGTGAGCCTCTGGTCCCACAAACCTCCCTCCATCCCAGCCTTGCTCTCACACACTCCTGCCCTCGCACTGCTGCCTGTCCTGCAGGCCAGAATCGGTGTCCTGGGGAGGCAGGTGGGCAGCACTGAGGTCTGCAGGCAGGATAAAGCAGGAGCCTG
The DNA here is from genome assembly GCA_036630365.1 of Acanthiza pusilla. Lineage (NCBI taxonomy): Eukaryota > Metazoa > Chordata > Aves > Passeriformes > Acanthizidae > Acanthiza > Acanthiza pusilla. Next base: position 5,295,845 of record JAXCHO010000176.1, on the reverse strand, counting down.
GAGCTCCTGAGCCATCTGTCTGTCCCTGAGCGCTGTGCAAGGCAGAGCCCAGCCATCCTCTCAGCCCCTCTGCTGCTGGCAGCTCTCCCAGATCCTCCGTCTGTGGCCAACATGCCCTTCACTTCTCCCTCTCAACCTTCACTTAATGGGTTTGGGAGCCCAATCTGAGTGCTGCTTCCAGATAAAAGCATCTGCTCCAGATAAAGGCATCAGCTGGAGGCATCAATGGGATTTGTAGGTACACGATGAACAGAAGGCACCCTCGGAGTGGACCTGACCTTCGCAAGCAGAAGCCAGCAGGACCATCAGTGGGCACGGTGTGGGCAAAGCTGGAGGACCCTGAGATGATGCCTCAGATGGCTCTGAGAGGGCTTGGGGAGCAGCAGATCACTGGGGCAGTGTGGGGTCAGGGGAGTCACAGGGTGAGGAGAGAGAGGAGGTGGAGGCAGGGAGAGGCCATTGGGAGCTGAGATATGTCAGGGTTAGTGATGGGTGTGGAGCTGTAGGAGGGGAGGAAGGCTTCTGCAGACTTCCCAGGGCTCTGCCCTCTCACTGGCACCGTGGATGTGTGACTCCAATGGGACAGAAGAGCTCCAGCCCTGGGACACCCTTGAGAGGAAGCACTGCTTGTCCCTGCCTCAGAATCCCATCCCAAAAACACTGAGACCTCCCCAGCACGGCGCTCCCTGTGAGCTCCAGGGCTGGGAGAAGCACCAGAGTGAGCCCCCAGCCCAAGGGTGCCTGGCCAGGGCTTCTCCTCTTCAGCCCTGGCCAGGGGCAGCCCCACCCTGAGAGCTGCCCGGGGGCAGCAGAGGAGACAAGGATGCTGCAGGATGGAAAGCTCCTATTTATTGGAAGAAGGTGAGGTCTGGACTTTCTCTGAGCCATGGGAATGTGCAATTCCCTGGGACCTGCTGTTTCACCAGAGCCCTGCCTCTTGCTTGTGGCAGCACCAGGGTCCTGCAGCACAGGAGGGGGGCAGGGGTAGCTCTTCTCTTTAAATGTTTCAAATCAATCACCCTGCTCTGCTTCTCTCCCAGCACTACAAAAATTCACTTCGGGGAGTGATAAGCAAAATTCAGATTCCCTCTCCCAGGACACAGCTTCTCTAAAAGTCCTGGAAAGTGGAAGAAAACAGCAGGTAACTGAGAAAGGAAATGCCACTGCAGGTGAGTGACCGTGAATAATCCTCAAGCTCACATTTTCTTCTGTGTTATTATCCTTTTTAAAAATTAAAATGGTAATAGGTTACTGTAGTGGAAAGTGAGATAATGGGAGATTTTAGGGAGATAAAATTATAATGGTATCCAGGGAAGGAGGGCAATAGGGACAGAAAATTGAAAGGGATTCATTATGAACTTATCCTCACTTATAAATATTCCTCCAGGTTAGGACTTACGGTGTTAATAATTAACCAGAACCTTGTGAAGGCTAAAATAACTACAGCATGCACAAAGCTCTCACTCCAGCACTCACCATGTGCACAAGCCTTGCCCGCCACTCATCCAAGTTACTGTGGTAACATCTGCTTCCCACAATATCCTTCATTAATCATTTACACACAGGGGGAAAATAAAGTCTTGGAGGAAAGATGCCACGAGAGCTATTTCTGCTCACCTGCTCTGGTGAGTGAGGCCAGCTCCGAACCTTTCCAGCCCTCCCAGGCCACAGTCCCAGGGGCTGTCTGAAGGAAGGGAATGCACATCAATCACATCTATCAGCTGGGGGGAGGGATCTGTGTGCTGGATGTGTCCATTCCCTGTCCTGCAGGGATTTCAGACTGTTCTGGTGCTGCGGTGTCAGCCTCTGAAGCACTGGAAAATGTGCCTGTGCACTGTGGTCCTTCTCACCAGCGTTTCTTTCCTTCTGCATCGTGGTTCTCATCACTCCTGTGCAGTTGGGAAGGGATCTCTAGAAACCTCCAGTCCATGTTCTGCTCAGAGCAGGACCATTTCCAGCACTGATCAGTCACCCTGGCTGTGTTTCTGTCCAACAGTCTCTGACCCAAAAAGTACAAGGAGTCTGAGCAAGGAGGGCCTGGAGGGATAAGAAAATTCCTTTGGCTGTTGCAGAGCAATGTCTGTTTGGGATGTCCCTGCCATAAAAGCAGTGGAGCACCTACCATTGACCATGACAGTCATCCTTCAGAGAAGCCTACAGGGACCTGCAGAGGAGCCCCTCGTGACAGCAGAGCCTGGGGCTGAAGAAAGGGCTGATGGTGTCAAACAAAGGGACAGCAAAAAAAACCCCAAAGGGTTCATCTTCAACCACACTGTGGCACAGATCAAGCTGCAGGAGATGAATCACAGAATCACAGAATCATAGAATCACTATTTGGGCTGGAAGGGACCTTAAAGCCCGTCCTATCCCATCCCCTGCCATGGGCAGGGACACCTTCCACTATCCCAGGTTGCTCCAAACCCTGTCCAACCTGGCCTTGGACACCTCCAAGGATGGGGCAGCCACAGCTTCTCTGGGCACCCTCTCGCACCCCCACAGGGGGGAATTTCTCCTGTATATGTCACCTAAATTTCTCCCCTTTCAGTTTGAAGCTCTTCCCCCTTGTCCTGCTGGGTGGTGGGCTGTGGGGCTGGGGGTATCCCTGCCCCACAGGGAGAGCCCCACAGGTGTCACCTCCATCTCCTGAGTGCACAGCAAGGACCTTGTCCAGGATCAGCACAGTCTCAGAGCACCTCCTGTGCTCCCATCAGCAGGAAAGGCAGGACCTCTTCCCCATGCACTTCTGTGCCCTGGACAGCACAGATGGATAAAGGGAATCTGACCAAAGCATCCTCATAAATAGGATGTGCCTCTGAATTTCTTAGCTCTGGGGAGAGTGAACTGCAGCTGAGTGCAGAAGGTGTCAGTACTGAGTCACTTTTCCACAAACTGTGCCGTGAGGGAGAGAGGTGAGGAGGGGGTTCTGCAGAGGACACAGCTTCAGGAGTTACTTGCGCCTTGCAGGAGCTGGACTCCAATGACCCTTCCAATGCAGGATATTCTGTGATCTCCATGTGTAGTTGCACTGTTTTAAAAATCTTTCTCTTCTTTCTCATGGAGAATAGAGATAAGTTGCATTCTTGTGCTTTTTTAATCTCTGTGTTTTGGTACTGGATGCTGTAGGGTTCCAGCCAATCATTATAGGGGGTGGAAAAACTGTCGAACAATAATTATTAGATTATTAATGAATATATAAAGAAAGTTTTGTAAATAAGTTGTCTCTTTCGCCATCTTGTGTGCTGCCTGCCTGACTTCCCTGCGAGCTTCCACGAATCTCCATGAATATCAGAAAATTAGAGCCAACATCCATTCTCCACTGCAAAGCAACCATGGAGAGGGAAGGCTGTCAGGAATTGGGAGTTCAGCTCTGGGAGCTCACAACCTCAGTGCTCCTCATGGAGCCACAAGGCTGATGGCAGCTGGTGCAGAAGCTCCAGGGAAAAGGCAGAAGCACACACTGCAGGAAAGCCTTGACTTCCCAGGAGCATTCCAGGAGCATATTTTGACCACGGGTACCCAATCCCTGCAGGGAAGTTTGCAGTCAGTGGGGAACTCACAGTGGAGAGGTTCGAATTCTCTCTGCAGCACAGCCCTTTGTTGTCCTTGGGGGGACAGCTCAGTGACAGAATAGCTGAATGGGAAAAGGTGTTTGGGGCTACCTGTCCTGCCTCCCAGCAGGGTTTTCTGCTGGTTACTGCAGACTGACAGTCTTCCTGAAGTTTGGGAAGTGATCTAGCACAGAGGAACCCCTTCCCTGCCATGGCCACAGGCGCAGGAAGTGTTGACCCCAGAGTGGGGTCTGGATGACAAAAGGACACACCGAGCAGCCCCAGCAGCACAGCACAGGCTCTGCACAGCATCACGCAGCCCCTGGTAATGAGGACAGCAAATTAGAGTTCTTTAAATAACCAGGAGCTCTTCAGGAAAGGGAGTAAAGTCCTCAGACGGCCTGATCTTCACTTAATCCCTGCAAGCAGACACCTCTGATTAGGAGGATTGGTTTCTTCTGGAGGGGAGCAGATTGAGGGCTTTGCCTGGCAAGAGCGAAATAACATCTGGTGCTGTGTTTCCTAAACCCAGAGAGCCCCTGACTCCTGTCCCCACTTTAATGCTCAGCCTCCTCACTTCTCCTCCTCATCCCAGCACCAAACCCCTTTCATCAGCACCTGACCTGCACCAGGGGCACCCATGGGTCGTGCCAGGGTCAGAGAGGAGCCCTGAGCCCCTGGAAGGACACTGGTGGCAGGAGCCACCCTTGAGGACTCGGTGACACCTTTTTGTCACAGGCTGAGTGGGCAGGGGGCTGCCCCTCACCCCCTGCGCCACTGACACAAATTCGAGGAGCCACATCAGTGGCACAGAGGTCTCAGTTAATGAGCAGGGACACTAATGAATCTGTGTGTTATCTCCATGTACCCTCTGCCTCCAGGACAGCCCCAGGGCGCCTCAAGCAAACAAACGAAGGAAATATGAAGGAAACATGTCTATTAGGGCTTGCCAGCACCTGGGCTGAGCACCCCTTCCCCCAGAGCTGCCTGCATTCAGGGCAATGCACATTCACAGCAGCGATTTATACAGACTCACAGCAAATATTTTTGCTGATGATTTTCTGCAAGACTTGCCAAGGCTTTTATCAAAACCAAGACTGAGATTTCTTTTTTCCTTCCTTTTTTTTTTTTTTTTAAGGCTCATTTGCATAATGAGATTCTGGAATTTCGCCCCTCCCCCATGATACACACAGTTTTCTGTGTTGATGAAGATCAGATTTGGCTGAAAATAATTTTGATGGAAAATGTTCAGCTGTCTCTCCAGCAGGATAAAGCCCTGACAGAGCCCTGCCATGCAGAAGTGCTGGTATGACTTTGCTTTCAGAGGCAGCAACAGAACAGCCTCTGGCAAGGAGGGAAGAGCCCTTTCCATCCCAGCTGCATTCTTGGAGAAGCCTTGGAGATGCAGCAGACCCACTGAAGTGTTCCAAAGCCTCTCCTAGTGAGGAACCCATTTTTTTCTGGCTGTTTTCTTTCCATCCTGACCCAGGTGGGTGGCTCTGAACACACCTTGCTGAGAAATGCAGGACGGGGGGAGGATGCTGATGAGAGGCAGGCACCTGGACAAAGACATGGCCCACAAGAAGGAAGGGCCACCAGCTCTATATTTTCCTAACCCAAGCCTAAGGTGACAATTTTGCAATAGCCCAGTCCCAAGAGGTGTTTTGTGTAGTAGTAGCCCCAAATTTGGGTGCCAGCAGGGAATTACAGACCTGCCAGGGAGTGGAATGCTGGGTCAGGTGGGATGGCTCTGCAGAAGAGGTGACATGTGCTGGAGCTGCCACAGCTTCCAGGAAGGCACCTCCTGAAGGGGCCAGGGAGGGCTCAGCACTCCACACTCTTGTGATCCAGAGGGAATTATGTCTGCTGGGAGTGAGAGAGCATCGTACAGAGCAGCACATCCACAGGAACCAAAGGTGGAAGGGCAGAGAATGAGTGGTTTTGTGGGAGTGAGGTGGTTTTGTGGGAATGAGGTGGTTTCATGGGAAACTCTGGGCTGAAACAACTGGACCCCTGCAGTGACAGCTGCCAGCAGGCAGAACATCTCAAATATCAGTGTTACCTCAGCCCTACATCTGAGCAGTGAATTAAACAGCTCTGGATATATGTCCAGGCACTGGGACCAAGCCCTGTGCTCAGCCCACACTGTCCTGTGAAATTTCCCAGTCCCTGCAGCAGCATGGATCCATCCAAAGCAGTTGTAATTAGATGATCTTTAAGGTGCCTTCCAACCCAAGCCATTCTGTGATTCTGTGCAAACAGTCCCAGCTGCTGTGTCCAGGAAGGGCTTTGGGGTGAGCCCAAACCCAGGGCTCTGTCTGACACTCAGACCCTCGGGTGTCTCAGAACCAGCCCTGCCTGGCTCTGTTTCATGTGTGTGCCATGGTCAGCTTCTCCAGACTGATTTCTGGGGGACTGGTACCTGGGTCATCCCACAGAGGATGCAACAACTCATTTTCTGCCATTAGGTGCTGTAAAAATAATTTAAAAATGAGAGCTGTGGGCTAAAATGAAAGCTGTGGGCTAAAATATACTTTCTTTGTGTGTGGAGTGGATGGACAGATCAATTAATCAATCAACTGATTGCTTAGACATACAAGCAGATCATCATCACTGAAGGCTGAGTGGAGATCAGTGCCATGCACTGCTGCAGCAATTCCACATTTGCTGCCGTGCCACGGGGCTCTTGCTTGCCATTTCCATGATCATTTATGCCACATTTGTCAATTTGTTGGCCTCATATTCAATAGCACCAGCAAGTGGTTGAAGCCACTCCACCTCCAGCCAATTATCCAAGTCAGCCTAGGGAAGGACAAGGAGGTCCAATAATAAGGAGGACAGATTGCAGCAATCAGGAATCTGAACATGTGGATTATTTTTCTATACATTTCTCAAAGATTTTACTTCAGGACAGTTGAACTCAATGGCATGTTAGAGAGTACAGAGTGAGCTACTTCAGTCCAAGGAATTCTGTGACCAAAGCAGTGCAGACATTTATCTCCTTGCAGGGGTTTGTTAGTGACCCACTCTAAGGCAAATACAGTCTGCCCAAGGCTTCGTCATTGAGCACTGATCTGCCCCAGGGCCAAAATCTATCAGCAAGAGAACCACAGAATGGTTTGGGTTGGAAGGGACCTTAAAAACAAACTAGATACAGCCCCCTTACCATGGGAAGGGACACCTTCCACTGTCCCAGGGTGCTCCAAGCCCTGTCCAGCGTGGCCTTGAACACTTCCAGGGATCCAGGGGTGGGCACAGCTTCTCTGGGCACCTGTGCCAGGGCCTGCCCACCCTCACAGGGAAGGTAGGGAAGAAATATGTTGCTCTGATTTTCTGATATTCGTGGAGATTCGCGGAAGCTCACAGGGTGGTCAGGCACTCAGCACACAAGATGGCGAAAAGAGGAACTTTATTTACAAAAACTTCTTTATATATTCATTAATGATCTAATAATTATTGGTCGACAGTTTTTCCACCCCCTATAACGATTGGTTACAGCTCTAGGGCATCCAGTACCAAAACAAAGAGATTAGAAAGCACAAGAATGCAACTTATCTCTATTCTCCATGAGAAAGAAGAGAAAGATTTTTAAAACAGTGCAACTACCAAAATATATATAGGGAAGAATATATATTTTGTTTCCCATCTAACCCTGCCCTCTGGCAGTGGGAAGTCATTCCCCCTTGTCCAAAGTCCCTCTCCAGCTCTCCTAGAGTCCCTTCAGCTCTCCCAGGTGCCTTCTCCAGGCTGAACAACTTTCCCAGCATTTCCTCAGAGCAGTGGTGCCCCAGCCCTCTGACCATCTTGGTGGCCTGGGAAGGACAGAGCTGTCTCAGGCTGTGGAGGAGAAATGAGCAGAGCAGAAATGGTTCCTACAGCTCGGGGTCTGCTTTTGGCAAGGGTCTGTGCAAGACCTCGCTCTGCAGGGCACTGGAATCAGGCTGGTGCTGAATTTTCACCCAAGGTCTCCTTGCCCAAGCTGGGGGAGGAGTTGGGGACAAGAGGGGGTGGCAGAATGTAGGAGTGCCATCTGTGGGATTTGGTGGTTTGTTTCAGACAGTTGGGATGGAGATGAGAGATCTCTGAAGTTTGGTCTTAGAGCATGAGGTTTATTGTGAAAGGGCATGGGTGCAGGAGACCTGCCAGGAGCTGCCAGACACAGCTCAGAGCAGGGCAGAGAGGGGAGAGAGAGAGAGAGAGAAGAGTACAGAATACAGAATACAGAATACAGAATACAGAATAAATGAATAGAATAGAATAGAATAGAATAGAATAGAATAGAATAGAATAGAATAGAATAGAATAGAATAGAATAGAATAGAATAGAATAGAATACCGTGGTTGCCATTTACAATGCAATAAATCATCTTCTGTGCTGAATATTCTAATTTTCACTAACCAATCTAGAACAAGCTACAAATCCTACAACATTTACATACAGCCTATGAGAGTCATTGCATTACCATACAGTGTTAGATTTTAAACTTTAAAAACTGCTTTTTGGACCCTCTGCCAAGCTGGTAGGGTCTGCTCTGACCCTTGGACCTGTCTGCAAGCAGAGGGGATTGTTTAATCAAAAGGGAGATTACCTTCAGTGGCCATACCATTGTTTCCCCGTTGTTCAGTCACTGGGGTTTGGTATCTCAAAGCTTGTCTTCATTTCAATCTCGCTTATAGTTTCCATATTCTCAGCATCTTTTGCCAGGTAATCATATTTATAATGATTAAATTATAAATATGATTTATACAGCAGAAGGATTTTACAGCAGAAGGGTGGCAGAGGTGCCCCACTCTGGCACACCTGGCAGGGCTGGCTCTGGAGTGATGCTCTGCCTCATCTCAGTGCACTTGGCCATGGGCAGCGGGAGGGAGGAGGGAACTGTCTCTTTGTGTATTTTACACTGCAACCTTTTGGGGTGGAAAATAGCTCTAAGCACCAAAGAAGAGAATTAAAGTGCATTTTAATGATATGTGTCTTATGTCTGAATGAGCATCTCAGATTACAATATCATTCGGGTCCATGTGAGGAAATCCAGCTAGTGAAAAATCTCCCATCATCTCCTACATTAATGCACATATTTACGTGTTAGAGCTTAATTTCAACTGTTACGTTTTTTCAAAAGTAATTAAACTAGGTTTCAAATGAGGAAATAACCTCATGTACTCCCTGCTCACCAACCACACATGAATATTAAAGAAAGTGGTCAGAAACAGATCTATTTGTGAAAAAAATTATAAATTAATTAAATGCAGTTTTTCTTCCCTGCAGCTTCATTCAACCTTTATATCAAAAACGACATGAAATGCATCTGGGTTCATTTGTTTAAAAATTTCCTTTGAACACATCTCCATCTCAATTTAAATTAAAAAATGACTTAGCACAAAGAATAACAAAAAGCCTTCTGTGCAGGAATACAATGAGTAATGAACTTCAAATCATATCTGCATGAAAGATTGTCAAGTTGGATATTGTTTTTCCATATGACCTGGTTTTTTCTAATTATTATATTTTTCCTGGCTCTGATTTTATAAACAGTGGCACCTCTCCCCTTAGCTGGCTCTAAAAGAGGTTTGTTTAATCTTTGACATTTCCTATTTCACAGGCTGCTTTGCAAGTGTCACACAATAGAGCTTTGTTGGTCTCAGTTTGATTAAACACCATTTCTTTGCTTTAAGTAGCAGAGGCAGTGACACTTGAAAAAGTTCCTTTTCTGCTTGAAAAATAATACAGTGTCAGTGAATAATTAAAACATACAAATCATCCGAATTAATTAACATGCTCACACTTTTAAGTGCTTAAGAGTCTTTATTTCTGGATGTTTCATCCAAAATGCTTTTTGGAGATTGATAGAATTAACAAGGAGCTTTTTGGTGATGCTCTCTGGGGTCACGGGCAGGGACTCTCCCATTTCCCAGCAGGCAGGTGAGGAGCTCGAGGTCACTGGCTATGGAATCCTGGTCCCTGTCTCCTCGGAATGTGCAAAGCACAGCTCCCCACACCAGGGGCTTGCAGCACCTGGAAAACCAAATCCTGGAGAAGCCAGCCTGATTTCAGTGCAGTTCAGACCCTCTCTGATTTTCTGGTTTCTCCAGGAATAAACAGATGCTGTGCACCCATTTCCCAGCAGCACTGCACCAGCCACAGCTGGGAAGGCCCAGAGAGGGTTCTCTCATCACCTCACCTTCCCTGCATGGACTGGAGACCCCCAAGCCTCCTCCCACACTGTCTCCACCCCACGCTGGGCTCCCAGTCCCCAATTCCTGAGCAGTCCACCTGTGCCTGCCCAGCGACACATCAACGCTCAGCGTAGCCATTCCCATCAATATTTATCGCAGTCATTTCCACCCATCTGAATAATAGAAACTGCAGGTGAAAGAGCCGGGCAGTGGCAGTGGTGAGAAGGAAATTGGGTGTTGCAGCTCTCAGTCGAGTGCCTGGAAGTGGCAGCTCTTGTCTTGAAGTGCAGCTTTGTGCCTTTCATCCCATTGCACCTACTTGCTCCAAAACTGTTCTTCCCCTTTCAGGAGTGCGCTTTTCAAATGATAATGGGCTGGTGTCGTGACCTTGCTGAAGCAGAGACTGCCGTGCTAAAAATATTAACACTTTTTTTGAGCCCCAGATGGGTTTGCTGGTTTTCTCTGAACGTTTCAAACATATCGATGTCACTATAGAAATGAACTTGCCCCTGTCTGGCTATAATATGATAATCCACCATATATGCATGTGAATTTTGATTTCATAGCCATTGGGGCTGAGGGGCACCCAGGGAGTCCTCTCTGCACGTCAGACTGGGGCATTGTGTCACAGACAAGTGACTCAGGAGCTCAGAGCAGACCTGGGCACAGAGTTCCAGAACCTGGTGTGGCCTTCAACACTCTCACAGTTTCACTGAACAGGAGGATGTCAGAGTTGCATTTTGTATCCTTCTCCTGTCCAAGGCAGATCTCCTTACTGCACTGCACCGAGGGACAGTCCTACTGCAGGACAGTCACAGTGCACTATGGGGTACCATGTCCTACTGTGCTACGATATTCCAAATATTCCCTTTGGAAATCTGGCAGGGCCAAGAGCAGAGTGCACATCAAGCCCCAGGCACCCTCTGCACTCTGAAGATGTTCAGGGATGTTCAAGATCACCTGAGGAACCTGAACATAAGACTACGGGATAGAGCAAGATGCATCCAGAATCCTGAGGGAGTTGGCTGATGTAGTTACCAAGACACTCTCCATGGTATTTGAAAAATCATGGCAGACAGGTGGAGTCCCAGGGGACTGGAAAAAGCAAATCGTTGCTCCTGTTTTTAAAAGGGTACCAAGCACAAGCCTGGGAACTCTCAACCTGTCAGTGTCCCCTCTGCACCTGGAGAAAATCTGAAAGATGTGTGTGGTACTCACTGATGAGAGTTGTAGGTTTGAAGAATAAATTCAGTGGACAATGGATAGCAGCTGTCTGGACTTCTGTAAGGACCTAAACACAGTCCCTCACAACATCCTTCTCTGAACTGGAGAGAGATGGATTCAGTGGATGGACTGGAGGGTGGATGAGGAATCACCTGGATGGTCACACACACCTGAAATCACAGCTCCCCGGCAGGAGAGTGCAACCAGACAGGGGTCGGGCTCTTCTAACAGATAACAAGTGACAGGACGAGGGGACACAGCCTCAAGTTGTGCCAAGGAAGGTTCAGGTTGGACTTTAGGATTAATTTCTTTATGGAAAGGGTGGTTAAACGTTGGAATGAAGTGCCCAGGGAGCAGGAACACCTCCCTGGAGGTGTTCAGGGAATGACTGGATGTGGCTCTCAGGGCTCTGGTCTGCTTGCCAAGGCTGTGATCAGTCAAAGGCTGGACTCAGTGGTCTCAGTATTCTCTCATCACTGCACCTTCCCTGCACGGCCTGGAGACCCCCAAGGCTGCTCCACACTGTCCCCACAGCATGTTGGGCTCCCAGTCCCTAATTCCTGAGCTGGAATTAGGCTGATCACTCTTCCAGCCTCAGTGATCTGTGATTCAGAGGGTGACATTCAATGGCTCCATGTCCAGCTGGATGTCAGTGCTGAGCAATGTCCCTTGGGGGTCCATCCTGGGACACAGACAGTGGGGCCAGTGCACCCTCATCATCTCACAGGTGACACCGAGCTGTGTGGCACAGCTAGCACACCTGAGGGACATGGTGACATCCAGAGGGACCTGCACAAGCACAGGAAGGAAGCGCATGGGAACCTCGTGAGGTTCAACAAGGCGAAGTAGCCCTGTGGGGGCTGATAACACAGCAGGGTTTGGAGCCTGCCAGCCTCCAGCACCCACCCTGAGCTGATGGGCATCCTACCTGGAGTGCCCAGTGCCACCCACAGCCCTCCAAAGCCATCCCATCTCTGCCTGGTGTCTCGTGGTGGCACAGGTGTGTGACAGCAGGGCTGGGCAGAGCCAGGCAGGGATCAGCAGCACCAAGCTCCTGTTGCCAGGGCTGTCCCTGTGGGATGCTCCACCATGACCCACCACCCACTGCCCTCGGGCAGCACTCATGCCATTAAGGACAGAGATTTGATCTTTTCCCACATATTCACCCTCCACTCTGTTTTTTCTCTGCCATCCCTGGCGCAGGAACAGGAAATCCCTCCACCTTTTACACCAATGATTGCCTTTTTTATGTTGAACTGGAGAGGCTCCTGAGAGCCCACAAACCTCTGTCAGAGCACAGCCCAAGCTACAAAAACTCTGCAAATCCACAAGACACACCCAGCTCTGACCTGTGGACAGATTTTCCAGGAAGACTTCATCCCCTGGGATGGGTGGTCTTGCTGTCAGAGGTAATCATAGCAGGGGTCCTTTTCTTGTGGCACTTTGTGGAAATCTCAGCTTTTCAGATAGCAAAGGTGGACGTTACCACCTCAGTCACTCAGGGTAAAGCTGGTGATACAGAACCAACAATAAAGTTCTTGTCTACCCTAGTCTCCAGCAAAAAGCTTTGAAAAGGAGGCAATGTTTTCCTTAGATAACTGATAATAGTCTGGGTATAATGTGCAGCCAATTTAATACTTAGCAGCTTTATGCCTATAGCAGGTGTTTGTTTAAGAGAGATTTCACAGTACAGAGAGAGGTAAATAGCAGATTTCTTCCTTTAATGGGCCTCAGGCTCATTTAACAACATTTCACTTTCTCCTGCACAAGGTTTTTATTCATTAAAGGGATTCACTCTATTTCCAGGGGTGTTTTTTTCTCCTTTATTCAATTCACCTAATGTGCTGGAAGTTGTGCATCTGAGTGGGGGACAGGCAGCCTCTGTGCCTCTGCTCCCAATCTGGGTGCACTTCTACCTCCGCAAGTGGGTCCTCTCACTCTGAAAACACAACTTGACAAATTTCATGTTTTCTGGATCCGTTCCTCTCTGAAAAACAAATTGTGTCTTCAAAGGGCTGTATTTTGAAACCTCAGAATAGTCATGTCATTGCAACTAGAACCCCCAGAAAGGCTGGGACTGCAAAAGGAATTTGCTTGTGAGATGAACCAGCTCAAAATTCAAACTGAAAAATCCCTACAAAACCTTTGAATTCTGCTTCATTTTTCCCCCAACACTGATCGTTTTTCTTCTCTTGCCTCCAAAATCTGTGCACAGGGCTGTTTGTTCAGGATAGGGCTCTGTGGAATAGTAAGGCACACAAGGCAGGATTTATCTGGGCGAAAATGAGCCACAAAATAAGGAAACCATCGAACACTGAATGAGGCAGTAAATGCTCTCAGATGTATCATCTGGGCTTTTTTATCTCTTAAACTGACAGTCCTCCTTCTGGAGACTGCCCTTGCCCCCATTTGGCCAGCCTGAGTCTGTGTGCCCCAGGCCCATGGACATCACAAGCTCGTTTGCACATGGGATTCAGGAATTTCCAGAGGACAGCAGAGAAATCTTGTTCCTGGAACAAGGAACTCAGGTATCTCCAGAGGACAGCAGTGACATTTTGTTCCTGGCACGTGGGACTCTCCCTCTTGTTGCAGCATCTCTCCTCACAGCTCTGGGACTTACAGAGCCGAGAGATTCCCACTCACAGCTCTTCTTCCTTAATCACGAGGCTGCTGACATCCCTTGCCACCCAAATGCAGCTTTTGTGCTGACATCTGGAGGCAGCCTGGGCACGGAGGAGAGAAGAGCATCTCCTCTGCAGCCTCTGAGCAGAGCCACAGTATGGATCCCAAAGTCCTTGATTCCCCCCACCCAAAATTTGCAGCTACACACCAAGGAGCAGGCAGAGCTTGAGGCCAGCTGCCCTGGCAGGGTTTGGCTTCAGGAAATCCAGATGTTGCCATAGCAAGCAGGATGTCCTCTCCCTCCCCTCTGCTCTTCCATCGCCCTCTTCTCACCCTATCCTGCTGCTTCTGCTCCTCATTTAAAGGGAACCCCTCCTGGTTTAGAGGGAAACCATGAAGGCTCCTCATTCCTCATCTCCTAATTCCCTGAGGTTCATAAGGTTCTGATGGGATTTGCTGAGCTAAAAGGCACCTGTAAGGCAGGAATTAAAAACAGCTGAAGGTCCACGGGCACAGACAACCCCAGAGGCACAAACTGGAGTAAACATGGGGACCTGTTGGAAAATCAGAGAATCACAGAATTGTTAAGCTTGGCAAAGACTTTTTTTATCAAGGACAAGCATCAACCATCACCACCGCCATGTTCACCACCAAACCATGTCCTCAAGTGCCACATCCACTCATTTTTTGAGCACTTCCAGGGATGGTGACTCCACCAGTGCCCTGGGCAGGATAGCCCTTTCTGTGACAAAAATTTTCCTAATATCTAATGTAAACCACCCAGTGCAAAATGTTACATATTTTGTTGGTTATCAAAATTAATTCTACTGCCAAAGAATTCAGCCCCAAAGCCTTATTCCCCTGAAATCTGCTTCATGTCTTCTGAACTGACTTGTGATGCAGTAACAGCTCCAAATACAGGCCCCAAATCCTGTGTGTGAGCAGTGCATGAGCTGAGGACAATTTGCACCCACCCAGGTTCGAAGGCACAGCTCCTGAGCCACCACGGGACTGTGGAGGCAGAGATCCTGCTCAGGAGATGTGCCTGCTGAAGTCTTTGGCTTTAAGGAATAAAAGATCAGATGCAGCAGCTCACCTACACCATCCACAATTCCATTCACAGGGAAAAAGGTGTTTCTTCTGAGGAAAAGCAAAGCAGTGAACTGGAAAAAGAGCACTGAATTAATGGCTATATAATTTGGCAGTGGGATTTGAAAGTTCTCGATCAAAGAGAGATTAATGGTCCAGATAAAAAAAAAATACTAAAAGAAACAGATGCTCCATGTTTGCTCACTTGGCAGAGCAATGGAACACGGCAGGAGCAGAGGGATCAGCCCATGGCCTTGATGGGGAACTCGCTCTGCCACAGCCTCCTCCACCACTAGCGACTCAATAAAAAGCTCAAGCAGCATTTCTTTTGTGTCTTTTACAGCAGAATTTAGGATTCGTTTGCTGTGTTAAATTCTTCAGGCCCATGGGAAGTCAATAAATACTGGGGGAGGTGAATTGTGATGGCACCATCACTGCTGGTGGGATGCTTGGCTCCTTCCCACCAGGTGCCAGCCTTTCCCAGAATTTCCTGCACTGAAGAGCTCTGCAGGTCCTTTGTGATAGGGAAAAAATTAGAAAAGTTGCCCCATTCTTTTTTTCCTGAGGAAGAAAGACCTGGGGAAAGCCTTGTAAGAATGAAAAGAGCACAATTAAGAGGATGCTGACTTAGCTCTTCCAGATAAAGCACTTTCTCATTTGAACACATTTGAGCTTTCTTTTTCTTTCAAAGCTAAACAGAAAAAAAATTTAATGATTTTTTGGGGGGTTAAATAAACCATTTCTTTCCACTCACCCCTGAGACTCTCAGTTTTGTATCAAGCAGCTGACAGTGATTCCAATTCTAGAAATATTTCATAGAATCATAGAATATGTTGAGTTGGAAGGAACACAAAAGGATCGAGTCGAACTCCTGAAATGGAATACTGAGATTTTTTTAACACAGATAACCCTGCACAAACTCTGGGCTGGTCCCTCCCTCAGTCCCTTCTGAGCCTTCTTGCTCAAGGGGCACCACTCACACCTGGGCTGTGTCCCTGTCCGACCCCCGAAGAGCTGAACTCCACCTGTGTCTCTGAGCACCATCTCAAGGGCTCCAAGGATCTGTGAGCTGTGGGCTTTCAGCTGCTGGAAAAGATGGAACACACCAGACACACACCTGCACATATCTACGGATTCGTCAGTCTGTTTAGGTTGAAAAATCAGGGGAAAACTCAAGAAAATAGAATGTGGCTGTAGAGTGCCCGAGGGTTGCAGAGGCTGGCTGAGAGAATTCAGGCAGATGAACCAAGATGGCGAAAAGGAGAGTTTATTTACAAGAAGTCTCTTT
This sequence comes from Acanthiza pusilla, assembly GCA_036630365.1. Classification (NCBI taxonomy): domain Eukaryota; kingdom Metazoa; phylum Chordata; class Aves; order Passeriformes; family Acanthizidae; genus Acanthiza; species Acanthiza pusilla. The sequence goes on along the minus strand of JAXCHO010000176.1, from coordinate 5,279,897 downwards.
ATATATCTATTAATATTCTAGTAACTTTTGGTCAGTAAAGAATCCACCTCCTAAAACCATTGGTCACAACCAAATAACACCTAATACCAAACACAGAGATTAAGAAAGTAAAAGAATGCAGCTTACCTCTATTCTCTCTGAGAAGGAACAGAAAGATTCTAAAACAGTGCAACCACAATAGAACGACTTTTGGAGGGTTTTTTTTTAGTTAAATTCTTCTTTTGCTTTATTTTTGGCTTTTTTGTTGTGTATTCAAAGAAAAATTATTTTCACAACTTTTATGCCTCAACCAAGACAATGAATTCATAAAACTCTGATTATTTTCACCTCACCAAAATGATGGAGAGCTGTGGCCTTGAGCCAAGGGATGCACAGGGAATGCTGCCCCTCTGTAAAATCCCCTTTTTCACCATGACCCCCCATGTGACAAAGGACCTTCTCCTCACAGCCCACCCAAACCCTGGGAAACATGGATGTTTTTATTGAGGAGGAACCCTCTCCTCTGGAGATGCAGAGCCAGCCTTGATCCCAAATCCCCTCACCAGGAATTGTGCCTGGAGTAGGTCATGAGGCCTTCAGGACCAGCGGTGATTATTTCACCTCAGAGGTTCCAAATCAGAAATCTCGTGGCAAGATCTTGAAATGGATTGTAAATTCCCCCTGTGTTTTCCCATGCCTGACCCTGCTGCCATCAGTGAGGACTGGGAGCTCCTCAAGGCTTTGCATGCACCGAGGAAAAGCCCAAACCCACGGCAGGGTGACACAGCCAGGGTGGGAGTGTCACCCCCGGGAGGATATTGCTTCACTGGGAAGGGCCTCCACATCGGGAGGGTGTTACTTCAGAGTTTCTTAGGAAGTGGGATTCTGATTTTTAAAGATAAAAGAATCAGGAACCAGAACTTTAAATAGGCACAGAATGTCTGAAGTGATGAAATCACAGGGAGAAACACAGAGTCATCAACTCTGACCAGTGCCCTTGCACCCCCAGTGTGAGTCAGGGGACCAAAATGACTTCATATGTCACAGCGTGCCCAGAGCATGGCCACAGCACTGCAGTGAGTCACTGCTGGTGGCACAGGCCAGGGCTGGGGACATCTCCCTTCCCACTTGACGTCACTGGAGATGCAGGACGAGGATGGCTTTCTCTTAATCTTTGTGTAGCCATGGACTGCAAGGCCAAAAGGGATGGCTTGGCCAGCCTGAGCTCCCACTGGCCCCAGCTCACAGCTCTGGGCTCAGCTGAGATAATCTGGACAACCATCCACGTTTGATTTTCAGCACAGGACCCGAGGGGCAGGGGCCAGCTGCTCTGAGGATAATTTGGGGTCTGAATGGACGGGAAGGATGCAGAACCCACCGCTGTCACAGCAGCCACAGAGCAGCTACAGCAGAGCGGTTTTTACAGCTCTGAGATACTTTAGTCTAAACAGGGCATTTCCAGTGCCTTTCTTTACATCAGGGATCCTAAATCTGCCTGGTATTTAATTTGGAATGATTGTGTTAAAACTTTGTGAAGCAGCTCGGGCTCCTGCAAAGCCCAGGAGGTGCAGTCACCTTGGGCACCCCATCCTGTGGGCATTGGGATGGTGCTCTGTGCAGATTGCTGCCCTGAGACTGTGGTATAGGCTTCATCCTGGGGGGAAAAAAGGGAAAAAAAGGGGGGAGAAAAAGAAAAAAAGAAAGAAAAAAGAGAAAAAATACAGAAAAAAATAAAGAAAAAAGAAGGGAAGGTTTGGGAAGGTTAGGAAAGGAAAGGAAAGGAAAGGAAAGGAAAGGAAAGGAAAGGAAAGGAAAGGAAAGGAAAGGAAAGGAAAGGAAAGGAAAGGAAAGGAAAGGAAAGGAAAGGAAAGGAAAGGAAAGGAAAGGAAAGGAAAGGAAAGGAAAGGAAAGGAAAGGAAAGGAAAGGAAAGGAAAGGAAAGGAAAGGAAAGGAAAGGAAAGGAAAGGAAAGGAAAGGAAAGGAAAGGAAAGGAAAGGAAAGGAAAGGAAAGGAAAGGAAAGGAAAGGAAAGGAAAGGAAAGGAAAGGAAAGGAAAGGAAAGGAAAGGAAAGGAAAGGAAAGGAAAGGAAAGGAAAGGAAAGGAAAGGAAAGGAAAGGAAAGGAAAGGAAAGGAAAGGAAGGGAAAGGAAAGGGAAAGGAAAGGAAAGGAAAGGAAAGGAAGGAAGGAAAGGAAAGGAAAGGAAAGGAAAGGAAAGGAAAGGAAAGGAAAGGAAAGGAAAGACATGTTCACAGGCTGACACAGACAGACTAACTTGGCTTTTCTCTGTGCCACAGACTCTGCAGGATGTTCAGATCTCAGAACTGCCCCCGTGCAGGGGGATTTCTCCCAGCCCCAGCATAAGTGCCAAGCCCTGTCCCTGCACTGCTCAGCAGGAAAGGTCAGTGGAGTCGCTAATCCCAGGGCAAACAGTGGCAAAACGTGTCTGTGGCAGTGAGCACAGCTTATCTGTGTTTGTGAGGAGGTGTCACCTTGCCAGTGCGGCTGTGTATCAACAGTGAACACTGGATAGACTCGGTGGATTTCCCTCCTTTCTCTTCCTTGTTCACAAATGCATTTGTTAAAGCACAGGGCAAATGTTTCTCTGTGCAAAATTAACCATGTAAGGGAGGCCAAAGACTTCCAGAGCCTTTCCGGGTGTGCCAGCCCCCAGCAGGGATCCTCTGCACCCACAAGCCCAGGCTGCTGTCTGCTCACACCAGGATGCTCCCAGGCCTGCCCTGGGAATGACTGCTACAGGAGGAGAGCTCACTCCTCCTTGTCAGCTGCAGAGAAATGAAAGCTGAACCCCTGGGCACTGTGCAGAAAGCTGATACATCCTGCAAGAAGATTGATCCGAGCAGAAAAGATGGACACAGGAGACCCATCCAGAGCAGGGGCTTGGATAAAGCATATCAGTGTGGCTGCAGTCCTGGCCCATGGTATCCCACACCCTAAGGTCATTTATTTTTGCCCAAGGAGAGGGCAGAACACTGCTGGGCTGGGGTGCCAGGAGCTGGGTGCTCTGTACCTTCTCCACTCATAGGATTTTTCTCCCTGGGGTGTACATTACCTGAGGAAGGACTCTGTGCCTCGCTGTCCTCGGCAGAGGCAGCTCAGGTCTCGGCTGTTTTCAGGTCTCCTGTGGATGTTGTGGCTGTGACCTGCACAGTCACTGCCTCCCATCAGGACAGCTTCAGTGGCAGAGGTTTGCCAGACTGAGACTGTCATGGAAGCTCGTAGTAATCAGGGAGTCAGCACACACAAGATGGCGAATAAGCAAAATTTATTTACATTTCTTTCTTTTTATATGCATTAATAGTCTAACAATTATTGGTTGACAGTTTTCCACCCCCCAAAAGGATTGGCTGGAGCCTTACAGCATCCAGTACTAAAACAAAACATTAGAAAAGCACAAGAATTCAGCTTATCTCTATGCCCCATGAGAAAGAAGAGAAAAACTTTTAGAATAGTGCATCCACAGAGACAAGATTTGCTCTGTCCTCTGGTCATGAGGAATCCCTTTCCTGCCCCCAGCAAAGCTCCCAATGCCTGGTGTCCTCTGTGTCCCCTGGCAGGGCACAGGCAGGAGACACCCATGGCACACACCCCACAGGGCTGTGCTTCTCCTTCTGCCCTGAGGTCAGTGAGGTCTGAGGGACAGGTCCTGAAAGGAGACCTGTGACAAAGTGACAAGCCAGGGCGCTCAGTGGGCACTGAAGGTTTGGGGTAACACTGCTCAGATGACCTGGGGCTGTCAGGATACCCCACCTTTGTGTTGGGTGGGGTCACGCTGCAGGGACTTGGGGCTGGACAAGCTCACATGAGCAGGACCACTGTTCCCTTTAATCAATCAGGAATAAATCTGGCTGAAATTCAACAATCAAAGGCTGGAATAACCACAGTTTATTTGAAAAATCCATTTTTTATGTCCTTTTGGTGGCTAAGAAGGGCTTGAAGGCCTGACAAACTCATCACAAAATCAAGTGTGAAATAAAAGTTGTTGGATCCCAGCCTTATCAGGAACAATCTCAGCTGACTGCTGGCTCTCAGCCTGGGTGCTGGTAACACCTTATGGGTGTGGGAACGATAGCGTGGACTGAAAATAAAATCCATTATGAGAATGCATTCAGCAGACTGCAAAATAAATGGAGATCGAACAGCCAGGAGGAGAAGGACAAAGACTTGGAATTGCTGAAATACATCTCAGGCTGAAGGTGCCACAGGCCCTTCCCTGGATTGAAAGGTTGTCTCCTGCAGCCTACCGGGATTAACACAGCTCCAAGGAATTCACTAATTGTTTTGTTAATATCTAGAGAGATAGTGGGAGACGCTTTCCCAGCAAGCTGAGATAACACAGAAGTGTCTGCTCCACCCCCCAGAGAAGGAGGGTGTGAAAGTGCAATCAGAAAAACAAAGTTTAACTGATTGCTTAGAAACTTCAAAGTTAAACAGCTCCAATAACCTGCAGCCAAGGGTCTGGAAGGGGGTGCTCTCATGGGATGACGATATTTTTAATAAATCTAGGAATGCCATGAAATATTTACAAGGCTGGGAGAAAACAAATGCTGTGGCAGCCTCCACATAAGAGCAGCAGGGAGGCATGAGGCAATTACGAGCTGCTGCCCTGCTATAAACACCTGGGAAGCTCAAGGAATGGCTGTCACAGGTTCAGAAGCTGTGGAGGTGCTCACATCCCATCGTTAAAAACAGCTGGGAAATGGCAGGTTCAAAAGAATGTAGGAAACTCTAGAAAATCTGCCTCGTGGTGGAAAAGGTGAGATGGTGAAGGTTTAATTTATCTGTGAACAGGCTGAGGGGTGAATCGAGGGTGCTGGGAAGTGACAGAAACTGAGGCTTGCCTGTGAGCCCATGCTGGAAAAACTCAACATGGAAATAAGAGGGCAAGTAAGGAACCCTGGCTCAGGCAGGAGCACTTGGTTTTGGCATGGTAAAAGGTAAGATCTGTATATTTGTATACAGATATTTCCTTTTCCAGCAGGTAATATCTGTATACAAGGATTGCAGGGCTTGAAAAAACATTTCTGATGTATTTGGCTGAGGGAAAGAACTGGGGGAATCCATGAGCTGATCTTCACACGAGGAACTGGAGTCATCTCTGCTGGTCTTACAATCTATGGAGGTCCTCCAGAAATGTCCTCCAGGGAGAGATTCAGATGTTCAGCAGATTCATTGCAACGCTTGGGAAGTTAGTATTTGTCCTCCATATCTTCATAAAGCCCTGTCTATAAAAACAAAGGTAATTCAATCTTTCTCAAAGAATTACTTAATGTCTCTAAATGTTACAGAAAGCAGGGAAAAGAAACTGTCTGAAATTAGCTGATTACACAATATATTTAATAGAAAAATATATAGTTTCAGCTGACAAGAAACTAGAGAAATTTCCTAAATCAGGCAGAAAGCATTAACTATGAAAGTAAAAATGAATCCTGCTGAAATTGTAATGTTTTTTGGAGAATGTTTCGTCAGTTTGGCTGTGGTGCCCATGGTGGCACAGCTGCCTGCAGGGGCCTGGTGCTGCGTGTGGGAAGGGGCGAGGGCTGCTCTTGGCTCCAGGTTGTGTTTTATGGCCTCTTAGCACATGAGATTGCTGATTGCTCTGGTTTAGGTGAGCTGGGGAACACCGATTCACAGAGCCCCACATGTGTTGTTGGAAATGTCTTATTTGGGGGCAGTTTTGCAGCTCACACCTGCACCTGAGGCTTGCAGGGCTGCAGGCACAGTGAGAGCAGCACCAGGGCAGCTCTGTCCCCACTGCAGCCACCTGGGCCACCTGTGGCTGGGACACTGGGACTCCCCAGGTGCTCAGAAACACCTTAGGTACTCAGAAACACCTTAACAGTGATGCTGATTGACAGCTGTCTGTCTTGGAGCCCTGGAAACATCTGAAACGTTCCCTGTTCAAAGGAAACATGGAAAGTTTTAGCCCATCCCAGACTGAAACCAAATTTCAACTATCCCAACTATTCGTTTTCTTGGAAAATCACACTTTCCAATTAAGTTTCAATTCCTTTTCTTAGGAGATGTGTAAAACTTTGTCCCGTGGGGATCAGCAAAGAGGATTTTTCCTGTGACTGGAGCTAACCACGGACAGGCCAGGCTCTGCTGGAACCAGGACCATTGGTACCTCTGAGCAGGTGGAATTCAGAGATACACCCAGGCTCCTACAAATAAGAAACAAAATATTTGCATAAACTCCACTTCCCCTCCACCTGTGTTATTGCTTCCCTGGATGATGAAACACTGCCCTATTTCCATAACAATCAAAATGCCTGAAGAAATGGCCCAGAAGTGCTCAGGACTCAGCACTTGTGACAGCACTGATAGGATCAGGAGTACAGAGAAACCCTAGAGGCTCTGAGAAGAAATGGAGTTTTTCTATGTATATTTATTTCTGTTGGCTTTGCTGCATTTCTCCACCATGGGGACAAAGCTGTTAATGTTATTAAATCTTAAAAGTTTAGTCTTAAGATTTTAAAAGTAACCCTTGAATGCTACTAATTACGTGCTCCTGTTCCAAAAAATATTGCAAAATCAGGGGGCATTTGAACTGCATGGACTCCCCTCTGAGGTTATTAAAGCTCCAGGCTAAAATTATTTTCAAGATCACATGAGAAATACATTACAAGAGAAGAAGAGCTCAGGTTAAACTCATTTTTGCTGGGGGTACACAGCAGCTTGTAACTGCAGAGTTACAATGCATGACTTTCAGAATGGCTATTTTATTTTATATTGATTTGTTTGATTAGCTGTCCTATCAGATGTGCAGGCACACTCAGTGGTGAGCCCCAGGAGTGGTCTGCAGCACTGCCCTCGCTGCCTCTGCCAGCAACACATTGCTCTGCCTGGGCTGCAGCTGATTCCCAAATGAAATTTTCTCTTCTTTCATCTTGTGTCCCTTCCCCAGCCCTGCAGCTGGACACTCTTGGGTGCTACGTCAGGCAAAAGAGTGCCAAATTAGCATTTTCAGAAGTGCAAAATAATGTCAGTGAGAGAATAGTTGCGTTCAAGGGAAAGAACTGAGCCACAAGAGCAACAAGACATGACAGAACACGGTTTCAGTTCAGCTGTCTGCGCAATGTGAACTTCCACTTTCCAAGAAGCAGAAAAATGACCCCATGTTGCCTCCCTACGAAGGTATTATGATGATGTTTCACCTCCCAAAGTCTCCATTTCTGAGTTGTCCCAATTCCAGAAGTGTGAGAAACTAGATTACAAGAGAAGCCATGGGAAAGAAAGCAATGCTTTGCTGTAGCTGCTGCACAGATGTCCCTTGTAGGTGCCTACAAAATATGAATTAAAGGCATTTACTGCTATTCCTGCGGAGGGGCTGGCAAACAGGTCTGTGCTGCCATGCTCTGCTCCTGCTAATGACAGAGCATTAGCTCTGCCCCGTGGCACACCCGGGGCTGCTGGGGGGGAGCAGAGGAGACATCAGCACCTCTCAGCCACCAGTGCACCACCCTGGCAGAGCTGTCACAGCTCGGACACAGCTAAGGGCTCTGCTCCCTCACCCGCACCGGCGTGGCGCTGACCAGCGTGGCACTGCCCAGTGTGACACCGACCAGTGTGGCACTGACCGGTGTGGCGCTGACCAGCGTGGAGCTGACCAGCGTGGCGCTGACCAGTGTGGCACTGACCGGCGTGGCACTGCCCAGTGTGACACCGACCAGTGTGGCACTGACCAGTGTGGCACTGACCAGTGTGGCACTGACCGGCGTGGCACTGCCCAGTGTGACACCGACCAGTGTGGCACTGACCAGTGTGGCACTGACCAGTGTGGCACTGACCGGCGTGGCACTGCCCAGTGTGACACCGACCAGTGTGGCACTGACCAGTGTGGCACTGACCAGTGTGGCACTGACCAGCGTGGCACTGCCCAGTGTGACACCGACCAGTGTGGCACTGCCCAGCGTGGCGCTGACCAGCGTGGCACTGACCAGTGTGGAGCTGACCAGCATGGCACTGACCAGCGTGGCACTGACCGGCGTGGCACTGCCCAGTGTGACACCGACCAGTGTGGCACTGACCGGTGTGGCGCTGACCAGCGTGGCGCTGACCAGTGTGGCGCTGACCAGCGTGGCACTGCCCAGTGTGACACCGACCAGTGTGGCACCGACCAGTGTGGAGCTGACCAGCGTGGCACTGACCGGTATGGCACTGACCGGCGTGACACTGACCAGTGTGGAGCCGACCAGTGTGGCACTGACCAGTGTGGCACTGACCGGCATGGCACTGACCGGCGTGGCACTGACCGGCGTGGCACTGACCAGTGTGGAGCTGACCAGTGTGGCACTGACCAGCATGGCACTGACCGGCGTGGCACTGACCAGTGTGGCACTGACCAGCGTGGCACTGACCAGTGTGGCACTGACCAGCATGGCACTGACCGGTGTGGCACTGACCAGTGTGGCACTGACCCTCGTGGCAGTGTGACCATTGCCCCTGGACATGCAGCGCTGCAGATGAGGAGGACTGTGCTCCCTGGGGCAGTTTCACGAGTATATCCAAGCCTCAGAAATTCTCAGTGAAAAGACAGCGTAGGCCCTGTTGTATGTCACAATTCTGTGATTCTATGTCCTGTTGCCTAACAGACAGGCTACCTGGAACAGAGGCCAAGACAAACTAGGAGTATAAAAAACAGACAATTTATTCAAGGCCTGCAAAGGCCCTGAAGGTAGATTTGGGCAAGCAAAGTCCCCCATCGGGGACAGCACCCAAAATGGACCCTGGGTCCTGAGCCCTTCACCTTTACAAGTTCTGTTCATTAGCACATTGGCCCCTAATTCTCCAATCTACCCTCAGGTGATGATGTTCACCACCCCAGCCCTGCTCCCCCCAGCTCACAGTTGTTTACATATTTTCGGGCCCTAAGGCAATGAATATGTCCTTGGATCTGCACTCAGAGAGCCTTGTTTGGCCAAAGGTGCTGAGAACAGAGGATTTTAGCACTTTGTAAGGAGCACAGAACTGCAGCAAGTTACAGATACATGAAGAGTAAAAATCTAGAAATACCTGAAGGCATCAGTCCCACTGCCAACATCAAACTTGCACTGCTCACCCTGGTCCTTTGGGTTTAAAGGGTGGCTGGAGGACACACTGCCCAGTTCAGTGCCTTGTAACTTGACTAGAAGGCAGAATAAGCAGAGAACCAAAAGCATCTGCTTTTGGATGGGCACAGCTTCAGCTCATAGCTCCAATCTCTGGGGAGAAAACGTGCCACTGGTCTGCAAACTGGGAAGGATCATGGGATGCATAGATTTCCTTAGGAGAAAGGCACTGAAGTAGATAAGGAGACACCGACACCCTCAGCACATTCCCTGCAACCCAGGCAGGACACGTTGATCTGCATTTTCCTGCGGGAAAACAAATGCATTTGGCAAAACTTGGCTGTATTTTGCATATGGCAATGCGAGTTTATGCAACCAAGCCCTACTCCAGAGCACTTCAGTAGAAGATTTCTGAATAAACACATCAGAACTAATGTTTATTTATCAGGGACAGCTCTTCTGTGAGATAGGCACATCCCATCTAATGCTGGCCCTTCGTATGGATCCTCCTCTGGTCCTCATAAATCCAGGCACCAGGCAGGGCCACCACACACCCTGACTGTGTGGGTATCCTCAAAGCAGCTCAGCTTCCCTTTCCCCCTCCCTTTCCTTCCTTCTAACTAATCAATTTAGGAAATTTATGGTATTTACAGCTGGGGATCTCTTGTTTGTGGCAATGCAAATGAACCACTGTCAGAGCTTGTCAGGCACTGGAATACACAAAGCCTTTGTGATTTGCTGATTGCTCACACCAGGCTCACCCTCCTGCCAGGCACCTGATTGAGTTGCCACCTTCCCAACTACTCTTTTCCCAGGCAGCTGGAGGGTGTGGTGCTACCAACATTTTTGTAGTGGCAAAGCCAGTTTGAGAAATTCCTGCCCCCACCCCTTGGGTTGTGTCAATACAGCTGTCTGGGGAGCTGTGTGGCAATTGGCTTGGCTCACACGGGCACACGGAGGCAATAATTGGGAGGAAGTATTTGTATACAGCTGGCTGATGTCAGCAGTGTGGTCAGAAGGAGCCCTGTGCAGCAGAGGACACCAAGCTACTGCAGCAATGAGCAGCCAGGGAGTGGAAAATCCTTAAATCCACATTCCCCCCCGGTGAAAACCTCATGAGCTGACACCCTGATGGCATCCCAGCCCTCCATGACATCCCAGGCACCTGTGGGTCACACACTGGCAGTGGCCAGCACAGGTCAGTGCCTTGCCCTGTCCACCAGTGGGCTGAGAAAGGCTTCTCCTGGGTGTGTGGAGACCCTGCAGGACTCCAGGGCAGGCTGCCATCCCATGGGATTTCTAAGAGGTTCCTAGGGGAAGTGAATCCCAAGAGAAGTTCAGAGATGGGGTCTGATGCACCTTTAGGGTCCAAGAGGATTTGCCCTCTGAAAACTCCTGGTCAGTGAAGCTCCAGCTTGAGAGAAGTGTGAGGGTGTGGATGACTCTAAACAGAGTGAACAGTGTCCCTGGCAAACCCACGTGAAGGGAGAAATGGATAAACCATGTTGCTGACACAGCACGGAAACACTCAGCTCCCCTGAAGGTGTCCTGGAAAGATGGAAATGGGCGATGGAAAGGCTCAGTGGGTGCTAAAGATGGTGAAAGCCCAGGAGGGGTCGAGTCCCTGCAGAGAGCTGCTCACGCTGGAGAGCATCTGTTGTCAATGTGGGGACCTGATGCCTCCTTGAGGGCACCGAGCAGAGAGAGGAGGTGCTCCCACCCAAAGGACACCCTCAGCCCTGAGCAGCTGTTTGTTCTTAGCTCAGACAAACTGAGGTTTCCCCATGGGACACTCAGGAAAGGTTCAGGATACAGTGGTTAAAGGATCTCCAAGTCACACAGGTATTTTCACAAAGGGGAGGTTCAGAAGTGGCTTTTCTGCACTGGGTGTCAGAGTCAGGGCATGGGAGTGTGCAGCTGTGTCACACTTGGTTGTCACCAACACCACTGTGCTGGCACTGGTGGCAGAGGGTGGCAGCTCTTGCAGCTGGACCTGTTGCATGGCGTGACACACAGGAAATTTTGAGTGATCATTTTTAGGTGGGCCATCAGCCTCACTGGGTTTCCTTATTCTTGGGGGCATGAATTTCTTCCTGTCTCTGAAAAGTCTGGAAAACAGGAGAATTTTGTCTCTTAGTTTCTCCTGGATATGAGCAGCTCCTAATTATACTGGAGGAGACAATTGCCTCCTAAGATAATGATCAGCAGGGGGTGATGAAGACCACCTGCCTCATGGCCCTGGAGGGGAGCAGCTGTGACAGCTGAAGGCTGGAATTGTGCAGGGCTGGCAGCACAGCAGCTTCAAAATGGCCTTGTAATTCTTTGCTCCACAGTGTCAGAGACACAAAGAACAGCTTCGCTCTCAATGGGTGTTTCACAGGTACCATTTCCTAGCCCTGAACGCCAGAGGGGAGCTGAAAATTGGTTATAACAGGGAACAGGGCAGGAGTTATCCACCTTCACTGCAGGTGACAGAAAGGCACATTTCACTCCTGGTGGTCAGACAGCCACGAGCTCAGTCCCTGGATCTAAGAAGGCATTGAGTGCACCTTGCTCCACCTGAGCAGTTGCCTGCTCTCCTCTCCATCCATTCCCTCTCCTCCCTGTCCACTGGCCAGAGACTGGTCCTGAGACTATCCAGCACCTCTGTGTGCCAGTGGCCCTGCTGGCTCTCATGGAAATGCTGTGAAAGCCACAGCAACCACGTAAACAACAGAAACAAGGGCAGAGCAGTGGTTTTTCCAGAGTGACGTTTGGGAAACGTGGATTAATGTTGGCCCAATGTGAGCAAGAGGCTGCACTAGAGATCCCCCACGAGTCCCTCTCAACCACCGCTGCTGTGAGTCACTGATTTCAAGAATTCAGAATATTCCTGTGTTTTCCATGACCTGGCATCAACTGAGCTGGTCCCCAAGATATCAAACAAAGGTGAATGTGTTGCTTCTCTCAAAAAGTGGCACCAGCACAAAGAATGAAGGTCCATAAGCTCTCCAGGAGCAAGCCAGGAAAACAAGCCTCAGATCCTGCCATAAACTGTGTAACTTCAAGCTGAAACCATGAGAACTGTATAGATGTATGGGGAAAATTCCCTGGTGCCATGAAAATAATTGGTCCACAGCTGTCAGAGAAACACGGGAAATTAGAAGGATAAAATCACCATCCTGGGGAACAGCAGTGGCTTTATGAGCAGACAAGATGTCCTGGTGAAACCGTGGGCCAGAACAACAGCTGAGTCATGTAGACTTTGTAAAAATTGTGTTTGTAATAAATTCTGTCTGAGAGAAGCAGTTCTGAAAGAAAACCACATTGAATTAGGTTGGGTTACCCATACCTGAGAGTCTGGGATTGTTGCTCTGTGCTGAATTCCAGGGCTTTATAGCTGAATTCACAAGATGCAGCAGATTAAACAGTTATTGGGACTGATAATAAAACTGATCTCTGCTTTTTGTTGGCAAAGTTTAGGTACATCCTGATGGAGAACTGGGAAAGGGGCTCGAAATCAAGATGCCACCAAAGAGTTCAGTGCCACAGGCATGGGTCAAAAGGAGAAGCAGCTGGGATCTGCAGAGAGCAATGGGTTAAAAAGCTGATTGGTTTCTCCAGGGACCAAGAAAATGGTGCCAGGAGTTTTGAAATTAGCATTGAAGCTAAAAAGAGAAATATGAGTGAATGTGAGAGAATACTGCAAGCATGAAATGAGCCTCTTCAAATGGGTTTTTACAAGGAGACAGTGAAAAAGTGAGTGCAACCAACAGGTTTGTCAACGAGCTTTGGGCTCAGCTGCCCACAGGCTGCTTAATGCTTGGCAGAAATAAACACTTGGGCAGCAGTGACTCCTGTTTGATTTCAGGGGAAGGCTGTGATTGATGCTCCTTGCACTTTGTTTCTGTTGAATATTGCCACTTTGGATGGTAGACAAAAAGGAGGTGCACAGGGCGGTGCTTCCAGGACACAGCCCCAGAGCAGGACCAGCAGCTGTTCCTTCTTGGCTATAGCTGAAAATGCCAAAAATCCACCAAGGCAGCCCTAGCTCAGCTCTGGGGATGCCCCCCCCTCATAAGGAAAGTTTATGACAAACTCAACCCACGGGAAACCATAAAAAATTTTAGCTCTGAGCTGGAGCTGAACAAGTTGCTCTCAGTTTTGCACCAGACCCAGGGCAAGAAATTCCTAAGTGAGCACTCAGGTCATTGGCGTGTGCCCTGCCGTCTGTAGGGCACAACTTACCTTTCTGATTGTTCCAGCATGTGCTGATAGTTTTGTGCCTATCCTCACACACCATCACACAGGATTTTGCACCTGAAAATTAATTTGAACATGCATTTTGTTTGAACTTTTGATGGGAACTGAATGTTTTGCAGCTCCAGTCTTTGAGGCAGAAAGATAATGGCAATTTTCAGATTGCATTTTTAGTTGAGATTAAAAGTATTTTAGTTCCTTGTCTTCCAGAATTTCCTGCCAGTGACCACATCTGGCCCACATTCAGTTATAGAAACCAAGTCAGGCTGCAAAACACAGAGAGGCCTGGCAATCACCAGAAACATCTCCCGAACAGCCCCCTCTGCACAGTGACATTTGCTACCAGATTTATTTCCCATTAGCTGGCTCTGCTGCTGGGCTATCATCTCCATTGTTTGGTTTTTTTCGATTAAACCCACAAGTGCACGGTCCTGCCTGTGGAAGCACACACAGCCTGGAGGGTGGCTCAGGACGTGGTTCTTGCTGCCCCCTCTCCTCGCTGGGCTGGCAGGACAAACCTCCATCCTGCAGCACCTCCAGATCCTCCTGGAGGTTCATTGTGAACCCAGGACATCCCTGGGAGGCACAGGATGGGTGCAGGTGGGCACTGTCAGCATGGCAGGGCCAGGACAGCCCTACCAACCATCCTGTTGTTTCAGGGGCTGATCCCATGGAGTAAAACGCCACTGGTTTTTCAGTGCTGGACATTTCTTTCTGGCAGCAAAGGTTTTCAAATGGCTGCTGAAGGGAGAACGTGCTGAGGAAAGTGTCCTTCCTTCGCCAAGTGTCTCCACCAAAGCTCTGTCCACATCTGCCCATCTCTGTCCCAGAAGCCACTGTCCCCCAGGGCTGAGCCAGGCTGGGAGCTGCTGTCCCCCAGGGCTGACCCCAGCTGCTCCCAGGCTGCCCATGTCACAGTGCCTGCCCTTCAGCACTGTCCCAGCAGCAGCAGAGGGACAAGGACAATGCCACTGCTTGTCCTTCCCCAGGTGCCAACACACCGCAGAGCAGCTCATGGGGTTGGGCAGGGTCAGCCCACAGCAAGCAGAGCATCAAGCCTTTCCCAGTTCAAACAGAAATGGTTTGATGAGAGCCTGGAAATACCAGTGTTTAGTGGCCTGAGAGGTGGAGCTGTGCCCAAGCTCATGGCTGCCCACACAACCTCCTGCCCGGGGCAGTTTGCAGCCCAGGCCTCCACCCTCCCTAACACATTTTGCTTTCCAATCTGTCTTCTGAGAGCCCATCTCACTTCCCAATCTTTTCCAAGAGCCCACACCACCGGCCCCAGGCATGAACAGAGCAACCTCAAACACCAGCAAGGCCAGTGCCAGCCCAGCCCTATCTCCCCAAGGAGCCCCAGCCATCCTTCTCTCCTTCCCTAAAGTGCTGCAGGTCGATCTCATGAATGGTGACCTGCAGAAGCCCTCTCAGATGCTGAAGGTGCTCCACAAGAGCTGTATTGATTCTTCATAAGTAGTAAGAAGGTGCTGTCCTCTCCTAGTTCCCTGCTTCACACCCAGGACATCCCTGTGCTCCTCCAGCCTGGGTGGCAGGGACATTTCGTGGTTCCACCAGGGTGGAAGCAGAGATGAAGGTGAAGCCTCCATGCAGTGTGATGGGGGATCAGCCCAGCCAGCTGCACACTGTTCTGTGGGAGAAGGACAAAAACATGGATTCAGAGTTTGCAAATGGGCACACAGAGGACTCAGTTCTGCTTCCTGTGGGCATTAGTAAGAACTCTGCTGGATTCTCTGTTGTTCAGGGAAGTTTTTCCTTACAAGCTGAACCATTTCCAAGATGGCATTAAGCTCCACAGACCTCATATTTTGACAACATTCCCTGTGCATGTGCCATCTCCATGGGTAGCTTGCAGTTTTCCGTGCACGAGTCCCCACAGCACATAGTCCAGGTTAGACACTAAACATTAAGCATGACATTTAGAAATTACCAATAATTTATAAATTATGTGGCTGACAATCTGCCCAGCAATGCTGAAATTTAAGGAAACTGTCCTAGTTCTTCCCCTCACAGGAAACTCTTGAGTCCTGTCCTTACAAGAGGCATCTCAAATATTCCTTTTTGCCTTCTTCAATGAGGTTTCTCAGATATATTTTGGAGTCTTCTTTCCTGGAGATTTTCAAAACTCAGCTGGACAATGCCCTGAGGAGCTGAGGGTTCTGAACTATTTGAAGTGAGCTCTGCTTGGAGCAGAAGGTTGACCAGAGACCTCCAGACACCCCTTTGAACTGAAATAATTAATGTTTTATGAAATCTGCTCATTGAGAGCCTTCTCTTAGGGAAGAACTCGAATGGCTTCATCTTGGCTTGAACTTCACCCTTCTCAGTGAAATGAGGAAGGCAGTCCTTCTTCTGTGGGAATCATAGGAGCTACTTTACCGTGAGACCAACTCGTTATTCTCAATTCTCACAGTGGCTCTATGGCTCAAAACAAGCAGGAATTCATAAACAGAGATAGCCTGCCTCATGCAGGTGGTGTTTTTTCCAAGATATTGTTCTGGCTGTAGGTAGCCAATGATATTGTAGGGTGGTGAATTGAAAGCCAATGGATGTGTGACATGAAAGTTGGAAAATTGTATGAAAAGGCTCTGAAAAATAAAGAGTTTCTGCTTCCTTTCCTCTGACCAAGAAGCTGCTGTGGTGAACTTTTTATTTGTCAACCCAACACTTCTTCCTTGCTCCAGCCTGCTAGTCTCCAGGTGTCACTGAGCAGGACAGACTCAGGCCAGGGGCAGAGGCTCCAACAGCTTGTCCTGCTTCAGGAGCTCCCCCGAGGAGACAGAGACATCAAAGTGCTGTACAAGACAGTCACCCAAGTGTCACCTCCCTGCCCTTCCTTGCACGTCCCCTGCACATGGAAACTCAGGGATGCTCAGCTGCACTAAAGCAAAGCCAAGTGGAGGCAAACACATTTCCTAAACTGGAAACTCCTGGGATATGAGTTCTTTCTTCAAGCCTCTACCCACCAGTATGACACAGCTAACGTGATCCCAGTGGGACAGCAGAGCTATCTCTAGAGAAGAGAGAGAACGAGCAAGAGCAGATCTGCTCAGTGAAACACAAACTCTTAAGGGAACTGAGGCACAGGAGCACGGCAGTTGTAGTGATGGGAAAAGAAAGCCTTTCCTGAGAGCAGGTGCTGCAGGGACTTGGCCTGTCTGCTGTAAAATAAAGGCTGCAAGGCACTGCAGTTTTCTGGGGAACATGGTGGAGTCCGGGAGGGAAGAGACAAGGTCACATTTCAGTTTCTCAGGCAGCACCAGAGTCTTGCCCACGGATTTTTTGTGCCCATCTGTCTCACCAGGGTTGCACCAAAAATTATCTGGGGCAAACTGACAACTGACACAGGCAAGGTGCTGTCCCCAGGAGCTCCTGCCCAACGCAGACAGCCCCCTCAGAGAGCTGCCGACATTCTCACAGTACAGTCAGGTCTCCTGCACTCAAACTTCCCCAGCGTGTTGGTTTAACTCGTTTAACAAAGCCGCCCAGCAGTCGGTGTTGGAACATGCAGGTGCATCAGGCTGATAACCCCAGCCATTCCCAGCAGGCAAGGAGCCCTAATGGGCTGCTGGGTGCAGCCAGACCGCAGCAGGACCCAGCCAGGCTGAGGAATCCAGCACAGGCAGTGCTGCAGCTCTGCAGGCCTGGGCACACTGAGAGAGCTCGTGGGAGATCAGTTTTCTCAGTGGTGACCTTCTTAGCGTGGAAATGTGAATGGGAAAGCACACACGGGGTTTGATTGGCAGCCTGGAACTAGCCAAAACCATCAGTGTAATGCTGCACTGGCTGCTGAAGAAATCAAAACTCCGGAGGAATTGTTGTTTTGGACTGTGTTTGCACGTCTCGCAAGATTTGAATGTGAGTAACCCTAGGAATGTGTTTTTCCATGCATTAGATGTGCTTTGCTGCCCTGCTCTCGATGTTGGCATCTCCTGGAGCCAGGCTGAGCTGACGTGCCTGCACTTGACTCACCAGGATCCTGCTGGGGCTTTGGCTGAGCTGAGCTGAGCTCTCACAGGCAGGGATCCCTGCCAGGTTTTCGCCTGAGAAGACACCTTGCCCACCTTCAGCAAAGCTGAGCGGAGTGCTGGGGTTTGCAGCATGAAAGAGCTGCCAAGGATGAGTTATATCTCCTGCCCCGGAGGGAGGGGGAAGAGATGAGGCAGGGAATAGCTATCCAAACAAGTTTGTACACACATGAATTTGTAATGTGCTGCCTAGAAGAGACTTTGTAGCTCTGGTGTGGAAGAGCCCTGTGAGGATCACAGCCCTGCCCTCCGGGGAGGATGGGGCAGGCAAGCACAAGGCTCTCCAGTGGCATTTGGCTACCCCAGCCCAGCCCCTGCAGAAGGGTTTGGGAGCAGCACAGCCATGCAGTGCTGTGAGGACACAGAACAGCTCCAACTCGGTGAGTTGGTGTCTCCTGTGTTTACCTGGCCCTGCAGGAAACTCCTAATGAAGTGCCAAGAAAGCTGCCAGATGTCAGTGGCTGCACATGGAGGCTGTTTTGGGTGCATCAAGCAAGGCAGGGGTGATTTCAGATTGCAAACATTTTATGGTTCCGTATCTAAAGAGCAAACCACACTCTTTTGCCGAGAGAGACAGCAGGTTTTACCAGCACCAAGAATAACCAAAATGTCAGTAATGACCGTGATTCGGCCCCAGGAAATGCTGCTCTCACATATGATGCTGGCTTCTGGATCATCCTGGGAAAACTTAGGGGAGTGCTAGACACCTCACCAGAAATCAGAGTCCATCTCAGGGCATGACTTCTCTGAAGCATCTCCCTCTCCCCTGACCAAGCCACACTACTTCAACCCCAGCTGTGAGCAGAGAGACCACCTCTAAAGGTATGCTGGGGAATAATCAGGTACCAAAACAAATCCTACCATTGAAAAATCTCCCTGGAGAAGGGAGACACAGAGGATGATTGGCAGGGTTCATCCTCCAGAGCAGGTAAATTCACATTTGGCAAGACCCTGTGGAGCTGAGAGTGGACAATCAGCCTTGCTGGACACCAGCACCCACCCTGGCACCGCCTCCCTCCCCTGCCCTCACTCCAAGTCTTGTTCTGTACCCTGGCATGGAAACACCTGCACATGACACCCCAGGGACAAGCTTGCTTCCTGCCTCCCAGACAAAATGGGTTAATTTGTTGTCATGAGTTGTGTTTCCATCACCTGCTCTGCCCCAGAATTGTCCTGCAACACACCTTCCAGCAACACCCTTCCTCAGGACCTTTGGTCTTCCTTGCTGGCTGATGGAATTCTCACCAGCTCCCAGTGCTCCCAGCCTGGTGCCTGCCATGAGCTGCTCCTGGGAAGCCCCATCCTGTTCCTGACGTTTAAAACAGGACACAAATGCCTTCAATCTAAGTGATGAGTTTACTGTGTAATCAGAAACAAGTGATGAAAGAAAACAGAGGCTTTGACGGTCCCTGACACAAGATCAGCTCCTGTCCCCCAGGTGCCACCCTCTGCCAGAGCTGTCAGGGCACTAAGGCAGGCCTTGCCCAGTCTGACCATGATGCTCCCTCCACGGGTCTTGCTCTGCCTGGAAACAAATCCACAAAAAACACCTTGAACACTGGAGCAGTCCTGGCCTGACCCCACAGGAGCCAGGAGACCTTCACACACCAGCCCAGACATCCTGAGGCTGAAAATGTGCCACAGCCTCCACCACTTCTCCCTGCCTTTTCTTTAAGTGAGGATCTCTTGCTCTGTCTCGTGTGATTTCTGAGCTCTTCTCCCATTCTCTTTCCCTACAACAACCAGCAGCCTCCTCCTTTTCTGCCTGGCAGTTGGGGCACCTCGCTTTCCTCTCCTCACGTTTTGAGAGCACCACATGACAGTACCAGGTACAAGCATTCCCAATATACTTCCCTGCTTCGTTCCCCATCCCAGTCACAGCCTGGTGGATTTTCCGAGCTTTATCAGCACTTTCTATATCACACACTTTGAGAAATGGTGACTGTGTGCCCACTGTGTGTTGTCACACGCTGGCAGCTCCATTCACCTCTGGAGAAGAAAACTGATACCAGGGATCGTAGACTCCTAGAACATCCTGAGCTGGGAGGGACACACAAGGAACACAGAATTTCTGGCCCTGCACAGGATGACCCCAACAATTTGAACGTTGTCCAAATGCCCCTGGAGCTCTGGCAACCTCGGGGCCGTGCCCATTCCCTGGGGAGCCTGGGCAGTGCCCAGCACCCTCTGGGGCAGAACATTTTCTAATATTCAGTCTGAACCCCTCCCCATGAGCCAGGTGAGCATCCCATGCCCTCCTGTGTCCCAGAAGGGCGCTGCCATCCTGAGCTGCCCTGCCAGCACCTATCCCCAGCCCCATCCTACAGCCTGGATCTGTGTGGACTTCTCTGCTGTGCTCTCCAGGGCAGGAACTGCTGCAGCTCATGTGAGAGTATCTGGGCACAGCAGGGCCCTGTCCTGCCCTGGGACTTGGCTAAGAGCAGTGACAGGAGGGGAGGAGGACATGAAGGCACCCCAATAAAGGGGAAATGCTGCAGCCATCCCTTTAGCTGATCCAGCTCCATTTGCAGCTCAACAAGACTGCAGCCCAGGAGGAATTCGCCTGATTGGAAACTCAGCACTGCTCCCATGGGACTGGCTTCAGCACAAATGGCTGCTGCCAGATGAATTCTGCTCAGGAGTGTGATCTGCTGGAGCTGCCCTGTCCAGGGGCGTTTGTTCTGCTGACATGTAGCCCTAGCAGGGGATGTTCACAAGCAGCTTCTGGCACAAAGGAGTGCTCCCACTCTTCCCACACCGGTGCAGAGCACAGTAAATCCTCTTTGATCAATGCAAAATCCAGTGTAAAACAGGAGTATCCAGCCCAGGCCATTTAATTCTCCAAGACATAAGCAGGCTCGTAATCTTCATCAGCGTTGCTTCCTGCTTGAAATGCTTTTCATTAGCTGCTCATTCACTGAACACAACCACTTCTGCTGCCTCAGCAAAACAAATGCCACACTTCTTGCTCAGCAGCAGAAGGCAAACATTTTATTGCATTTTAATCACTGGCAGTTTCAGCAGTTGCTTCCTGCTCTCTGTGTTTCTTCCATCCATCCTACAGAGAAGCCTCTACAAGCTTGGATTGCTTGGCCAAAGCTGTCCAGGACCTCCTCAGCCTCCAAGTCCTGGGGGTGCTGAGGGTTGAAAGCTTGGGAATCTCAGTGGCCTTTTGATCCTGTTGTGGAAGAAGTGAGACAGGCTGAGCACAGCTGATCTGCTGCAGAGCTTGGCTGCCCTGCCAAGACCTTTGCCATGTCACCAGTCTTGCTCGCAAATTCCATCTAAAATTTTTCTTCCGAAAATAATGAATTTTTTTTGTTGTTTTTGATTTGGCTTTTTCATTTGGTTGGTTGGTTTTTTGTTTTTTTGTGTTTTCTGGGGGGGTGGTTGGTTGTTTTTTGGTTGGTTGGTTGGTTGGTTTTTTTGTTTGTTTGGTTGGTTTTTTTTTTTTTGGTGGGGTTTGTTTTTTTGGTGTTTTTTTTTGTTGTTGTTGTTGTTGGTTTTTTGTTTTTTTTTTAAATCTGGAGCTGAAATGTGTCAGGGGAACATTTCAATGACCAAGAAAAAAAAAAGAAGATGGTTTGAATTACAAAATGAGAAAACCCACTGATGGTGTACCTTTCCCAGCCCAGCCATCGAGGAACCAGAAATGCTCTGTGCCAGCCCACGGTCAGGAGAGCATCAGGGCTCACATCCCACTGTCAGACATGGTTCAGGGCTATTCTGATCCTGCAGTTTCAAGCCTAGAACTGCTGAGTGACCAGAGGAAGGCTGATGGATCCTGGCTGATTTGGGATCTGTGGGTGCTCAGTGTCCCTGATGGCTCTGCAGGTGATGCCCAAGGCCAGGCTTTCTGCAGTGCTCACCACAGATCCTTTCCCTGGGCAGATGGTGCCCTGCAGCCTGTGACCCATTCCTCCTCTCCCAGGATCAGCCTTCCTGTGCCTCTGAGTCACGCCAGAGTGTTTCAAAGAAAATTTTTGTGCCTCATTTCTTCATTTTCCTGTGTCTGGGGATTTTCCAGCCTCTGACCCACACCCTTCATGCTGTTGCAGTACAACTCATTCTCCTCACTCGCTCTCCTGGCTCGAGCCTGGTGCTGAATGTGCCTGCAATTCCCTCCCAGCCCCCACATTAAGGTAAAAGCCCTTCCTGTGTTCTGCTGCTGCACCAGTGGTAGGTGAGCAGGAGATGGGGCAGGAGAGTGTGTGTTAGGTGTGCTAGAGCTCCCCAGCAGCTGCCGATGGACATTAAACAGGCTGGGTGAGAGCTGACAGGACCCATTGTCACCAAAACTGTGTGAAAAACAAAAACCCTCCAACAACATTTTGAATGTTAGAGAGTCAAGGCATTACTTTATTTTCTGGCCGGAATGTTGTTCTGGCCAGGGTGTGCCACAGAAATCATCTCATCCACACACAGCCCGGCTGTGCAGAGAGAATCATTCCATGATGCACAAATTTTACAGGATTTTCCTTCAAATTTTATACAGTCAAACCCCACAGAGATGCATTGTTTCAAAGTTCATTGGTCCAGAGCTGAGCAACCCTCAGTGTTCAGTTTCCCATTGGATCCAAATCCCCTCGGCTCTGATGTAAATGAGATCTTCATTTTTCAATTTTCTCATCAGTCCTTTCCGGGCGAGATGCCTTCGGCTCTGTCAGAGGTGCTCTGGGGTGGATGTTTGGAGATGGCCACCGATGTTTTGTTCATGTTCTGTTGATGTTTTTATCTCTCTGGGGATCTTTGGGCTGCTCCACTCTGTGATGTGTTGAGTTCATCAGAACTCACCTGGCAGAACAATGTCCTGGAAAGAAACTTAGAATTCCTTTTCCCTGGGTAAAGACAAACAAATCCTTTGACTAAAGTTACACAAAATTTTTAAACTGGTTTATTTTCCAACACCATCACTGCTCAAGGATGGGACCCAGGACTGCCTGGGGCAGGGGCAGTGGAACCACCAACATCCCACCAGCAGCGTCAGCCTTTCTCCTGCTTGGGCACCCAAAAAACCCCATTGACCCCCATTTACCCCATGAGGATGAATGACAGGATCAGGCCCAGGCTGTGGCCATCAGCTGTGCCTCACCTTGTGCAAGTTCCCGAAGAAGAAGGTAAATTTGGCACAGAAACCCACGGGAGGAAGAACAAAGGCAGGTCCTTTCCCCTCCTCGGTGTTATCAGGGTCCATCACTGCCTCGAGTACTCGATCCCTGCCCTGCACAGCCGAGCTCCAGGGTTCTCTTCCAGGGCAACACTGAGTTAATTCCTCTGAAGCCTCACGGGACTCCCCAGGCAGCCTTTCCGCAGGGGATTTTGCTGAATCTGCAAAATAGTCCAGCATTGGGGGGACGCATTCACAGACCCCCAAACCTCCTGGTTTTCTCCCCCAGTCCTGACTCCCTGTCCCGTGAGCTCTCGGGGACAGTCACTCACTGAAACTGGGCAAATGCAACATTTTCTTCCTCGCACAGATTTTGCCACATCTCCTTCCTCCCCCACTGCACCTCAAGGTCGCACCGGGGGTGATGTGATGAAAAGGAAGAGGAAAGCCCAGTGAGATGAAAACTGAGCACTGCTCCAGCCTGTTCCCTCGGCCCCTCTTGGCTCCCTTCCTGCTGCCCCAGGACCCTCACACCATGCAGCCAGGACACACTTCTGAGGTGGTTATGAATGGAATTGTACATTCAGGTGTTCTAAGAACTGGATCTTTTATCCAGAGAGCGGATGGGAGGGCTCCTTAATTGAAGGATTGTGTAGTGCTGGCAGGCTGTGGTGCTCCTGCTGGCAGGTGATGAGGAACCAAGCAGAAAACAGCTTTTGAAATGCCCAGCTGGACACAGAAGGGCCTCACTGGAGCCCTGACCCCCCACCTCACTCCACTCATAACCTGATGGCTGCTTCTCCACCCAGGAGGAGATACCAAGGGATTTACCAGCAGCCAGAATTCTGCGTCTGTAGCAGTAATTTAAATGTGCCTGGCACTGCTCCTGGCCCTCAGGCCACTGACACTGAACTACTAAACTTTCTTATCCCCCAAGCTGGGATGGATGCAGTCATTTCGAGGTGCCCTTAAACTTTTTTCGGGAATTGTTTCTAAAACCCAAAATCCCATTCCTGGGACCTGCAGTCACAGTGAGGACTGGGAATGTTCCTGATGGCCACAGAGACCTTCCAGCCCAGGTCCCTGCAGTCCAACCCTCAGCCACCCCAAGGTCCCTCTGCTCTGCCTGCTCGGAGCAGCATGGGGGAAGGGAGGAGGTGAGGACACCTTCAGCATGAAGGTCACTGGCAGGCTGCACATGCCCCTGAAAATCCTTGCTATTGTTTGAAGCTCTCCTCTGCACTAGTGGGATTTTCCTGCCTCGTTTCCTAAAATCCCTGTTGGTTTAGATTTCCTGAGATTCGCAGAAGCTGGCAGAGGAAGCAGGCAGGTGGACCCAAGATGGAGAAAAGAGAAACTTTATTTACAGACACTTCTTTATATATCCATTAATAATCTGGCAACTATTGGTCAGCAGGGAATCCACCTCCTAAAACCATTGGGCACAGCTATACAACACCTAGTACCAAACACAGAGATTAAGAAAGTACAAAAATGCAGCTTATCTCTATTCTCCCTGAGAAGGAAGAGAAAGATTTCTAAAACAGTGCAACTACAGGATCCCGCCATGGTTTTCAGTGCTAACAGGGTGGGAAGGCAGTTTCTGTGGTAAACACAGGGCAGTGGGACTTAGGGAGCTTCAGGAGCTGCAGTTTCACTGTTCTTCCTGCTGCTGATGGCGATGGCATTAGGAAGGTCATTTGAAGGTGATTTCCTGTCCCACTGTAAGCCTGAGGAGCTCTTGGCCTGCCAGTGACTGCACTGCACAAAGGGGAGCATGTCCTGCTCTCCTCCCCGGAGAGAGCTCTGCCCTTCCAGACGTGATGCTTCCTAAGGCAAGCATCTGAGAGGAGAGGCTGCAAAGACAGAGCTCCCTCTCCCCAGGGAAACCTTTCCCTGCTGCCCTGTGTCCATGCAGGATGGCTGAGCTCCCCAGAGGCAAACCAGGGGTCTTTGGAAGCTCAGGGCAGATCCCTTGGCTCATCTCCCACGTCTCCCTGGAAGGCTAGGAAGGGGTTAACCCACACTAATCTCTCTTTGTGTCCACAACCTGAGTTTCTCCAGGCTCCCCTTTTCTCAGGAGTGCACTGAGCAGCTCTGTCCCCTTCTCTCCCATTTTTACCCCTCGCATCCATGTTTTCTGATGTGCCAAATGCAATATTCTGCACTGGGCCACATTCCTGGGCCTGACTGCTCGGATGAGCCACCCGACACACTGGGAGGCTGCCAAAGTGCTTTCTGCAGAACTGCAGCACTGTTTCCAGCAAACGTCCTGTCAGTAGCTGGATTGTTTGAATATCCAGGGAAATCAAGTGCAAAATGCAGATTGGCCAGGCGAGTTCCCAAGAAACAATTTTATCAAAACTTCTGGCAGAGCAAGTGGCAGTCAGAGGTTTGACAGAGCCTTTTCAGGGTGGGCATGGAGAGCAGGGATCCAAGCAGCACCTTTGTCTGAGCGGAGTCGGAAGCTCGGCTTCTCTGCTCAGCCCCTGTGTGTGCCCCAGGCACAACCATCTTCATCAGGAGTGTGTAATTAAATTTTCACTGGGCCAGGAGAAGGCTGCCGTGCATGGTGCAGCAGGCTCCCATTCAGATACCTGAGCTGCTTCTTTCCAGGGTAACACATGAACCACAGGTCTGTCTTCAGTGATGAGGTCCCAAATCTCATCTTCTCAAGCACGATTTAAGATGCTGCAGGTTTCATGCTGCTCATAAACCAAATATTAGGGGAAGCTCTGTGATTTTTTTTTTTCCTTTTCACAAACAAAGCTTTCATTTCCCATCAGCAGGAAGCACAAGCTTGAGCCTCCTGAGGATATCTTCACGTCTGGTTTGGGTTCTCAGTGAGATGTTATCAAACACAGGTGGAACAACACCACAGAGTGGCCATTGCACTCCACCCTAGGAGATCAACAGTTCAAGCAGCAGGATCAGGTCCTGCACAGGACCACTCCAAGAATCATACCAGGCTCATGGTGTGACTTTTGGAGTGTCCTGTGCAGGGCCAGGTGTTTGACTTCAGTGCTCCTTGTGGGTCCCTTCCAACCTGTGGTTCTGTCACCAGCAGCTGTGTTTGCAGTGCAGGACATCACAACACCCAGCGTCGGAAAAATCACGCTGCTCCTTGGCTATTTGATATGCTATTGTTAGCAGCAGTAATCCTGTGGTACAGGAGCTGGGAGGGATTAGGAAGGAAGAGCATTCTCCCTGTGTTGTGGGGATTGCACAGTAAATTTCCACAGGCTGCTGTGCACTGAGGTGATGGTTCATCAGCTACAGCACTCCTGGAATTGCTGCTACGGTTGTGGGCTCTTTAAACAATACAGAAGTCAAGAAAAAAGTTGTACCACTATCATGGAATTGTAAATCCCAAAAATGCTTGTGTTTTTCCAGAGCAGTGGTAGGGCTAAAATCTGTTTTTATAATAATTTTGTTGCTATTGCTTGGATTTCAAGCAAGGACTGCTTTGCTAGGAGCACAGGGTGGCTGGATTGAGTTTCAGCATTGCCAGTCATTGTCAAACCTCAAAAGTATGAAATCAAACGAAAGATATTTAAGAATTGAAAACACGTCAGATCCTATTTTGCCTACTCCATTCTGCCCTCACTTGTGTTCTCAGGCTTTTGTCTGAAAATAAAGAGGCTCAGATCAGCCTGCACAGCGGATTTGTGGGGGAATCCTGTGCCTGCACTTGGAGGTCCTTCCCTGTCCTGCTGCACCAAGATCTCTGCTCATCATCCAGCCCCTCAGGCATCCCCTTCCCGCTGGAAAGCCACAGCCAGCCAAAGCCACGGCCCCAGACAGCCTTGTCCATTCAGCTCTGCCACGCTGGTACCTGCAGGGACAAGAATGACATCTTGCTGTGTGCATGGCTCCCGTGCATTTGGGCTGTTTTGGAAATCTGGGCTTTGCCAAACAGCAGCGGTCACTCAGAGCCACTCAGAGCCCAGCCAAGGCTGACTGCTCAGTGCCTTCATTTGGAAGCAAAGCCCAGCAGGAAGGATGGGGTTTTTTTCCCAGGTTTTGTTACATGAAAGTAATTTAAACACTTCTGCATATGGAAAGTAGCCAGGATTGATCTGTCTACAGAGAGGCACAAAGGAGGACACAGACTCAAGGAGATACATCCTCCTTCATGCCATGGATCCTCTTCCCCATTCTCATGGGTGTCAAGCACAGCCTTGTCCAAGTTTCCCCTTGACAGCGTGACTGGAGCTGTTGTCTGCAGTCTGTATCACTCTAATTTTCCACAGGGCTCGAACAGGAGATGGAGCAATGACATGTGACAGACTGATTTAGGCCCTGCTGAGAGGATGTTTACAGAACTGGGACACCGGTGACGTATTACAGAGAAGCAGGATGTCTTTGCTCCTCTAACTCTGTGGCTCAGCAGAGCTTAACCTGTTTGCTCCTTCCGTAAATGTCCCAAAGAGAGCCCTGAGCATCTCCAGGCATTTCCCACCCATGTTCAGTCAGTGTTGTTGCTAGGAGGGGTTATAGAAATGCTCTGTCCTGGGCCAGTGCCGTGCCTGGTATGACAAAAATGGCAAAGAACCACCTCCAGAGACTGAGGCAGGTAGAGCACAACCTGATTTCCCATTTCTTTTGGGAATTTCAGCAATAGCTGTAGGAATGTATCTCTTCAGAGCCACAGACTGCAGGTGCTTCTGTCCTTTTTCTGGGCTGAAGTACAGCCCCTCTGGTAAGAAATACCAATGGTCATCCTCATGTGGCATCCTGAGAGTCAGAAACTTTCCCCTTGAGCATGTGAGTGCTCCAGCCAGTGCTGATGGCAGAGAGGATGTGAGGCAGCCAGTGAAACCAGAATAACTCTAGAAATTATTCATCTTTCCACTGAAAATTACCTGGTGCCTGATTGTTCTGACCAGAGCCCAAGTGAAGGCTGTGGTGAGGTCCCTGGACCGTCAGGGTGGGGCTGCAGAGGAAGCAGCTCTCAGCCCCAGTAAAGCACCCAGTGAGGGTTTGGAAGTTCCCAAAGTTGGTGCTGTGGTTGGGTCACTCGGCCAAGCCCTAAGTCAGGTACTTTGTCCCCGTAGTGAGCAGGAAGGGTCTGAGGTGAAGACATGCCCCAGCACTGCTGTCTGTGCAGCCAAGAGCACATCCAAAACCTCAGTTCCACGTGTCCCAGCTCCACCCTCCCAACACAGGGCCTGGCCGGATGCTCCCATGACATCCATGTCTGCAAATATTAACTCCAGATCATCTGGACTCTACAGCTCCCACCAACCCCCACATTTATCTGCCTGTGAGCAGCGCAAGGTGGGAAGGAAGCAGCTGGTTCCCCTCCCAGAGCCTGTAACACTGTGACTTGCTCCATTCAGACATGGGCCACACCTGCCCTCTCTTAGACCTCATTTCTTCCCAAGGGAATTTGCTGATGTGAATGCATAAAGGGCAGGAAATGTAAAAATTCAAGACCTGCTAGTGAGAGGAACTCCCTTAACCTTGTCTATCCAAGCACCTTGGGAATCCAGCCAGGAGCTGCAGTCCAAGGCATCAGCAGGGCAGGAGTGACAAACCCTCCTGAGCTGCATCCAGGGCATGTGGCTTCCCACCCAGCAGGGCCTGAGTGCCAGGGGCCACTGCATACACAGAAACTGCTTCCTAAAAGACCTGTGGTGTCTCGTGTCTGGTTTTCCCCACTCTCTGGTCTGTTTTGAAGGAGCACAAGGCACTGCAGGTCCAGCTCTGTGCTGGTACAGGCTCTTGCACGTTTGCTGGTGCTTGGCACCTGCCAGAAGCCTCTTCTCAATCCCTACCCCAATGCTCAACCTGCACTCTTATGCGAGGGAACGCAAAATGTAACAGGTGTCCAAAATTTTCATTGTTATTGACTGAGATTACGGAAGTCCCTGTGGCTCTAGAAATAGCTGGTAAGATTTCAAAGCTCCTTAAATTGCTAACTGATCTCATGAATGCCACGGGTGAATGACACGCTCAGTTCCTACTGTTTGAGCTGCACTGGTGACATCTTTGTTCGGGGAGATGTGCCCACGGTAGCTCACAGAGGAGCTCATTAAGCTGCTTTAGAGGAGCTCCTTGGCTGTGAGTGCTGAAGGCCGTATTAGGTACAAAATGATTACAAGCTGCTTACACAGTGTGCCCATAAAAAGGTGAAAGGGTGATAAAACAGGTCTTGGAGACACAGCAAGATGTCAGCTAATCCCCTTCCCACACAGTGGTGCTTCTGGCACTTACGACAGTGTCTGACCTGGATTTAAAATTCTCTCATGCTGGAGTCGCAAGATTTTCCCCAGACAATTTCCCCAGCATTTGCCATTCTTGATGGTCAAAAGGTCTGCACTTGTGTTGAACTAAAATATTCTTTTCTATAGTTTCTTTTCACTACTTCTCTTCTTTTTTCCTATGAACACTTGTTGCCTTCAGCTTTGTGCAGACTTTTTTCTTGAAGTATGTCTCAGCAGCTGCAGAAGCTATGCCTGCCATGGTAAAATATCACATTTGCAGGAGGCACATAAATGGCTTCCCTAAGGCTCCACCTTTCATGAGCTCACACACATCCACATCCTAGCATTCTCCTCTGATTATTTTGGGAAGTTCTCTTGTTCTGCCATGGACAGAGAAAAGGAGATCTGCCTGCCCCAGGCAACATGACCAGCTTTCCCCAAAGTGGGATTTGAAGCAGAAATAAGATGCCAGAGTCCAAAAGTGAAGTAGGGTGCAGTTCACCTCCTGTGTGAAATGGCTGAAAGGCAGGGAAGCCCATGGGAGCAAGTCGTGCCCAGTTCCGTTTATAAGCACTGGAGGCAAAAAAAGTACAAGTGATTCATTTGGTTCTGACCTACCTGTCAGGCAGGTGAGTCGTGCCCCAGAAGTGTTTCGTGCCCTGTACTGAGCCTGAAGCTGCTCTAGACAGCTCACCCAGAGGGAGAGAGTGACAGCATCTCCCACTCTCTGAACAGGGGGCAAAAGGAAGCCAAGCTGAGAAGCTCCAGCACCAAAGTCTGACCCTGGGCAAAAGAAGGATCACGGCTTTTTCATCTTGCAACTTGGAAAACATTCCTCTGCCCCTCATTTTTGCTCCTTGTTTTCTATTTCATTGTGACCTTTTTCTGTGGAGTCCAACCACCAGGTGTCTGCAACTTTCAGTTCTTCTTAAACTGCAGAAAGCTGTGATAGAGCAGAATAGACTAGACTAGACTAGACTGGACTAGAATAGGAGAACAGAACAGAACAGAACAGAACAGAACAGAACAGAACAGAATAGAATAGAATAGAATAGAATAGAATAGAATAGAATAGAATAGAATAGAATAGAATAGAATAGAATAGAATATCTCATTTGGAGGGGACCTACAATGATCAGTCAGTCCAACAGCCCAACCATTTCAGGGCTGGCCAAATCTAAAGTGTGTTATTAAGGGCACTGTCCAAACACCTCCTAAACCCTGCCAGGCCTGGGGCACCCACCAGCACCCAGGGAAGCCTGTTCCATGTCTGACCACCCTCTCAATAAAGAAATGCTTCCTCACGCCAAGTCCACACCTCTCATGCATCCTGAACCCATGAGCAATACTGGCTCTCGGCTGGCTGGGCTGTGATGGGGGCAGAAGAAAACCTCACCTCCAAGCCCACAGGAGATAACTGATGTTCCCAGACATGCCTCACGGGGGGAGGGTGTGTGAGGGGTGTGTGAGTGAGGGGTGAGCTGCACTGTGGAAGGAGGATGGCTCCATAGCTGGCAAGCACTTGGCCTCACTGATGTGCCAGCCGAGCTCCTGGGCACTGGAACTGGTGCCAGCACAAATCCAGACTGGCTACTCTTTGAGAAGGCAAATATACCTGATGGGGAATGTCTATTATACCCCTTGAGGTGAGTTAAACACATATTTGTTCTTAAAGACAGAAGAGAACTTAAAGAACAGTGTATTGGGCAGAGTCCTGCTGCAATACCAGGTTCTGTATGAGTCTGAGAGGATGCATCACAAGCAGATTCCTTACATAGCCTTGCTCCAGCATCCGTCCTGTGTAAGGAGCCCTTTAGTCTCTGGCATTTCTGCTTCCAGACAGTTTAACCCAGCCTTGTATTTGGCCTTCTTTGCCCTCTGCACCAGATCATTTCTTTGTCACAAATTTCCCCTGCTGAGGAGTTAGAATTAACATTTCATCATCCCAGATGAGACCCTGGAAGCAAGAATTCAGCCCATACGTGTGTAAGAGAGCAGGCTGCAGTGATGTCCTCATCTGTGACTGCACTGATGACCCAAGTGCAGCCCCCCCAGCAGTGAGACAGCTCTCTAGGAATGTGCCTCATGAGGAATCATCTCCAGGCCCAAGCTGAGACCATGATCCAGCTGGAAAATTCCTTGGGTTCTGTGCCCCACCTCCTTGGCTATCCATGCTCTAGGGTTTATTCAACAGCCCCTGGGGCTGGGTCTTTTCTTCAGAGCAGAGGATTAAACCAGGAGTGCAGGGCAGGTGCACACAGAGGGCAGTGAGCACCAGAGCTGCTCTCAGACCAAGACCCACCACAAGTGGCAAAGCCATGCTCTGAGCTAGTGAGATCTGCCCCATTTCATTAGCTAATGAGCTGCTTAACCCCATCCTGATTGGCAAGAAAGGCTTAAAAACGGGGATTAAGTGAAGTGTCCAAGGAAGCACATCCTGCGCTCCAGCCAGGCAGAGTTTTACCTTTGAGAAAGGGAAACCCCCAGAGTAATGTCAGCAAGGCTTCTTGCAGGAGGTCCTCTCACTGCCCAAAATCCAGCAGGATGTACTGGCCAGTCATGTTGTCCAGAAAAGCTGTGGCTGTCCCATCTCTGGCAGTGTCCAAGGCCAGGCTGGATGGGGCTTGGAGCAGCCTGGGACAGTGGAAAGTGTCCCTGCCATGGCAGGAGTGGAACAAGATGAGCTTTGAGGTGCCTTTCAGTCCAAACCATTCCATGATTCCACAATTCTATGATTCCATGACCTGGTGGTCCCTTCCCTCACACAAATGCCTTGTGGCAGCTCTTGAGGTGGAGAAGGTGTTTGCCCTGCGTGCTCCAAGCCAAGGCTGCAGGGGCAGGTTGAGGAGCTCTGTGGCCAAACAAGCTCCTGGCCATGCAGGAGCTGTCTCCTGAAGGAGCAGGAGGCTCTGGAGGGCAGAGAGTTGGGTGCAGATGTGCTTGGGCTGAGATAGGTGGGAATCAGAGGTGGGGAGTGATCTGCAAGCCATGGGAAGGGAATGCACAGGATCTGCCAGGAAGGTGAGTGGGATCACTGGACTGCCAGCACTGCATCTGAGCCGTGCAAAGCAGCACCCCAGAATGAGCATTTAAAGAACAGATTTTGCAAATAGCCCCAGAGTCCAAATTACGGATCAACAAACACAGCCAGATGGACACTGCTGCCTTCTGGACATCTGCATCATTTATTGATGCTATCAGGACTCAGCCATGCTGCCAAAACTGGAGGCACAGGCCCTTTGCCAAGGCTGTGCCCGGCACAGCCTCCTGCTCTGCCACAAGGACAGAACAATCCAAGCAGGACTCACATTGTGAGCAGGAACGTGGCCCGGCTGTCCAGCCTTCCTGTGAAAACCTGCCCTGAAAGCCAAGCTTTAGGAAAACTCTGCCCTGCCGGTTGAACCATCTGTCCTGCTCCAACTTATTAATGAGCCACATTCTTACCTTTGCTTGTGCAGTTTTTCAGCTCTGCTAGTTCTGTTCAAGCAGCTTCGCTTTAGCTTTATATCGACAACAATGCTACCCTGGAAATCTGTCAGTGTAAATATGGCCACATCCACTACTTTTTCTGGTCTGTGAGAGTGAATTAAACATTTCCTAAATTGGCATGAGATCAAGCTGCCCAGACCCTCCCATAACCTTGCTACCAAACTCTCGGAGCCTCCAGAACGATGTGGTGGATCCAGGCTGTCTAACGGGACTGGTGTCACTCTGTCACCAAAACTGTGGGAAAAACAAACACCCTCCAACAATATTTTTAATGTTAGAGAGTCAAGGCATTACTTTATTTTCTGGCCAGAATGTTGTTCTGGCCAGGGTGTGCCACAGAAATCATCTCATCCACACACAGCCCGGGGGTGCAGAGAGAATCATTCCATGATGCACAGATTTTACAGGATTTTCCCCCAAATTTTATACAGTCAAACCCCACAGAGATGCATTGTTTCAAAGTTCATTGGTCCAGAGCTGAGCAACCCTCAGTGTTCAGTTTCCCATTGGATCTGAATCCCCTCAGCTCCGATGTAAATTAGATCTTCATTTTTCAATTTTCTCATCAGTCCTTTCCGGGGAGATGTCTCCAGCTCTGTCAGAGGTGCTCTGGGGTGGATGTTTGGAGATGGCCACCGATGTTCTGTTCATGTTCTGTTGATGTTTTTATCTCTCTGGGGATCTTTGGGCTGCTCCACTCTGTGATGTGTTGAGTTCATCAGACCTCACCTGGCAGAACAATGTCCTGGAAAGAAACTTAACATTCCTTTTCCCGGGGTACAGACAAACAAATCCTTTGACTAAAGTTATACAAAATTTTTAAACTGGTCTATTTTCCAACAACTCCACAAGGAGCCCTGGACATGCCCAGGAGCCTTTTGGAGGAGCATCACTTGGCCCTGGTGCCGCAGTGGCATGAGCTGTCCCTTGGCATCGACTCAGCTATGGTAAGGGGCACAAGAGGGGTTTGGTTATCAGCAGTGGCTCAACACTCACTCTGATTTCACTCCACATTGAGGCTGGTGCAGTAGCCAGGAGTGCTGAAGCCTTCAGAGCCCTTCTGGAGTGGTTGCCAGAGGCACAGGGATCTCCAGTGCTTACACATCATTAGTGATCTCATACACTTCAATATAAATAGAAAAAAACAACCAACAAAACCAAACCAAACAATTTAAGCCTGTGGCACAAGGAAGAAGGCTGCCTCTGCAAATATAGCAAATAAAAAAATCCCCAGACCATGTTCCTGGAGGCACTGCAAAAGGTGGCTGAACATAAAAGCTGTGGCTGTCTTCTGCCCCCTTTTCAGCGGTTAGTTTTGTCTGGTTGGGATTAGCACAGCATTGAACATGTCAGTGAGGTACAAAATTGTTGTCAGCACTAGAAAAATCACTTGCCCTGTGGACAAGCTTACTGCACAATGAGCTGCTGCGGTGAGGGCACAGATTCAGCATGTCCAAAGGCAGGGAGGGAGCACAAGAGCTGTGCTGCTCCTCTCTGGGATGAGCAAACTGCACCAACACACCCCTGGTTAAAGTACCCCAAAAAAGCTTTGTCTCTCAGCGAGTGGAGATGTGATTTACTCCGACAAAAACGTGGCACTGGGTGTGCACAGAGCTTGTCTTTCCCACTCCATGCTCAGCACCATCACATTAGTGCTGCTCACAAAGACGTGGTAACCTGATTGAGAGGGGAAAAGGGCAGCAGCGAGCAGATGCCATCTGCCAGGGAGCTGAACCTGAGCCACTCTGCCCTGGAACAGGGACTCCGGTGTCACAGCAAAGCTCTGCTTGCAGGGTGAAACAGAGCAATTGACCTTTAGGTGACAGTTTGCAGAATGTCAGCTCAAATGACACTGGAAGGAGGGGGGTGGGTGTTATTAAAGTATAAGATACCACCCACATGCAGGAAAATAACAAAATTCCCCTGGGAAAGAGAGCCTGTGATTTGTCCCTCCCTGAGTTAGACTTCTTGGCTCACTGCTTCACAGATCCTCTATGGGAGACAAGAGCTTATCACCAGGGTACCTGCATTTCTCATAAAAGGTAAATTGCCTTTTAACTCCTCTCCATTGCTTTATAACCGTCCTACTTGGATCTAATGATGTGCAAAAGTTTACAAAGCATTTTCCATGACCTGGAATGCTTGGCAGCTTGTGAGTAGAGCAAATAGCTTAGCTGGGATAATAGAGAGGAAATCCACTGAAGAGCTCAAGTCATTAAGATGTTTGCATTTGATGAGACAACCACTACCGAGGGCCAGAGCAAAAGAAATGAGCCAGGGGTGCTCCTGCAAGGTGCTGCGAGGCATTTCTGCATCCATCACTCCTTCCCAGCCAGGGCTGCTGGCTCCAGCCTTTTACCAGTGCACCAGCTTGATTGCTTTCTGCCCAAAACCTTGAAAACTCCAGCACTCAGTTCAACAATTCTACACAGGGAAATAAATAACAAATTAAATCCCACAGTGACCACATCTCCATCACTCCCAAAGCTTCGAGGGGAAGGCTGATGCAGCAGGTACCTCACTGGAGCTCTCCTTGGGAAACATCATCAATCTGAAATTATAAAGTGGAGTTAAAAACCTCTTCATTCCTAATCTCCATTGCTGTAGCCTTCCATTCATATTTTACAACTTCTAGGAAACTTTTTTTTGTTTTATTGCTGAGTGAAATGCATCCTTTGTCTCAGGAGTAACTGGGCATCCAACTGCCTGAGGAATGGGGAGGACAAAGTGCTTCCAGTGTGAGCCCTGAGGGGACAGGGGGAGGTGACAGCCTGCAGACACAGCAGCCCCTGGACTCCCTTTAGGTATGTCCATTCATGCCACACACCTTGGAAAGGTGGAAAATCACAAACATCTGATGAGCATCAGATGGAAAGGAGGTTTTTATCTTTGTCACAGCCTCAGGGACACACACAAAGGGAGGCAGAAGGGATTGGGATTGCAAGCAAGTTTTAAAAAGCTGTTTCACACCGATGGATCCTGTGAAGAGGCCAGGAGTCAGACACCTCCAGGCAATGTGGTACCAGGACCCTGCTCAATACTCAGCTCCACTGTAGGACACCCTACCATCAGGATTTGTGCCCACCTCTTCCAGGACCCTTGACCTTCCTCCTCCTCTGTGTTCCACTGTTTTGCTTTCTCACTGTCGGCTCCAGTTCCTGAAGCACAAAAAGCCCAGAAAGTTGCCAGTGCTCAGGTGGGAGATGTCACACTGGGGCTTGTGTTTTACCCAAAGTGTCAGAACACCACTTGAGGACTGACACTGGGGAGTTATATCTGAATTAATCCAGATAAACTCCATTCTTTTCCTCTCCAACTGACTGTGGCAACTCAGCATGTCCAGGTGGACTTTAAAGTCATCCCTAATTTGGTTCATTATCTGCTGAGTCCCTGGGTGTCATTTCAACAGCTCATGAGAAACAAATGACTTCAGAGCAATGCACATTTCACACAGTTGCATGGAATTCTTTCCCAACCCTTTTTCCTTTGTAGGAATCACAAAAATGCTGGATTTTTTTGTGACTAGATGAACACTGTGACAACAGCAATTGTCTGCCATAAAGAAATGCCAAGACAAATTGGATTAGACACAGGTACAGCGACGAAGTCTTCAAAATCCACTTTTCCACAGGCTGTCTCTTGCAATGTCATTGCTTTCAGACATTACTCTCTTCTGACGCAGCAGAGGTTCTGTCCCAAGGCTATGGAGTTCCTCTCCCTGCACCAAAACATGAAGTTTTCAGACAGGAAATTGTTGGGATTCACATAAAACTCTGTTAGTAACAGTTTCATGGGCGTTTAGTGGATGCTGGATTTGCACGTATCCCCTTCCTCACCATTCATAAATATATGCACAAGCGTCATTTTATTCACACAGATTTTGGCAAAAGGCCCATTGAATTCAGCAGAGAGGAGTCCATTGACTTTGGTAGACTTTGCACATTGCGGGTGAGAACAGATGGAGGCTCCATTCACCAGTTGCCACTCGTTAGTTAAAGCTTATTATTGCTAAAGAGTTTTGTTAATGCATTTA
The DNA here is from genome assembly GCA_036630365.1 of Acanthiza pusilla. Lineage (NCBI taxonomy): Eukaryota > Metazoa > Chordata > Aves > Passeriformes > Acanthizidae > Acanthiza > Acanthiza pusilla. The sequence goes on along the minus strand of JAXCHO010000176.1, from coordinate 5,243,727 downwards.
CAAATGGAGCATGATCCAAGTGATGTAACCACCGCCGGGTGCTGGAGAGCAGCAGATGTGCTCTCCCAACCTGATGGAGTGAACAAAGGACATCCCTGCACGCACAGGGCTCACAAACTGGAGTTCAGTGGCCTTCAGAGGCAGCAGCTCTGCAGCCAGGGCCACTTGATCACAAGGAAAAGGCAATTTCCAGCAGTCCCAGTGTGACACCACAGAGCTGGCATGGTGTAGTTGCACTGTTTTAAAAATCTTTCTCTTCTTTCTCATGGAGAAGAGAGATAAGTTGCTTTCTTGTGCTTTTCTAATCTCTTTGTTTTGGTACTGGATGCTCTAGGGCTCCAGCCAATCATCTAGGGGGGTGGAAAAACTGTCAACCAATAATTATTAGATTATTAATGAATATATAAAGAAAGTTTTGTAAATAAATTATCTCTTTCGCCATCTTGTGTGCTGCCTGCCTGACTTGCCTGTGAGCTTCTGTGAATCTCCACTAATATCAGAAAACCAGAGCCAGCAGCATGGGACAAGGAGAAGGAAGGCACAGGTGAGCAGAGGCTCTCTGCTGACAGCACGAGGGTCCCAGAGGTTTGGGCAGGAGCTACACTGAGCCTTTCCCCAAGCTGCAGCTACACAGAGAGGAAACTCTCCTTGCTTTTTGAGGGAACAAGAAATCACATTTCCTGAGCACAGCCAGGGCAAGGGATGTCTTCCAGAGATAAAATCTCCCTGCACATGGCTGCTGCAGCTTTGGCCAAGATCTTTCCTCCAGGGAGCCACACCATTGTGTTTCTCAAAGCTAGTTCTTGTTTCTATGGATGTCCACAGCTCCACGGAGCAAAGAAAGTAAGGTGGGGACTGTCCAGGGGCTCATGGGCAGGCAGTGCTCAGCAATCAGTTTCTGCAAAAGGCAGGAGAATTTACCTGTGGAGCCACGGGGTTATAACAGCCTTAAAATCATAAAATCCCAGGATGGCCTGGGTTGGAAGGACCTTAAAGGCCATCCAGTGCCACCCTGCCAAGGCAGGGACACCTCCCACTGTCCCAGGCTGCTCCAAGCCCTGTCCAGCCTGGCCTTGGACACTGCCAGGGATCCAGGGGCACCCACAGCTTCTCTGGGCACCTGTGCCAGGGCCTGCCCACCCTCACAGGGAAATGTGCCAGTCGTTCAGGAAGTTCTAGCTGTAGTAAATCAGGGAAACCAAAGGCTGTCCCAAACAAGTCAGAGAGAGAAGCTATTTTATGTGCTGATTTTATGGGTAAGATTAAAAATAAAAAATACTTGTTGGGCTAATCTAGAGGAAGCACTAACAGTTCTGCCATGGGAGTATTTGGATGAAGAGGAATGGTTCAGTCCAAAGTGAGAATGCAACTACCAAAAATGGATCACTGAAGAGCAAGGAATATTTTTCTCACAGCAAGCCAGAGGCTTGAGCCCACGGGACAGCTTCTCCTGAAAGTGGTGTGAGAAACACACCTGGCACAGTCAACACAAAAAATATTCCCTGCCTGCTGCAGGTCAGCACCTGAGCTGGTCTGAGCACATCAGCCGCTGAGACAGATAAATAATCAGCATTGATCTATGGAATAGCCCAAAAAATAGCCCTGTGTACACATGTGGCAAGAGACAATTTCAGCTCCCAAATAGCTGATAACAGAGGTGCCAGTGCACCTCCTCACACAGGGGCAAGTTCCAGTTGTTAATTATTGGTGTGCTGTGGATGAAGAACCTCTTTTGCTATTGGAGCCTGGTTAGGGCAGTCCAACATCCCTTGGGGCTTCTCAAGGCTTTAATAGCATCAAAGGTGAGGGGCAGACAAGCTGAGGACTTCCCCTGTCCCTGCTGCGTCACCTACCACTGAAAACCGAACTTAGGTTTCCTGGGTTTGTCTTCTTTTCTGTGTTCACAAATGTAGTGGGACTGTGTTAGAGTTTTGGAGCTCTCACTGCAGCAAGAAAGCACATTTCTGATCCCAGGAAACAGAAATCCTCCCTAGAAATACAGAAATAATGTAGCTGCATCCTCAGTGGGCTTTCGTTTCTTGCGCTGGGCTCTGTGGTTGGGGTTTCCGAGCTGGGGAGCCACTCAAGATGTTGTTGTTTCTCTGCCTTCAGGCACTCACAGAGCTGTGAGTGCAGCAGGTGCAGCTCTCTGCTTTCCTTCCATGGAAGGACCTTCAGAGGGAGGTCTTCTCGACCCTCCCACCCAGGCTCTACACCACTGCAAACCGTGTCAAGGAGCTGGGGGATCCTGTGCAGAAAGGATGTTACATTTTTTTTCAGTGGAGGTCTTTACATCCCTGGGGACTCACTCAGTGCCAGTACCACCTTTGGACTGAGAAAGACAGGGCCAGAGCTGCCAGAAAAGTGGCTCTGAGCACTGCACATGGACTTTGCACCAGATCCTCACACGAGACAGTCACAGGTGGTCTGTTTGCAAACTTCCTCATGAGATTTGTCCCCGTGGCCTGGCAGCACTTGTGGGGACTGAGGGGCAGCTCCTCCGAGGGGCTGATAAATGGATCTGATTGTTGGCACTGTGAAAGAATGCTCTGACTGACTCACAGGCAGCTGCAGGCTGCAAGGACCTTGTGTTTGAGAAGAGTTGTCGTTCAGCTGCTTGGTTTGGTTTGCAGTTAGTTCCTTGTGCGCTGCTGCAGCATCACCTGAGCCAAACCCTGACCAGGAACTCAAGCAGGAACTGGCCTTTGTCACACTGCAATATGTCCAAAGCACATTTGCATGGGTGTGAGCTCTCAGGATTTACCTTCCATCAGAATCAGACAAAACCCTCTTTTTCAGGCTTATTAGAGCAGCAGTATCCAGTGGGAATTTCCCCTTGCTTGAAAAAACGGCATCCTGTTTTGTTTGAAATAAAAATGTCTAAATAAAAATATTATTTCTCCCCTTGGGAAAAAGAAAATAAATCTGTCCCACAGAGCACCTCTGGCTGCCTGAACCCTCTGGCTAAATATAATGGAGGAAGATTTTTAAAACCATTGGAGCCTGGCTGGGACAATATAGAGCTGACCCATAAATCTCTCATAGAGAGCTGACTCCCCCGAAGCTCCTCATGAGGCATGGATAAGCCAGCAAGGGCTTGTTCCACTGGTCAAGCACTGGGACAGGGGCCCAGAGGGACCACAGAGGGTCTGTCCTTTCAGAGTTGCAACATTTGCTTCTACAAACACTGAGTAACCTGTGCCAGAGGGGCAGGGAGAGCAGAGAGCGTCTGATTTGTGCTGTGATTTTACACTTTATATCCCAGTGGCGCTGGAGCACATCAGAATTGAAATCCTTTCATGGAATTATGCCAGAGTCACGTAAGATGAACAAAACCTGCTGTTTCTACACTTCTTGAAATGGTTCAGGGAAGAAAGTGAGCATGTGTGACGTATAGAGGAACTGAACCTTCCAATCCCCACTTTCTCTTTCTGCTTCAGGGCATTTTGACAAGACTACAGGAACAGCATCTCTTGGGGCAGAAAATGGCTTGAAGGGCTTGGGTTATTTGTTTTCCATCTCACACGTATCCTTCCAAGGCTGGACTTGGTGCTGTGGTGGCTCCAGCCATGGTTAATGAGCACAGTTCCACAGAGCTGACATGGAACGTGGATTTCTCAGGCAGATTCCCTAAGCTCATCCTACAGCAAAAACTTTGTGTCTCAGGCAGGTTCCCTTCACCCTGGGCAGGTTCCCTTCACCCTGGGCAGGTTCCCTTCACCCTGGGCAGGTTCCCTTCACCTTGGGCAGGTCACCTTCACCCTGGGCAGGTCACCTTCACCCTGGGCAGGTCACCTTCACCCTGGGCAGGTTCCCTTCACCTTGGGCAGGTCACCTTCACCCTGGGCAGGTCACCTTCACCTTGGGCAGGTCACCTTCACCTTGGGCAGGTCACCTTCACCTTGGGAAGGTTATCATCACCCTGGGCAGGTCACCTTCACCTTGGGCAGGTCACCTTCACCTCAAGTCTCTTCAGACTTTTACAAGGTCTCTTCTTTAACCATTTGGCTTGGCCATGTCCCTGCTCCTCCCTCCCACGCTAACCCACACACCCTGCAGCCCACAGATACATCCACACACGTCATGCTTCCCCATATGAGCCACCCTGGTGGGTTGTGGAAGTCTCTGTCTTGCTTTCTGGACATCTGTGGGCATGCCCAACAGATTTACTGAGAAAGCCATTGTTTTCTACCCAAGATTAACTCCTTTGGTCTGTAAGGCCATGTCTGCCCCACCTGTCCCCATGGTCTTCTGCACCCACTGGAGCTGCTTAGAACACATGGCCTCCTTCCAATCAGCTCCTGAAATAAACACAGAGGAAAAAGTGTTTCTTCTATATTTCAATGCTGATTTTTCCAAAACAAAGCACACAAACATTCCTGACCCCAGGTCCAGTCCCACTGGTGAAACCAATTCGGGCAGGAGAGGGCCACAAGGTGCTTTTCTCCCAGCAGGCACCACTGTGCCAAGCTCAAATCCAAGTGGCTCTCAAGCTGTCAGGTTTGTGTGGCTGGACTTACTAAACAAAACTCAAAACTTTCTGCTAGAAACAGTTACCATAAAAAACAAGGTAGAATCAAACTCCTTCAATTTGGGGGAAAAACAATGCGAGCCAATGATGGCAGCTAATGCCTGGGCAGAATCAGCCCTCCTCCCTAAGCCCTCAAGCTCCAGCTCAGGGGCAGTGAGCAGGGACAGCCCCTGGCATAGTGGCCATGGGCTGGCACAGCTCCCAGGCTGGGCAGGAGGGTCACAGCTCCATCCCCTCCTCCTGCCGCTCCTCTCCACATCTGTGAGCCCCAGCTAGACCCAGGCAGCAGCACTGAGCTGGGACCAAGGCTCTGCAGCCATTTCTGGCTGTGGAGAAGCAGCCTGGCTCTGTAGCTGGTATCAGTTAGAGTGTGCAGAGCCTAAAAATAGAGACCCTCCACTCTCACAATGACTCAGAGATGCAGAAGGGAAACCCGCAAGCTCAGTGCTTGGCTGTCCCCTGAGCTGACTGAAAGCTTGCTTCTAAAACTTTGTTTTGACACGGAACGGCTTTTCGAAAAACAAACTAACAAAAAAAAGACCAACAAAAACCAAAAAAACAACAAAACACAAAATACCAACCCCCCCAAAAAAAAACCCCAATGAACCAACCCAAAACGTATTAAGAAAACAAAAAAGGAAACACACCAAAAAAAGAAAATAACAAAAAAAAAAAAAAAAAAAAAAAAAAAAAAAAGACCAAACCAAAACAAAAAAACTAAAGACAAACCTCCTCGCTCACCACGAGAGCTGCTGGGAAGACTTCTCATTTGGTCTAAGTTTGGAAGAGGACTTGGCCAGTAAAGCATGACATTTTGTAGTTTTCAAATGCTAGTTGACAAACCCCCTGCAAGCATTTTCTTGCTAAGCTCTTCCTTGGAGACCTGTGAGACCAAATGAAATGGTGAGAGCTGTGCCAGCCTCTAGAACTTTCATGGGGATACACTTCCCTGTCCAGACAGCTCAGGAAGAAAACATCCACCAGCTCCTTGCTGAGCCCCGTGAGGAGGGCATTCTTCAGTCTCCTAACTCCTTCTGTTCTCCCCTGCAGCAGGGGCTGCAGCTAGGTTTTGGCCATGCCAGGGGTGACTGTGGCCTGGAGGGGAAGCAGAAGGAAACTGGGGTCCCGTGGGGAGGTCCAGCACTGCCTCAGCCCTGCCCTGCAGGTCCTTCCCCCCCAGCATCTGTTTATCTGCCCCACGATTGCAGGTCATTGCAGGATTGGTCAAGCAGGTGCCTGTAATTCTGGAGACAATCCCCAGAGATTTTCAAAATTACTGAACAAGGCCAGGAGCATCCTGCCCCGTTTTTGGCCTGGGAGGTTGGACTAGTGACCTCCAGGGACCCTTCCAATCTCAGTGTTCCTGCAGTGTCACCTCTCTCAGGCTCTCATGTCTGGTGGAGTTGAGCAGGCACAGCCTGAGCTCCTGGGAGCAGAGGAGGCCAGGGCAGCCAGGCACCAACCCAGCCTGCTCTCTAAGCCTCCTCAGTTCCACTCGAGCCACAGCTGAGCTCATTTGGTCCCTGTCCATTTGGAGGACAGGGTAGGAGAGGAGAGGACTCCACTCAGGAGTCAGGCACCAAGGCAAACGCCCCTCGCTCACAAGGGGAGCCCCGTGTCTGCCCTGGCAGCTCCACCTCTGCAGAAAGCTGGCCACCAGCTGGGCTCTCCATCTCCCTCCCCAGCCCTGGCCAGCCGGGTGGGCTCTGTGGTGGAGCTGTGCTGGACTGTGGCTCTGCAGGTACATCCATCGCCATGGCACACTCCCTGTGGCAGCCAGAGGGCAGGGAGAGACACCTGGGCAAACAGAGCTGCTCATTCTGTGTGAGCCATCAAGCATTCTCCGGGCAAGAGCAGGTCAGGGGTGTCCATCCTCCCATCACACCCTGGAGCATCCTCGCTGCCTTTGCTCGGGTCTGCTGCACCTTCAGTGTGAGCTCCAGCACACAGCCCAGCCCAAGCACAGGCCATGAGCTCACACACCCACAAGAGGTCACAAAACGCTCCATTAAATCCCTGCAGGGCCAAAGACCTCGGGGAAGAGCTGAGGGGGATCACAGCAGGAGCCTGGCTCAACTCCTGTCCCATCCTGGCGAGGGGCAGCTCGGATGTGACACCAGAGCCATTCCGGGCACCCTTGGGCAGCCCTGGTCACCCAAAACGGGCTGGCCTGGCAGGAGACACAGCTGGACCCACACCTGGAGCACCTTGCCAGCTCCCACAGGACCCCCAGCTTGTCCCCCTGCCTTGGGCATGGGGAGACAGTGAAAATGAAATCCACTGATAGTGATGAGCTGCCGGTAATTCCCACAGACAGCTGGGAGGAGAAAGACCTCAGGAAGCCTCTCCCCTTCCCTATCAGGATCAGCCCTACCTAAACTCATGGACCATCTGCCTGCTGGCCTGGCCTGTGACCCCAGGGATGAGGGGGAACCTGTTCCTCCAGCTCCCTCCAGAGCTCCCCTGCTCAGCACGAGCAGCTGAGATCTCTCCACTCTTTGCTCCTGCTGGGCCATTCCCTTTCCAGAAACCCACCCCCGCTTCACCCACCCCTGGCTCCTGTCCCAGGGAAGGTGGCAGAGGCAGCCTTTGTCACCCTTTGTGACCCTTAGTCACCACACACAATTACAGTGTCCCCCATGTGGCAGCGGTCACTGCTCTCATGACCCTGGCGTGGGCTGTGCCATGTCCTGCTGAGCACCACCTGGAGCTTCAGCGAGCATGGCAGGAATGAAATGGCCTGTCCTGAGCTCACCTGGGAGCTGACACTGCCACGAGCATCTGCCACTGCAGGAACTGCAGGTGGTGACCCCAGCTCTGGCTGGGGAGCAGCTGCAGGACCCACAGCCACCCTTCAGATCACCTGTGCCACTCTCTGCTCAGGACAGGGCCCAGCCCATGCTGCCATTGGTTTGTGACTCTGAGGAAACACAGAGCCGATTTCTGGTGCAAGAATAACCAAATTATCAATTAAATCATTGAACCGAAAATTATTTCATAATCAATTCAGATCTAGCCACTCTTACATTCCCTTTATCTCACCTGCAAAGTGTTGCGTTTGAGATTAGCCAGGAACGTTTTGTTCCAGCTGAAGCAAAATTTCTGCTTTTCCAATGGCCTCTGTACCAAAGTCAGATCCTTGGCCATTGGAGGGTTGGTCCATTTCTAAATAAAACCCCAGGGCTGAGGCTCCTGCAGGACTTTGGGCATTTGGGGTGGTTCTGCCTCCACGTGTGGCTGTCTCCCACATGCAGATTTGGAGACCTCTCTGGGCCCCACAGCTCTCTCTGGACTGACCCTCCCAAGCAGCAGCAAGGTCCCTGCCCCTGCAGGAAGGACCACAACCCATAGGATGGCAATTTGTTCTCACCCTCCATGGACCACTAAATATTTCATTATTCTTCACAGGGTAGAGAAGACTGACAATTCTCCACCCCTGGCTCGGCACACCCACAGCAGGACAAAGGCACCTCACAGCTGTGGGAGTCCAGCCCCAAACATCTTACTCAGACCAAAAGGTCTTGTCCAGTTTCCTGTGGCTATCAGTGGCATTTCCATGAATGCCACACTCACTGAGAGAAAAGTCACTTTCCATTAATAGCGATACATGAGTTGGTGGAAAACACTGGGAATTTCTCCTTCATGAGATGAAGTGGCGTTTTGTTTTGATCTGAATCATGGTTTTCTTTTAATTTTAGTCTGAAAATTTTGGAATTGATGGTTCTGTTACTTTCTCAGCTTCTTGTCTGTTTTTTCTCTGAGCTGCCAACTCCCAGGGCATCCTGGTTAAGCTTCAGAAATTCATCAATACAGGGCGGCAGGATTTGGATCCCCATGAAATTGTCAGTTCCACTGAAATGCGACATTTTTACAAATAACCACAATAGATGTGTGAGGATCTGCTCTGAAATAGGGCACTGGGACACAGAGAAAAGCACAGTGTGCCCAAAGTGTTCGTGATGAATAACAGCACAGAAATGTCACTGCTCCTACACACCAGCCCATCATTCAGTACTTCCACTTTAGTGAAATGGCAAAAAAAACAGTTGATGTTTTCAGCACAGTGCAAACCAAATGCTATCCACATCTGCCTTGCAGTGTCAGATTCGTGCAGGAAGCAGAAGTGTTCCAGTGAGATTATCATCTCTGTCTAGCACATGCTTGTGAAAGGTGAGAACACAATGCCAGCACAGTGCAAGGTTCCTGATGCATCTCTGTGCATTTTAATAATGATATCATTGTTAAAATGAGATATAATGCTCTTTAGTTCACTTAAAAAAAAAAACAAAAACTGACTCAAAGGAGTTTCTGGGCACTTGCTCAGAAATTTATTCTTCCCAGACCTTAAGATAACCCTTCAGACTAAGTCCTTTCAGACCACAGGAGAGCATTGTTGTGTGATGGCTTATGCCCCTTTGGTATCACTCAAGGGGTCTAATTCTGCCACCACTGTTTATCTAAACTCCCACAAAGAAATGCTGATTTCCAGCTCTGAACAGTGCACACTGTGAAAGCTCAAAGAATTGAAAAATCACCTTGGTTTTAGGAGGACCAGATCCAAATTTCCCAGCTGCAGGTAAAGCAATCCAAGAAGAACAGCATCAAGGCGAGAAGTCCTTCTCTCACATTGAGGGTGGCTGTTCTGCCTCTCCACCTTCTCTTCTGGCTGGGGGCAGGACCAGGTCCTCCTGGGGCCAGTGATGTCCTTTTTGAAGGCTTTAAGTCAGGTCCTCTTGGGGCCAGTGATGTCCTTTTTGAAGGGTTTAAGTCAGGTCCTCCTGGGGCCAGTGATGTCCTTTTTGAAGGGTTTAAGTCAGGCTCTCACCTTTCTACCGTGGCATGAGGAGAGCCCTCCCCCATCTAAACCAGGTGGCTGAGAGGTCAAGGTGGGGGACACAGAATTTGGGATTATGTAGAAATACTCATTTCCAAAGAGCTGCTGGAAATGGACACAGGTGGGTGCCCTGTGTCCCAGAGCTCAGATCTCCCTCACCGTGGTGCTTGTGGCAGTGCCACAGCCATCACCAGCTCTGGTCAGCTTAGCTCCATCGGCCATGGCCACAAAGGTGTGCTCAGGACCAGAGGAGCTGCTCTGCCCTGTTAATGATCAGCAGGAGCACCTCAGGGACTGACTCCTTGTCTTGCCTTCCCAGGGGACACCTTTCTGCCTCCAGCAGCACTTCAGGTATCCTCTGCCTGCCTGGCCTGCGTGTCAAACCCAAACCAATCTCAGTCTTTGCAGATCCCCAGCACCAGGCATCAGGAGAGACCTTGGATTCACAGTCGCACATGAATATAAATCCAGTACAGGAAAAGCCAGGGGTGTCCTTCTGAGCATTCATCACCTCAGACCATCATTTGTCTCCTTCCTAGGCTGCCTCATGGGAGAGAGCAAGGATTAATGCCTATAGAAGATATCCTGGGATTAGTTTAGGAGCCATGGATATTTTTATCTACAGTAATCAAGTGGGCTAGGGAGGTATTTTGGTTTTGTAGGCAGCACTCATGGATGGTGCTGCCAGTTATGGTGCCTGTGATTCACAACCAAATTGGACAAATTAGAGCTTGCCTGGGATTGTTGGATTTCTTTGAAAACTTGCAACAAAAGTCTGAAAAAAATCCTGCATTCTTTATCCAAAAGAAAACATAACTTGAGGTGGTAAGCTCTGACTCCTGCTGAGTGGTAAATGACCTGACTCCTTCTTGTGGGTTTTCTCCAGATCTGCTGGTGACTCAGCTGTCCCACACATGCCAGGAAGGATGGCCAGCCTTGATTTCCCTTCTGTGCTCAACTGCCCTGCTGAGCCCCCTGGGCTGGAGGAGGATTCACTTGGGAGCTTCTGAGTGCTGCTCATCCAGCACCAAACAGTCCTGCCTGTCCCTCTGCTCTGCTCTTTCCATGCCAATGCCACAGCCTGAGAGGAAATGGGGTTGCATCAGCCCAGAGGAGCTGAGACGATGCAGCCTGTGGCCACACCAGCCCGGCTGAGCTGGCCAAGCAACAGCGGCATTTGGCCATGGTCACAGTCTGGCACTGTCTCACTGGCTCTGCCATTTCCAAAACCTTCACTTCCATCCATAGGCAGCTCCTATATTTAGTAATTATGCTGGTGGCAAAGGCCCAGCCTCCAGGATGTTGATTCAGACACCCAGACACTCAGCCACTTCCTGTTTGGATGCACTAAAATTATTTGCATCATTTAAAAAGTGATGTTGGTTAAGGGAAACAAAGCGTTATTGTCAGAGGAGGCTGAGCTGAGTTACGTGCCCGTGCACAATGGAAAAAAAAGCAGAACAAAACACCTCCATTTCCCAACAGCAGCAGCACACTCAGCAGAGTGTCCTGGGAGCCACTCTCACCCCTCCTCTGGCCCACGGACCCTGGCATTGCCACAGCAGTGCAGCAAAGCACTGCGACCCCTGCTCAGCCTCTTCCCAGGGTGACCCAACGCCATCTGTGCCTACATCCCAGGAGCACAGACATTTCCAGGAGATGTGGGCTGGAAGAGGCCACAGAAAGCACTGCTTTCTCTGCCACCCAAGTGCTCACAGCTACAGGCAAGCTTTTCCCTTGTCACACATCATTTGCAAAATGTGGCACCCAAGACTTTCAGAGACTCCTGGTGATTTGAGGTCCAAGGGCGTGGGTCTCCACCCTGATGCTCTGTGCGTGGTGGCCGTGTCCGTAAGCTGGACTGAGCTCTGTCACCTCTGTGCCTCGTGTCTTGCCAGTGCAGCTGCTAAGTGAAAGGGCAGACAGGACTCACTTGGACCGACGGCTGCTGGGTGAGGGGTGATGGGGGACCCCTGCCCAGCTCTGCCAGGACCTGTGTTTGCCCTTCCACAGGGCTGTGTTTGCCCTTCCACAGGCTGCAGAGCCTGGCTGTGCCCAGGGCCACCCCCTAGGAGCTGCAGGTACATGGAGACATCACCTGCTGCCTCAGCCTCTCGTCCCAGCCTGTGCCTGCAGCCACTGCCTCTGCAGCTTCTCCCCTTCCAGAAGTGAGGCAAAAAACAATTTGCAAAGTATTTTCAGGGAACCCTTGCAAGTGGTTCCTTCCCCAATGCCTGCAGGACCTGCATGTCTGATAACACCCAATAATATATAATACTCCGTGCTTGACTCCTCGTGATCCCCCAGACATTTACATGAAGGGAGTTGTCCTGGATGCTTCACATCCCATCTCCAAAATACGATCAATTTAGCCTTTCTCCTGTTTTTCTAAAGCCCTACTAAGCTATTCCCAACGTCTAGGAAGGCTGATGACTCAATAGGTTTTTCCACACAGAGTCTGGACAAGCGATCTCTTGGCAAGGGCTGTTTATGACTTAGCTGCAGATGGATTTACTTATCCTGCCTTCTTTTCAGCAGGGAGGTAATTATTCATGTGGACCAGGAACTTTAAAAGTGGGTGGGTATCTTAGCACCTTGACTTTCACATCCACCTTAAAAACACACAGCTGGGTACCTAAAAGTGAAGGTGAGCTTGTTTCACTGTCCTTTCGAAAATTCTTTGTCAGAGTGCATCTTCCAAGCCCAAATTAGGTGAATACACTGTTTAAGCTAAGGAACAAAAGGCAAATTACAAATAAAAAATCTCAAGCGTTAGGTTCTGAGTCACCCTCAGTTAATGACAGTGGCTCTGCAATCAGCATTTAGGTCATAACTGCATTGCTCTTGTATGTCCAGGAATATCACCTGGCACCCACAGCAGTAGCTGTGTTGAGTCAGCAAGGCAAACACAGTCGAAAATAGTTAAAATCTTATTTATGTTACTGCATTTAGCAACTGTTTCTGACTGTCTGTCACATCAGAGCAAACCTGCAAAGTCACAGCCCTGAATTTCTCAGAATAAAGTTGCAGTTTGATTGTTGCAAAGTGTTTTAAACCTCGGGTCAAAAGTTCCCAGCTCGTGGCACCACCAGCATTCTTCGGGTTTGAATACACTTTTTGATTTTGGCATCTGATAGCAAAGTGTCAGGCAAGGATTGATCATAACTGAGACTACCAGGGTGAGAAGTCAAGGATGCTCCTCCAACACAGAACCTGGAGGAGGGTGCACAGTCCTTGTGCTTCCCCTGCACCTTCAGCAGGCAGCAAAGACAATGTTTAGCAATCCTAAACAAGCCTGGCACAGGTCAGGGGTGATGGCAGAAGGATCCCGAGCCGTTTGCACACTGAGGGGGCCCTGCTGTCACCTCCCTGAGACAAGATGAGCACTGCCTGCTACTCCCAGCCCCAGCCAGGAGCAAACTGTCCCCATCTCTCAGCACTCAGAATGCCTGCCTCGACATCCTCAAGCTGGGCTTGAGTGGTTCTCACTCTTCTGAAGAAGTGCTACATTTCTATAGGATAGGCTTAAATATCCGAATAAATTTTTAGATCACTAAGGGGAATCATTAAGGCTGGAAAAGCCCTTTTGGATCATTGAGTTCAACCATTGGCCACCTCATTGCAGCTCAGCGAGGTACAATGTCCAAACTCAGGTTCCCAATGCCCAAACTCAGATTCCCAATGTCCAAACTCAAATTCCCAATGCCCAAACTCAGATTCCCAATGCCCAAACTCAGATTCCCAATGGCTAAACTCAGGTTCCCAATGCCCAAACTCAGATTCCCAATGTCCAAACTCAAATTCCCAATGCCCAAACTCAGATCCCCAATGTCCAAACTCAAATTCCCAATGCCCAAACTCAGATCCCCAATGTCCAAATTCAGATTCTCAATATCCAAACTCAGATTCCCACTGCCCAAACTCAAATTCCCAATGCCCAAACTCAGATTCTCGATGCCCAAACTCAGATTCCCAATGTCCAAATTCAGATTCTCAATATCCAAACTCAGATCCCCAATGTCCAAATTCAGATTCTCAATATCCAAACTCAGATTCCCAATGCCCAAACTCAGATTCCCAATATCCAAACTCAAATTCCCAACGTCCAAACGCAGATTCCCAATGTCCAAACTCAGATCCCCAGTATCCAGACTCAGATTCCCAATGTCCAAACTCAGATTCCCAATGTCCAAACTCAGATTCCCAATATCTAAACTCAGATTCCCAATGTCCAAATTCAGATTCTCAATATGCAAACTCAGATTCCCAATGCCCAAACTCAGATTCCCAATATCCAAACTCAAATTCCCAATGCCCAAACTCAGATTCCCAATGTCCAAACTCAGATTCCCAATGTCCAAATTCAGATTCCCAATGTCCAAACTCAGATCCCCAATATCCAGACTCAGATTCCCAATGTCCAAACTCAGATTCCCAATATCCAGACTCAGATTCCCAATGTCCAAACTCAGATTCCCAATATCCAAACTCAGATTCCCAATGCCCAAACTCAGATTCCCAATATCCAAACTCAAATTCCCAATGTCCAAACTCAGATCCCCAATATCCAAACTCAGATTCCCAATGTCCAAACTCAGATTCCCAATGTCCAAACTGAAATTCCCAATGTCCAAACTCAGATTCCCAACGTCCAAACTCAGATTCCAAATATCCAAACTCAGCTTCCCAATGTCCAAACTCAGCTTCCCAATATCCAAACCCAGATTCCCACATTCACCCCAAACTGCACACCCTGAGTGCTGCCTGCACGTTTCCCTCTGCATTGATCCTCCCCTTGTGGAAGGTGAGCCTTTGTATTTTCAGCTTCATCTACTTTTCCTTCTCCCAGCACACGCTGGACCTGAGAGCATGCAAGCTGGCCATGCTGCTGCACAAAGATAAGCCTTTGATTACAGAGTGGAAAATAAAGTTAAAAACATGGGAAAATGCATATACAAGGGCACAAGGCAAATGTAGAGCCAAGATCGTTCCTGGTTCCTGCCCAGACTGCTTTCTGGGGGATATCCCAGACTGTAGCTCCAGCTGCCACACACCTGGGACTCTCTGCAAGAGCAGGATCCATGAACATCACCCTGCTTTCCCCATCACATCTCTTTATTCATCTCCTTTCTATTTGGCTCATGTTGGCATTTGATGCAAGCACACGAGGGACTTCTTCTCCACTCAAGCCTCCCTGTCCTTGCAGACCTCCTGACTCCTCTGAGTTCACTCCTTCAGGCTCAAAGCCCCTTCTTGCTCTCTGCAGGATGGTCATGCTATTCAGCAGCTCTCCAGGAGCCTGCATCGCTCTCCACACACCTCCTGTTTCCTCCAGAGCTCTTATCTGCACCCACACAGATGCACCAAGGGCGGCTACAGCAGCCCAGAGCCTTTCTTCAAACAGCTTCCCCTCCTTCCTCGGGGTTTGGGGGCTGCTGTTACCCTGAGTGCTAACACATGGCTCCACAGCAGGCTCAGGATGGCTGAGTTGGGTACATTCCCGGGGATTTTGAGCAATTTAACCCATGCACTGGCTTTGCAGCACTCCTGGGCTCAAGGCAGCACTAGCAAGAACAGAGAAGAGAGCCAGGCTTCCCAAAATCCCAGCAGGCAGCACAGCAGCTCAGGCTGAGCTGGGGGAAGGAGCTGGGGTTGGACAGGGCTTGGGGGGTGTTGTCTGTGGATATCACAGGCACTGGTGGAGTTATTTGTTGAAAGAATTTGCAAACGACTGTAATTGATTAAGAAATGGAGTAATTATGCAATCTGCTGATTACAGAGAAAGGGCTTATTAATCCTCTGGACAGGCCCAGTAAAGGCCCTGTCAAAACATCAAGGAAGATGCTGTGAGGAAGGAAAATGGCATGTCACACCACACCTGACTGCCAGCTCTGCTGCATGAAGGATTAAACTGATTCAGCATCTGATGTGATCCAGACATGCCCTGGAGACCACGGTTTGAGATTCACCTCCCTGTGGGAGCACCATGCCACCTGAGGGTCCCATCGCAAACCATGGTGGAGTTCAACTCACCTGCTGAGCTTGCTAAGACCAGGGTCCAAGCTAATATTTAGACACTGAGGTGCCTTCATCAGCCAGCAGAGCTTAGGGGAATCTGGAGGTGCCACCTTCAGGGTGAACTGATCTTCTCTTGTATCTCTGCTGGCTCTGAGCTAATCAGGTCTCCCAGGAAACTCCTGGGTGATGTGCTGATCACAACCTGAGTCTGATCCCAGATGTTCTGGGAAAGCACCTTCCCAGCCCGTGCCTCTCCTGCCCTTTTGACTTTCCCAGACCCTGGGACACGTTGTCATAGCAAAGCTCCTGTTCTCATCAGCAGGCACAGGCTCAGGACAGAGGTACAGGCTGACTGCTGCCTTCCCTGGAGCCTTTGGCTGTTGGATGCCTTTGGCAGTCTCTCCAGACAGGAGCAGAGATGCTCAGCAAGAGCCCCACAGTCCCAAGACACCTGGGGGTGGACAGGTCATCCCCATCACCCACTCTGCCAAAGGACTTCGTACTCGAGGGTCACAGCCCTGGCTGCTCACAGGGACCAAGTGGCACCGAGGAGAACCCAAACCCACCCTGGGGACACAGTGAGTGGCTGAGGCATGTCCAAGTCTTGGCTCTGATAAGCACTGGGCATTATCCTGCACTGAGCAGAGCCCTTCAAGCGGCAGAGCAGGGGCAGATAAAGTGGCCCCAGGCTGCCCGGTTAATCTGTGCTCAGTTCCTTTATCCTGGCTGCCTATTTTTAACCTCCCTCCTGGCCACCTGCAGCCAGGGCTGGAGGAGCACATGCCGAGGGTGTGGGAGGGCAGGGGGGATGTGCAGGGAGCACCTCAGTGGCAGCTCAGCTGCTGCCCCAGGCTGGGCACCACCAGGAGGTGAGGACGTGGGAGCAGCCCCACGTGCCTGGTCACACCTGGTGACACCTTGTCACACCTGGTCACACCTGGTGACACCTTGTCACACCTGGTCTCACCTGGTCACACGGTGGGGACCACGGTGTCCTCTGCACCCCCAGCACCAGGCTGGGTTGAGTGGGATTGGCTGGTCTGGAATGCAGCCACACACAAGCTGGACCTGGCTTTTGGGACAGTCTCAGGCCAGGGTGGAGGTGGAATGAGAGATGCAGAGCACAGAGGATGGGGACACTGCTAGGGGTAAAAAATCCATACGAACAGGAGATTTGCTGTTCCATGAAGAAGATGGGAGTCACAGTTTGGATAGAAAGAGAGGTCATGAAGATGCGGCAGGGAAAATGGATGGAATCTGCCCCACCATGGGACTGCTGGGCAGGACAGAGGGACACAGGGCAGAGTGCAGAGCTGAGGTGGGATGGAGGAGGCACCCATGGGTAGGGATGTGTCTCCAGGCTGGTGCAGAGGAGGAGCTGGGGTCCCACAGCAGGACGTGAGTTTTCCTCACCTTTGCAGACACAGTGTCCAGTGCAGACCAGTTTGCATCCCTCCCACCTGCCCAAAGCCCCCCAGTCCCCACTGAGGCTTCATGGCACACCCTGCCACTGTGGGATTGCAGGGCCTGCTGAGAAACAGCTAGAGGAAAGCCCCTGCTCACAGGGTGCTTCCTGTTGGAGGGAAAGGAAGAGAAATGCCAGTCCTCCACGCTATCAAGATGGAATTTTGGGAAATTCCCTTTCATCCTCACAGACATGTTTTCTATTTAAATATTGATCATTCTGCTTTGAATGTGCTCTGTACCCACTTAGCCTGCTCCTCTGATAGAGTTGAGACAAAATGCTTAAGGCTCATGTCTTAATATGCTTAAAAAACCCCAAAACCACGGTGTCCCTCCTGCTGGGTCTGTCAGGGGAAGGGAACGTGGGGCAGCTCCAGCCCATCCTGCAGCCCCACACCTCACTGGGATCCCAGAGCTCTTGTCACAGCCTTGTGACCATGGTGGCACCAAATCCTCCTTTCTTGCACCAGGATTCATGCAGGGCTTGTGCTGCTGCTTTAAAAGAATTTCCAGAATCCAGGTAGCACCAGAGGGGTTTGCTGTGCCCATTTTGACAGCCTCATTTAAAATAAGGAAGGTCTAAACTACAAACTGCCCTCACAACATGGGTAATTGCTCAAAACACAGAAAACCCACCAAAAATACAAAAAAAGCCCCCACCAAATGAAAAAAATAGGCATTCAGATTCTTTGGAAATCAAAAAGTTGGAGCTTTCTCTATAAGAATTATTTCCTGAAAGAATTACATCAGAAAGATTACCTTTCTGATGCAAGCAGGCATTGCCCCTCAAACAACAATAAATTCATGGGTATTACATTCAAAAGAAAATAGCTCATTAAATTGAGCAAAACAAATTAAAATGCTATAACCAAACAACTTGCAGCATCTCCAAAACTTTTTCATCATTCACTGCTTATTCTACTAGCTACAGAATTGTGAGACTCTTGCAAAAAAATCCTGTCCACTCAAAACTACATTTTTGTCTTTTCTTAAATCAAATATTTGACAATTGGAAACAACATAGGTTTCAAAGTGGTTAGTAAAGACTGGGCTGGTTGCAGTGATTTTTTTTAAAGCCATTTCACATAAGGGACTCCATATCCTCTCCACCCTTAGGTATAATTTACATTCATCCTTCCTCAGTCCTTTCTCCTGCTTGCAAAGCCAAAACCCTCCTGCCTGATGGGATGCAGTTGGTCTTTGTATTAAGGTAAACTGGAACAAAATCCTATTTAGCTTATGCTCAGGGACACGCAGAGATTCTAATGGCGAGGGCTTATTCCAGGGGGATTTGTGGGGTTTGACACAGATAGGAGTTCAGCTGGAGAGAACAGGAATGTGTCAATAGGGCCAGGTAAACAGCAAAGCAGATGGATGTCCTGAGTCCTGTCCCTGTGCATCTGCTGGGACATGAACTGGTGTGGGCATGGGACATGAACCTGTATGTGCATGGGACATGAACTGTGTGGGCATGGGACATGAACTGTGTGTGTGCATGGGACATGAACTGTGTGTGTGCATGGGACATGAACTGTGTGTGTGCATGGGACATGAACTGTGTGTGCATGGGACATGAACTGTGTGTGCATGGGACATGAACTGTGTGTGCATGGGACATGAACTGTGTGTGCATGGGACATGATCCTGTGTGTGTGCATGGGACATGAACTGTGTGTGTGCATGGGACATGAACTGTGTGTGCATGGGACATGAACTGTGTGTGCATGGGACATGAACTGTGTGTGCATGGGACATGAACTGTGTGTGCATGGGACATGATCCTGTGTGTGTGCATGGGACATGAACTGTGTGTGTGCATGGGACATGAACTGTGTGTGCATGGGACATGAACTGTGTGTGCATGGGACACGAACTGTGTGTGCATGGGACATGATCCTGTGTGGGCATGGGACATGAACTGTGTGTGCATGGGACATGAACTGTGTGTGCATGGGACATGAACTGTGTGTGTGCATGGGACATGAACTGTGTGTGCATGGGACATGAACTGTGTGTGTGCATGGGACACGAACTGTGTGTGCATGGGACATGAACTGTGTGTGCATGGGACATGAACTGTGTGTGTGCATGGGACATGATCCTGTGTGTGCATGGGACATGATCCTGTGTGGGCATGGGACACACAGACCCTGCTCCTGTGGCAGCTCACACATCCCAGGCTCCCTTCTCTGGGGAAAAGGAGACTGGAAGGAATAAGAGCTCTGAAGACAGGGAGCAGGACAGCTGAGGCTACTCCACAGAAAAACCAGAGGAGGGGATGGGGGAAAGGCAGGAGGACAGGAATACCCAGGGCTTGTGTACACAGCAAGCACTGAGCCCAGGAAGAGCAGGAGCCACAAGCAAGCCCATGGCAGTGCTCGCTGCTTGCTGCCCCAGCAGTGCTGGCTGTGCTTTGTTGGGGCGTCTGGTCCTGGGAAAGCCTGGCAGAGAAGAGAGCAAAGCCATGGCTACAGGCTCTACCCCGAGTCTGAGGGCTCCCCAACCTGCTTGGCAGCTGCTGGGCCTCTCCAAATGCTCCCAGCCAGTGTCACAGCATGGTCAAAGGTGACTGGACCATCACCTGGTCCAAGAGAGAAGCCCTGTCCTGGCCATCCCATCCCAAGGTGGAATGTTTGACCTGGTAATTCCTGATTATGGCTGCAGATTTTTGATGGCTTGCTGATGATCTTTTAGAAAGATACCTCTAATCACCACTATGATGGAGTGGAGATGAACATGGGTCAGTGGTGTTCACCACAACTCAGATACCTTATAGAAATCACAAGCCAAGAGACAAAGCCAAACTGCAGCCCAGCTAAACTGGAGGCCTCCTCTGCAGCATGAGCACTGTGCTGCCCAGGCCGGTGCTACAAGAGATCCCTGTGCTGGAAGCAGAACCAGGCTGCCCTGGTGGATTAAGTGTATTCATGGGCTAAAAACACACCCGTGGCTCCTGGCTGGGCCAGGTCTGCTTTTGTGGGAAGCAAAGTGTGTGTGCACAGCATTCCCTTTGGCTCCCCAAGCAGGGTGTGATGGTCAGCATCACCCAGGGAGAGAGGCACTGCACAGGGGGGACGCAGGGTGGGTCAGGAGGGTCCCCAGGGCATGGGCAGCAGGGCTTTTGTCACAGCACACTCCAGGGGCACATCCCAGGGCTGTGTGGCGCCTGCACAGCCAGCGAGGACAAACAGGACGAACCACACCAATCCTAAGCATTGCTGTGAATGCACCACGATGTTCACAGCAGTGCTCTAAAGTAGCCCTGCCCCACCAGGAAAAGGGACAGGATGGCTCAAATTACTGCACCAGTCCCACCCCACCCATGCTGCATCAGGCCATGTCCCTGTGGCATTCACACAATCATCCCCTCCCCTCTTAAGGACCTCTGGGGAAAGGGAAGGTTGGTTTTTTCTGATAGCCCAGCCCCTTTTCTTGCCTTTCAAGGAACCCACCACCACCAGCTGCCTCCACACATGCAACCAGGCAGAGCTGGCCATGGGCCTCTGCCATTTGTACTGTGTGACATAAATGGCTCTGCTGACCCTAATGCTTTGGAGCTTTCAGCTCCTGATCCAGGCAGTCCCCAGGACAGCCATTCTGCTCAGCTCACTGATGGCAAAATTGTTAGACAGGCACCTTGGGAGCTGAGAGACAAAAATGACTGTGGTCCTGTCCTTCCCCCACGAGCAGAGGAGGTCAGGCTGTGTCCCAAGCCTCTCTGAAAGCACAGGCTCTGCTCCTTCCCTTGGCTTTCAGGAAGCAGGAAAGTCACGCTGACCCACGAGCGAGTTCTGTGCGAGGGTTAAGCAAGAGGTGCTGATGGCATCCATCCAGGAGCCAGCAGGTAAGTCAAGAATTTCCCCAGTACATGCCTCAGCCTTGGAGCAGAGCGAGCCAAAGTGTTGTAACACCTCCTGCAAGCTCAGAAGAAACATTAAAGGAGTTCACAGGATGGAAGCACTTCTAGGCCTGTTGCATAATCCAGATAAGTAGATAAGTCTGTAATATTTGCACAACACCGTGTCCCTTCCTTGGCCTTGTTACTGGTCTCGTTTTGCAGGACTTAATTCAGGGGATCTGATGGATTGAGGACACCTTTCAGGTCATCGATGCCTTGGGAGGGGGCTGTGACTCAGCTCCAGCATTGTGACACTGTGAGCATTAAAGGGACAGGGACACCTGGCTGACAGCTGTACTTCATGCTTTGCAAATCTGTCCCAAAGGCATTTTGGAAATGGCACTGCGACACCTTTTGGGAAGTTTTTTGTGGAAAGACACTGGCAGTGCAAAACCACCATGGAAAAAGAAAGGTGTCCTGCCAGAGATGCAATAACCTTTGCATAAACACACAAATAACACAGCTTGGGCATGTTCACAATCTATTTACCTGACCCAAAGGGTGCAGGATGTGGGAATTGAATAGAGCCAGGACTCAGGTGCCAGGGAAAGAGGTGGCACACATTGGCTGAGCACAGACATGGTCCAGAGCCTGCTGGGATCTGTCTCCCTTCAGTGCCTCCCTCTCTGGGATTCACCAGGCAGCCCGAGGGGAGGGCACGGCAGCATCTCCAGAAGATGAGTGGCATCACCTTGTGCTTATCTTTGGACCGTGGGTGCAGGGAGGATGCAGCCAGCAGGCTCCAGGGACATGCCCCAAGCACAGGGCACAGAACTGAGCAATCAGCGCTCCAATTGGGCACTGGCACAGTCCAGCAGCAAGACAACAAGCAAGGAGCAACGCTGTGCCAAATGCCAGTGCCAGCCATCCCTCCAGGAGCCTTCTGCAAGCCAGCCCCACACCTGGCACTGGAAGGCACTGGGAGGTCAGAGCAGGAGGCTTGGGACTCGGTGGGACCGTGCTCATGACTGCCCAAGGGCCACACAATGTGCCTGAGCCTCAGCTAACAGGGGCAGACGGAGCTGGATGTGCAAGTCTTCTGACCCAAGGGCCCCAGCCTGGTTCCAGGGCACAACAAATGGATTTTCACCTGCCAAGGGAATGCCAATCTCTTCCCCGTTTCTCTGTTCGGAGCCTGGGATGCCTTATTCTTGGGTGCAGATGATCTTCCTCAGGGATCTGCAGCATTTCTAAATCGATGCAGAGTCCCAGGAGGGAACACCTTGCTCCTCACATTCTTTTAAGACAAACAGATTTGCCTGTGGCTATCCAAAGGCCATCCCCCCAGTCCACTCTCACTCCAGGAGGAAGGTCCCAGACCTTGCAGTGCCCCCACTCTTCTGGTGAGCTCACGGTGTTTTAGCAGTGGATTTTTCCTCTCTCTCATGGGTTTCTTTGACTCCTTCCCAGACCACAGCCCTTTGCCAAAGTCTATCCAGAAATTCTCCCTGGAGTTCTCATGACCACAGTGTGGGACTTGCAGGGAAAACAGGGAGCACATGCAGGATCATGGGGTCAGGAGTGGCAGCACAGGGACCAGGGCCAGCAGGGCCAGCAGGGCCAGCAGGGCCAGCAGGGCCAGCAGGGCCATTGTCCCCGAGCTCCTGGCCCTGCTGGGGTGAGTCACCCCACGCTGTTGTCACCAGCACCACGGGAATAGCAGGGATGCCTGGCCCAAGGGAAGGGTTTTCCCTTCCTGTAAAACCACTGCTCCTGCCCTTCTCCCCACATCCTGAACCATGAAGCATCTCTTCTACTTGCCCTGTTCCCCATCTCAGCCTGATCTAGCTGTCACGGGCACAGCCTGGTCCTGGTGACATGTTTTGTCCTCTTCAGCTGCAGGAGCATGCAGAGATGGAGAAAGGAAGCAACAGAGCTGCCTCATGGTGTGGGTGCAGATAGCTCCCTATCTTCCCCAAAATCTCCTCCTGGGGCAGTGCCAATCAGCCAAGCAAAGGCTAGACAGGAAGAAGACTAGAAGGGAAGGAGTTGGCACAAGTGATGGTAAAAGACTTTCCACTCATTGCTTTTCCTTCTTAGTGGGATTGTAGTACAATTACAAGATTGCAAAATCCATGCTTGGGATTTTTTTTTTTTAAATGCTAATTCTGGATTTCCAATCTTGAGCTGGGCAGGGGGCCACACTGAAATAATAAAACACCATTTGTTCTCCTGAGGGGGAAACTAGAGGCTTGTTTGTTTTCCTTCCACATCAGAAAGTCAGATCTTCTACACGCAACTTTCTGTATTCTTGGATGAAAAAGAGCAGGTGGTTTTGTAGCACCAAATGCACCAAGAAAACATAGTCCTATTGCTTGAGTTGTGACAAAATGGTTAAACATGTCAGTCATTGATGTTTGCTTCACTCAGTAACTAAATAAACAGCTTGGAGAAAGGGTTAGCTCTCTAAGTTTCAGTGCTCATCAGTGAGGGTCAGGTGAAGCTCATTTTCTGCATGTGGGGCCTCTAACAAGTCCTACAGGAAACCCAAGAAATGTCAGATGTGACCTTCCCAGCAAATCAGATGTGAGAAACAAGGAAGCCACCCTAGGCTGGCTTTTTAAGGAAGCAGAAAATGGGCACAGCCCATTTATTTTTCCGCAGCAGATCTCTCTGAGGTCATTTTACTCTTGTAAACTACATCTCAGTTTGGCTGATAAGAGAATTGAGTATTCTGTGGCATTAGTCGTGCATGGGTCTAAGTTCATCCAGAGGAGGAGCAGAGCCTTGGAGAAAGAGTGATGAGCCTGTGGTTGGCTGTGGCCAGCTGTGGTGGAGAGCTGAGCATTAATCACAACCTCCTGCTCCCAGCCTCATCCAAACCCTAAAGATGGAGTGTCTGGGACTGGGCCCAGTTAAAAAAGAAAACACCTCTGTGTTCAAGGAGCCAGACATCTTTTATGGCTCCGCATTGTGAGGATCCAGCTTCCAACCCCCATGGCAGAAAGGTGCAAAATTGGGTGGCCAGGTTAGCTGCCCACATTGTCTCCCCGTTTGGCCAAGTTCCTTTCCAAAGCCTCCAATGTGTCAAGATGTTTTGTGCTAATTAAAGTTGTGGCAGTCCCATCCCAGTTCAAAAAAAACCCAGAGGGACTGTCTGAGTCACCCCAAACCACAAAACAGCCGAGGCAGGATGGGCATGGAGGTCATGGAGTAAGAGCAGGAATCTCCAAGGCTGGCTGGTGTCTCAGGGGTTACTGAGAGTGGTAAAATGCCTGTGGTAATAAAAGAGTGTGGGGCATGTGCACTGCTGGCCAGACCAAAGAGAGGTACCCAGCAAGGAAAGATGGACTGTGCCCTGCACTGCCTGTCTGGGGAGGCTCCCAGAAACTCAAGGAGAGCCACATTTTGCCAAATGAGCCTCACGTCCTGCATGACCTGCACCCAGTTTCGCTGGCAGGACACAGGGTAGCCCTGGCCAGCCTTCATCCACCCTCCTGACTCCTACAGCTGCTGGTCTCATCTTCTCCTGCTGGTATTCAGCAAGAACAGTTGTGAGGATGAAATGCAGGATTCTTCCAGTTGGAAAGGCTGTTGTGATGGACAAGCAGTGGCAAAACTCCCTCACCGTTGTGAGCTCAGCCCCAGGGGAGCAGAGAGCTGCAAGAGGAACACCACAGGTGATACCTTTCACAATGGAAAGGTTTGGATCCCACAGAACAGACAACAGTGTCCTGCTCACCATCCAGGATGATCAGGTAGAACCAATAAATTACTAAAGAGAAGGAAAAGATGCAATACGAGGCAGGAAGGATGGTGCTCTGATATCCAGCAGCCAATACCAAGGCCAGTTCTCACACTCACAGGGAAAATTCATGTCTTCTTCTGGGGCCATGGCCATGTAAGCCAAGTCTGGAGGCACAGCTCCCACATGGCCACAGCAGACACTAGGAGCTGCTGCAGAAGCCCAGCAAGCTCCTCACCTGCCCTGGGAAGAGTTAAACTCTCCCCCTCAGCAAGAGCACAGAGAGAGCTCCCAGGCTCCCCACCTGCTCTCACTCACACATGCAGGGCACTGTTCCCTTCTCCATTTATTCCCTGTGACAAAACCAGAGCTGCTGGGATCCTGTACCACAGCTGAGCCATTCCCAGAGTGCCAGGGAGGCTGGGCTGGCTGGGAGCTCAGCACAGGGAAAGCTGAGGGTGCTGCCCTGGGCAGGCAGGATGGTGCTGTGTCCTGGGAAATGTCCCACTCGGCTGGGAGTGGCTGCTGGTGTCACCCAGCCAGGCCACAGCCCTGTGCACAGAGCTGTCCCCAGTGTCACCCAGCCAGGACACAGCCCTGTGCACAGAGCTGTCCCCAGTGTCACCCAGCCAGGACACAGCCCTGTGCACAGAGCTGTCCCCAGTGTCACCCAGCCAGGACACAGCCCTGTGCACAGAGCTGTCCCCAGTGTCACCCAGCCAGGCCACGGCCCTGTGCACAGAGCTGTCCCCAGTGTCACCCAGCCAGGACACAGCCCTGTGCACAGAGCTGTCCCCAGTGTCACCCAGCCAGGACACAGCCCTGTGCACAGAGCTGTCCCCAGTGTCACCCAGCCAGGACACAGCCCTGTGCACAGAGCTGTCCCCAGTGTCACTGGGTGCCAGGCAAGCAGGAGTATTTATACACAAGGAGCACCCTCTGTTTGCAGGGCATCAGGCTCTCACAGCAGAGTTTCCCTCTCCTCCAAACCAGCAGCAATACTCTAAATCTCATCATAAATGACAATAATCTGAGAGTCATCCCAAGACACCCCAAGAGTCTGCACAGAACCTGCCCAACTGAAATGTGTTGTTGCAAACAGATATGAACAGAAACTGCAATTGCTGGAGGGCAACAACCCAAGCCTCACTGAAAATAATTTAAAAAAAAAAAAAAAAAAAGCGATCCATTGTCCTAAAAACTAAATCATTCAATAGTAAAAAAACCCAAAAAAAAACAAAAACAAAAAAAAAACCAACAACAACAACAAAAAAACCCACTTTCCATTTAGACCTTTCTGGCAATTTATACTTTAAAAGGTTTCTCTAAAAGGCTGGAAGAGGATGAAATATTTATAAATTATTCAAATGAAATGTTTATGTTAATTCAAAGCAAACCAAATCTTTTTTTAAATGGCCTCTTCAATGAAATTTTCAACAATTTGCCCTAATTCAAGCAGAAAATGGTTTCCGATACTCATGAACCATGGGATGGAAAGTGAGAGCTAATGAAAATCAGCTGATAATTTCTCATCTAAATCACTTGGCAAGGCCTCGTGAAAAAACAAGTCAGCAAAAGGAATGAAGATGGGCAAGGTAAAAGGCACAGCTGGATTCGAAAGGCACAGCTGGATTCAAAAGGCACAGTTGGATTCAAAAGGCACACCGATGGATTCTGGCCTGCAGAGGCTCTGGTGACTCACGGGGTTTCCTCTCTCCTCTTTTTGGCTCATGCAAATTCAGTTTGTGGTCTTCCCCCTGGCCAGGGTTTGTTCTCTGGAAGCCCTGGCTCTGCAAAGAGCAGAATTTGTTCTGCTCTCAGCGCCAGCTGCAGCCCAGAGCAGCTCTGAGCTGAGGTGGTGGCAGTGGGGACAGGCAAAGTTTAGAGAGCTCAGGCACAAACAGGAAGCAATGGGGGCAGGGAACCCTCATCTGCTGTTTTCTGCGTGTCTCACTGGGCAGTGCACAGGGCTGGTGGGGCAGAGGGGCATGGAGAGAGCCAGGAGAACCCTCATTTAAGTGCCCCATTGGTGGCATCCCCAGCTGTGCCATCTCCTGCTCCATTCTCCTTGGATCCTCCTTGCTGACCCCTTCCAATGCATTTTCCATGTGCAGCCTACAATCATTTCTGCACTCACTTCACAGGTCAGGGGTGAATTAGGAAAAACAGGGCCATTCAATGCACTTGGAGCCACATTCCCAAGATAGCCCAGAAACCCAATTAACTTCCCTGCACCCACTGCAGAGACACTTCAGAAATTCCCCTGGCAAGGTTACCCACTAGTCTGAGACACCGTGACTGCTGCCTCACTTTGGATATCCCTTGCAGGGAGACTCTCCATCCTGACTGCTGGGACCCCTCCAACTCCGTGCTGACTGTGTTTTGTAACCCAGAAATTCCAGCAGGAGAGCTGTCCCCCGGAGCAGTGTCTGTGCCGTGCTCTAGGTGCCCTTGTCTGAGTTAATTCAAAACAAAGCAGAGAGGGAGAGTGTCAGGTCTTCAACTGCAGCCTGCCAGCTCCTGCACGGAGGTTTCATTCCCTACCTCCACTCTGGAGCTCCACAGGGAGGTTTTAAACAGTCCCAGGGGAAAGAGGGCATTGGTCAGCTGGAGCTGGACAGACAAGTTCTGTGCCATGATGCTGAGCAGTCACAGCTCTGACACTGGCCGAGACCCATGTCCTTTAAATGCTGTCCTTCTAAATAAAATAAACCACAGCACGAGTTTAAAAAGGCACCTGACAGCACCTCTAGGTAAGAAAGCCAGACCACAGATGGGATAGTGTCTGAGAGCAATGGATTTTGGTTATTGGTTGAATTCAATGATCCTAAAGGTCTTTTCCAACTCAAGTGATTCTGCATTCTATGATTCAAAGATGTGCAGAGCCCACAGGAGTTTGTTCCTGTGCACCTCCTGGTTCCGGTATTTTTCAGTTCTGTCTACAGAGGGTATGAAACTGCAGAGACATCTGAGCACTGCACTCTGTGCAAAAATGAAACTAATAAACCACATGTTTTTAGTCAGCGGGTAATAACAGCAGGTGAAAACAAAACAGTTTGCATCTCCTTTGAGACTAAGGAGCTGAGCTTGCAGCACTGACACCTGAGAGGCCCAGAGATGCTGGCTGGCCTCCAGAGATGCCCATCTCAGGGGATGCAGACCTGGACAAGCTCTTCAGCCACAGCACAGCAGCCAGCTCCAAGTGATCCCTGATCATTCCCAGTGCTCACAAAGTGCTCTGGTTTCACAGGGAGAGGCAGTGGGCTGTGCCTTACCCACCATCGTCACCTCACATTGCCTAGTCTGGTGACCTGCTCCTGCCTGGGGGCACCAATGACCCTCTGGACCTTTTCTGGGTGGAGATGCAGAACTTCAGTCACTGAGAGCCCAAGGTCATAAGTCTAAAATAACTGCATTTTGTATCATCCTCAATAGGATAAACGATCCCTGCTGATCATAGTGCCCCTCACTGCACCAGCTAATGGTTTGGCTTATTCTTTCTCTCACTGGGGAGGGAATATTTGTCTTGCTCAGCAAAGAGAATGCTCAGCTCTTCCAGACAGGTAAATCTCAGAACTGCACAGTGAAAAAGAAAGGGGAAGACCAAGCCAGGAAGTGGCACATTGTTTTCCTGTGTCTCTGCAAGTCATCAGCAGACAGAGGGGAGCATCAGCAGCCAGTGCCCAGCATGGGGGGAACTGCTCAGCCCATCAGCTGGAGAGCATCCACATATTCCAGAGGGGCAGGAGTCAAACCAGACTGCCCAGAGCAGAGCCCAGAGCTGTTCAGCATCCAAGAAACCAGACTGGGTCAAGCGCTGTGCTGGGACATGGCTGCAGGATCCTCAGCAGATGACACTGCTCTGCAGCAGCTCGTGACAGTCAGCGGAGCACCCACGGCACAAAGCAAATGCCAGCAGCACCCTCGGTGCACAGACACCCCTGGGAGCTGCTGGCCCAGGAGCCATTGGGGGTGCATGCACTTCTGGGTGGAAGGCAGAGACCCTCCCCTGTCTGGGGTGGCTTTGGACACTGGAGCTGCGTGACAGTGGCACTGGAGGAGTGTCTGGGCAGCAGAAGGCTGTGAGGTCACACTGGGGTGAGAGGGCTGACCTGCTCTGCACTGACCTGCCTGGATGACCCAGCTGGTTAGAAAGGGCACAGCCGTGCAGGTAAGGACACCCATGGCAAGGTACCCTCAGTGAGAGCCAAGGGCACAGCACTTCAGGATGTTGTCCATGGGATGGAGAAGATTCCAGAAGTTACAGAAGGACACTGATGCCATTGTAAATACCACACTTTGGAAAAAAGCTGGATTTCAAAAGCCCCAGGCACTCGTCAGGACTCATCTCCCCTCCACTGGCAGGAGGGACTGCCTGGCTCAGTGCAACAGCACTACTGGGGCTCCTACAAGTCTTGCCCTTTCCCCCACTTAGAGCATTGCACAGAACACAAAATATTAAATAAATGCAAAATAAAGGGAATATTTTCATCACAGGAAGAGGACAGTGAGGGCACATCTGGTACCAAATATTTTTCTGTGCCTGCTGTGTCACTACGAGTTGGGGCAGGTGCATTTGGAAAAACAGAGCCCATATTTGTGCACTCTTCAAACTGTCATTGAGCTGTGTTTAGGACCCAGCAGGAAACTGAAACTCCTTTTTGTGATGTGGAGACTACTGATGTGTAAGTAAACTCCATTTTATCTGGTTAATAACACCAGAGCCAGGGACTCCAGGCTGATCTGGGTTAAAACAACCCAAACAGCAGTATCCATATAATTACTATAACATTTGTTAATGGCAAGGTAGCAAAGGCACAGGGATGGGGGCTGTCTCAGGGTAAAGGGGGCACAGAGGTGCCTTGGACTGCAGTGAGATGCACAATTCACCCCAGCAGAGACACCAAAGGGGGTAGCAGGGACATTTGTGACCCCAGCCTGCTGCGGCCCAGCAGTGAGAGCTGCAGGTGGATTGGTCTGGTGGGACATCCCCAGCCACAGACTAAACCCCAACCCAAGCCACGTTCTGGCAGAAGGGTCAGGCACACAGCTCCGTTCTGGTTTATCCATGCACACGCAGAGTTTTAT
Source organism: Acanthiza pusilla (assembly GCA_036630365.1). NCBI lineage: Eukaryota > Metazoa > Chordata > Aves > Passeriformes > Acanthizidae > Acanthiza > Acanthiza pusilla. Next base: position 5,214,209 of record JAXCHO010000176.1, on the reverse strand, counting down.
TCCAGGAAGCCCTGGCCAGCTGCAACTGGCCACAAACCATTTAATCTGTGTGCCCACACGGTTAATGCCTCTGACCCAAGCACCCACAGGAAAACACCTTCCCTGCAAAAGTCCCTACAACCTGACACACTTCCCGAGGTGCTGGAGGGCATGGCTGGGGCTGGGGCTGCCCAGAGCCCCCCAGCACTGCAGAGCTGACACTGGGGGCTCGGTGAGGCTGTGGTGTGCACAGGTGTAAGCATTGCAAAGCCTCTCATGATCTGTGCCTCTGTTAATCCCCGGTGCACCCTACCTGCATCATTATCCAAACCACAAGTCAGAGTCCAGCAGCAGCCACAGGGCCAGAGCTGTCACCTGCTCCTGTAGAAACACAAATGCAAACAACCACAGTGAGAGACGGCCCTGGAAGTCACTGCAAAAATTCCAGTTGCAGCAGAAAACTCCATCCAGGATCATCTCAAGAGGGGAAGTTGGTTTTTATTTTTGACAAAGGTGATTCAACTCACACTCTGCCTCTGCCAGATTTCACTCACTGTTCTTTCATGCTCACACACAAGAGATGTGTGTCCAGTCAGCCTGGCCAGGACCACTTGTGGTGACACGGGAAATGAGGGACAGCAGCTCCCAGGTCCTCATCACTCGTGGACTCTCCTCAGGTGGGTGGCTGTGCCCTGGTTCTCAGGAATGCCTCTTGTACCCTGTGGGAACAGACCTGATTGTGATCTTTTGCCTCTTCACTCTGTCCTGCCTGTGAGTCATGAGGAGCAGCTGATTTACTCAGCTGGTTGGGCTCCTTTGGGGTGTGATCCCTCCTTTGTTTTGGGCTGTCCTTTGTTCCACAGCTCCCGTTGTCCTGAGAAGCTCATGCCAATCGCTCTGCTCTCATGACCTGCTGATCAGGCAGATCAGCACATGCCATTCCTTTAACCCTTCCTCTCTCGCTGTTTCTCCTGCTGCTTTCACACCCGGACATCTCCAGGCAGGGCAATTTCGAGTTATGGTTACAAACCTCCACAGCCTGAGCTAGATTCCAAATTGCTGACACAAGGTTAGAGAAACCCTAAAAGCACAGCAGGTTTGGGTCTCTCGTTGCATATTCACACACGGACAGCTACAACACACTGCCCTCTTGCCAGCTCCTTGGAAAGCTTCAGCATCAGCACTAAAAGCTGAATTTAGCCATTCACTGTCTCTGCAGAAGGATGGGGAACACTGAGGGAGTATATCACAAAACTGTCTTGTTTGCCAGGACATTTCCTTTGAAATCCTCACACCAGTTGAGTAGATTCCTGAAATAGTCCCACGGTTTCCTTGCTCTATTGTGTTGGAGCCCTGCAGCTTTGAAAGTGCATCTCCTTCATGTTCAGTTGGATGCATGCATGGATTGAGAAGATCTGGTTTGTTTGAAAAGGGTGAGATCTGACACAAATCCTACACCCAGGAAAGGCCCTGAAAGCTCACACACAGCCTCTGGATTAGTTGGGGCTCTTTCTGTGTGACATCTCCTCTCTGATGTCACAGAATCATAGAAAACTAGGTTAGAAGGACCTCAAGGATCATCTGGTCCAACCTTTCTTGGCAAAAATGAGGTCTAGACAAGATGGTCCAAAACCCTTTACAGCTGAATCTTGAAAGTCTGCAGCACTGGGGAATCCACCACTTCCCTGTGGAGATTATTTTCATTGTGAAAAATTCTCCTCATGTGTCTAGTCAGAATTTCCCCAAGAGTAATTTGCACCTCTTGCCCCTCATCTTTGCCGTGTGACTCCTTGTAAGAAGGGAGCCTCCATCTTCTTGTAGCCAACCTTTAAATATCAGAAGGTGATGAAAAGGTCTCTCCTAAGCCTTCTCTTCTCAAGGCTGAACAAAGCCAGGTCACCCAGCTTTTCCCCATATGGCAACTTCCCGGCCCTTGGATCATCTTTGTGGTCCTTCTCTTGACCCTCTCCAGTCCATCCACTTCTCTTTGTGTAGCAGGGCCCAAAACTGTGCACAATATTCCAGGTGTGGCCTGACAAGTGGACAGTGGAGCAGGACAATGACTTCTCCATCACTGTCTGTGATGCCACTGTTGATGGCAGCCTCACATGGGCTGTCAGCCACTGGTCACTGTCAACACATTGGTCATTCTCACTGAGCTTGGTGCCCACCAGCACCTCCAGTGCCCCTTCCCCAGAGTTAGATTTTATATTGGGAAGAAATTCTTCCCTGTGAGGGTGGGGAGTCCCTGGCACAGGTTGCCCAGAGAAGCTGTGGCTGCCCCTGGATCTCTGGAAGTGTCCAAGGCCAGGTTGGATGGGGCTTGGAGCAGCCTGGGATAGTGGAAGGTGTCCCTGCCCATGGCAGGGGGTGGGACTGGATGGGCTTTAGGGTCCTTTCCAACCCAAACCTTTCAATGATTTTATCATTCTAATGTGCTAGAAGAGGGTGGGCAGGAATATCAGCAGAGGAAGGGCATTCAGTTCACTGGAGGAGAGACAGGAAGGGGCTGTGAGAAAGGAACTCACAGGCTGCACCAGGAGATTGAGGCTCATGGAAGGACATCACAGTCTTCCCCCTCCAGCTTTTCAAGGGCAGAAGAGCAACAATCATCAGTGTTCCAACTCAGGCTGCCCCATGGGGGGAGCAGAGAACAGCTCAGAACTACAGACAAGGCATCCTCCATCCCCTGGCACGTAGGTCAGAAGGTCTTTGACCTTCCTTTCTGCTTGTGAGTGGAGACACAGGATTCCCAAGCCCAGACGAAGGTGGTGGATCCCCAGGGCTGCTGCCCCCAAACTTAAGCTGAGTGCTCCTTTGGACCTGAGCTGCACAGGGTTCTTGTAGCACAGCCAAGGCGTCTCTGCTGCCCTGACCAGCCCAGCCCTGGCCTGGGCCACCACAGGGGCCACTCTGTGCCATCTGCAGCTGCTACTCATGGAGCCACCGAGTGCCTGAGCAGCTCCCACACCTCCAGACTGAGCCAGAGCTGCCAGAGCTGGTCTGTCAAGCCAGCCCAGGTTGCAAATCCACAGCTGACAGGACAAGCCCAGAGCAGACAGGACGGCATTCCTGGGCTGCAAGCAGAGCCTCTGGCACCCTCCATGAGCTATTCTCAAAGGGATTATGCTTGCAAATGAACTCAGCAGGCTGGGACTCCCAAAACAGCCCCTGTGCAGCCAAGGGAGCATCCCCTGCTCCACTGCAGCATTTGGAGTCTTCAGAGGGGGCTGTCACAACCAGCAAGATCCCACCCTGAGAGTGCTCACCAGGACAGCTCTCCTTTCCTGACGAGAGCTTTGCTCTTTGCCTCGTGTCAGGTGCTCACACAGCTCTTTGCAAGGGCAATCATCTTGATTGGGTTTTTTTTTCCATCGAAGATCTTCCTGTTTCATTTAGGAGTTTTCCTGCTTCCATAGAGCTTAGAGAAATGGGTCTCCTTATCTGCAGGCATGAGCTGATAGCAGGTGAACTCTGGCAGGTCTCCCTCGGAGGGTGTGTGCAAGGTGATTTCAGCCATAAGCCATTGTGGGTGGGGTGGGATTTTTTTTTTTCACCCTCATTCTCCACCTAGAAAGTTGCCCTGATTTACAGATTCTGTGTGCCCCCATGGGTTTATATCTGCTGAGGGACATTTGACTATAAAAGCACCTGCCCAGCCATGCTCAGAAGGTGTGTCCTCTGCAGGGTGCATCGAGTGACTTCAACCCCAGACAGGCAGCCCAGGATGATTCTGCAATTTCCCTCACAGTCCCCAGGCACTGAGCCTGATCCTGTGGTGTGATGGGGGGACAAGGATGGGGAGCCCACCATGCCAGGGAGGTGGAGATCCATGCTGGAGATGCAGGGAGAGCTGTGCAGCTCTGGGGGCTGTCAGAGAGCAGAGCAGGACAATGCAAGGGGAGGGCAGGAAGCCACCAAACAGCCCTTTGGGGACACAGGGGTTAGAGGGTGGGATGTCAAACTGCACCTTTGGGGACACAGGGGTTAGAGCATGGGCTGTCAAATGGCCCTTTTGGGGACACAGGGGTTAGAGGATGGGCTGTCCAACTGCACCTTTGGGGACACAGGGGTTAGAGCATGGGCTGTCCAACTGCACCTTTGGGGACACAGGGGTTAGAGCATGGGCTGTCCAACGGCCCTTTTGGGGACACAGGGGTTAAAGGGTGGGCTGTCCAAGCGCCCTTTTGGGGACAGAGGTGTTAGAGGATGGGCTGTCCAACAGCCCTTTTGGGGACTCAGGCATTAGAGGATGGGCTTGCCAAGCAGCAGGAGGGTCAGGGCTGCTTCCTGCAGAGCAGGACTTGGAGCAGGGCTGTGGCCACCCAGACACCCCCTCTCCCCGGCAGGAGGATGCCTTTGTGCACAGTTTATGCATAATAGATCTTCGGAGGAAAGAGATACTGTCTCCTTGCTCCAAATACAATTCCAATTAGATGAATAGCAGCGTAATCCCATAGAGGCACTCAGCTGGGAACTGACCATGTGAGAGGCAGGCAGCCCTCCCCCAGCCGAGTGGTGAAAGGGGATCCCCCCCTCAACCTGCTGGCGAGGAGGCCCCGAACCCTCCAACAGGGACCATCTGCTCCGGCAGCAGCCCCTCCTCCCGCAGCCCCAGCGAAGAAAGAGCCAGGGCTGCCTGTGCCTTCCGAAACAAAGGCAGCGCTGGGGACAGTGCCTTCAGCCCCCGGGACAGAGGAAGAGGAGGGAGGGAGAGCCCCTGAGAGACCTCCTTGCTGCAACCCTTTGGGCAGGCAGAATGGGAGGGGATGCTCCAGGAGGCACTGAAATGGGGAGAAACTATTGTCCCCCTGCACCAGAGGATGCCACCACAGGGAAAGAGGAGAAAGGAAGGAGGAGAGATCACAGGGACGCTCTCCTCTTCCTCCTGCTCTGCCCCAGCACATCCCAGGGCCAGGACTTGCTTCCCCTGCCATCCTGGCCAAAGGGCAAAGCCGCTCCACCATCTGCCAGCGATGACACAGCAGCAGTGCAAGTACAGAGCTGAGCACTCTCTTTCCTCTGAATATCTCTGGGCTCTCAGGGGGAATTTCCTCTTGCATCGAAATTTTCAGACTTGTCCCTTTGTGCCAGAGAGGTAATTTGGGGAAAGTCTTGAGAAACCTACGTTGTGCAACTGGGAGTTTAAAGAGCTTTTCAACCCACAAGGCCAACTGACACCACTTTTGTCAGCAACACTTAGCAAAGCCCTCTGTTAGAGCAACCCCTTCCCAAGCTCAGCTCACAGGTACCGAACCACCAGACCCTGGGCTTTGTGGTGTGCTACTCCACACATCCCAACACCTCTGGAACAAATCTCCCTGTCAGGGGCACCCTCCATCTCCCTCAGGACAGACGGGAGAGCAGTTCTGCAGCTCATGAAGGAACATCACCCAGCAGAAGGGGCAGCCTGGCAAGCTCTGCAGGGCAGCAGCAAGTCATTTTCTTGCTAAAGTCAACAGCTCAAAGCCTGAATACACACAGCTGGGCACAAAGTGGTTGGAGATCACATCTGCTGAATAAGAAGTGGCCATTGTTATGCTTTGTCACCCGTTTCAGAGCAGATAGCACTTTAAAGCCATTTGGTGCTGCGCTCTGAATAGTTAAAAAGGTCAGGCTCTGAGCATGGGCAGTGCTGTGTTTTCCCAGCGCTGGAGCGTGATGAGAATTTTCCCAGGTGCGAATATTTGTCTGAACATCCGCTGCCTTCCCAGTGCCCCGGCTCGACTCGGGAGGGGAGAGCTTTGATCTCTTCCCCAGCTGAGACCTGGAGCACGTTGTGCTTTCCTTGTCCCCACTCACCCTCTCCCACAACCTATTGCTGTGGAGCAGGACTGGAGCCAGGGCTAGAGCAGTGACACCGAACCACAGGGGGACAGGAGGGGGCCTGGGGTCTCAGTTTAGCACAGCCTGACCCTGCAGCCAATGCCTTAATGCGCTCTTGATCTGAGATCTAGCAGAACACGCTCACGAAAGGCTGGTTTTTGGTGAATCAGTGGAAGGGGCGCTGCTTTCTCCTGCGTTTTGAGTCCCAGGATGCTGCTGGAAGCTCAGCAGGCGCCCACGGCCAGCCAGGCGTGCGCCCCACCACGCTGCTCCCGCAGCGCAGTCACAAACCCAGACACAAACCGTGGTTAACCTTTGCTCCCTCTCCTGTGTTTGTCCAGAGGCTACAGAAATATTGCACAAGACACGTGATAGCCAGGGAAACAAAAATAGCTTCGATTAAACTGTCCCAGAGTGGGAGGGGTGGGGAAGTTTTTGGTAAGCCAGTGTTTCTTACAGTAAGGGAATGCATTTGGGAAAATAGCACAGAGCAGGTATTCTTTATCAGCAGAGAAATATATGTGTTGGGATCTCAAAAGGGCCAGACACACCCCCTCATGACTCACCTGCAGTAGGGCTTCTCACTCTGACTTTGACGTCTTTGCAAAAGCAAAACAGCCTCTTTCCATCAGCTCAGCTCCTTCCAGCTACCCCGACTTTAAAAATTCCTGCTAATTCCTTTTTTCTCCCCTCTATCCCTGCTGCAAAACAAAGTTGAACATGTCCTAATGCATTGTTATTTCTGAACGACACAGGATTAACCAGAAGAGAACCTGATTTTGCAAAACCAACTGAGATTTCAATAGCCAGAAAAATAAACACCTTGCTTTGCCCAGCACAGAATTGACTGCGAGATGTTTGCATCTACCTGCAGAGAGAGATATCAGCCAACTGTGCAAGTATTTGTGATGCTAAAACTAGAGTCATAAGGGCTGATAATCATGGGAAAGAACATTCCTGCAGGCTGAAACCCATGAAAGCACCAGAAAAGGTGGCAGAAAAGCCCAGTGAATACCCAGGCTGAGTTTATGGAGAGGAATCATCTGTACTAGAGCATGCAAATACAGCCTCATGCAGCTTTTGTATTCACTTGCCACAAACCTGCGACTGAATGAGTTTTACCAGCACAAATGTTGGAGGAAAGTGAAGTTCAAAGCTGCATGCATGAGTAACCATGGAAACGGAATTTTAAATTTGCACATGCGAGTATTTGTATCCAAAGTACTTTGTACGCTCGGCCAATGCGGGAAGAGGGACACCACCATGTCACAAGTGGCCAATCGCGACTCAGAAACACAGCTTGAATTTCAAATATCACCTACTTACAGCAAACCTTCGTCCCGAGTGGAGAAAAAAGGAATGTGAAAAAACCTGCCTGGAATTGCCATCTGCTCGTGAATATTCCACAATTAGCAGGGACGGGATTCATTGGATACATTATTCATTGTGGATTATTCGCCCAGATCTAACAGCAATAGTGCAATGGGTATTTAAATGTTGTGATGAGGAGCCATTGCAGACATAGAAGGTGCATGTGACTGTCCCCATGTATGAATATGGATGTACTCCTCTCCTGCAGGAATCTCTGGGAACAATAGCTGTGTGCTAAATACCTTGTCCTCTGCACCAAGAGAAAACCTAGAACTCTGTGATAAGCTGCATTTTTTTAATCCCTTTTCCTGTTCGTTTGTCCTCTGCCTCAACCCCTCCTCCCTCAACTGGGCTACTCATGCCCCAAAATCAGCTGCCATTTCAGCAGCAAAGGCACTTGCTGTTTCCCCTGCTGTGGAAGAGGTTTGGTGAGAGAATGTTTTTCCCATTTCCACCACACCCTCGCAGTGTGACCCACGTTAGGCTGTGAAAATCATAAAAACAAAACAAAAAAACCTCCAAGTGCAGCACTATATTTGCACTCATGGCTTTCCCAGGAAATCTCCATGGGCTGCCCTGCAGTTTGCAGTGGCCACAGCACAGGTGGGTTTTAGAGCCCTTTGCAGGTTCAGCTTTCAGGGCACAGAGCCGAAAATCCATGGCCATCAGTGGCAGATTGACCCTTGCAGACCTGTGTGCCAAGTCATGGCAAAACAGAGACACCCCAAAAAACCTCCTCAGCCAAAAGTGATGACCAGCAGGCAGGGAAAGAAAGAGCCTTGGGAGGGGGCAGGTTAGGAGGATTATTTTGTGAGGCTGGAGTGGGATGGAGCCAACGCAACCGGGCTGTGCCAGGGTTGCTTAAGTAGGAAAAACACAGAGAAAAAAGAAAGAGGAAAAACGATAAGAAAAAGGAAAAAAACCATAAAACATACAAATCTAATGAAAGAGTCCAAAGTAGCACAGGATGGGGTTATGCAATTTCAATTTGTCGAGCGCTGCTCACAGACAAACACTCCCTGCAGCAGCAGGGACTTGTGCAAGGGATGATTGTGCAATCCCTGCGCTCTGCCAGCTCTTGCCCAACGCTCTGGGTAGCAGGGCTGTGCTCCAGGAGAATCCAGGATCCTACAAACACCACAGCAAGGCTCTGGCACTGTGCACACACAGAGCTTCACTGGAGTCTGGGCTGAGCTCCCTCCCAGGACTGTGCAGGGCTGGCAGCACCACAGTCTTCTTGATGGGCTCAGTTTGGAATGGGGCAACCATCCTGCAGGAAGAGGTGGTCCAGAACAGACAGGACAACCTTCCACTCCCAGGCTGCTACTGATTGGCCAGGATTCCCCATGCAGGAGGCCTACAGGTATCACCCACAGGCACGAGGTGACTGCCCAGGTGGTTATTTTCTTCCCCATTACCAAAAAATTGTCTCCTGTGAAATAGCAGAATGTGAGAAACTCACATCCAAAAGGACTTGTAACGTCCAGGACTGAATGCTCAAAGCTTGCAAGGGAACCAATCTTCCTTGGGGTGCAAAGGCACATCAAGGCTGAGTTTTTGGTCCTAAAGGTTTGAGGGAAGGGGTAAATCTTGGGTCATGCTCAGACATCCATGTTTAAGACTTGGAATAGGGTCTAGTGAAACCATGCAGGCCAGAGAAGGATCTGGAGATGCTCCTCTGGAGGCAAGCATGTAAAACTCATCAGTGTGGGCTCCAGGAGCCAAAACACTGTCTGGGAGCTCCCATGGGGGGGCTGCTGGGTCTGGGGTTTCATTAAACCTTCCTGCCTAGATTCTCAGGGTTGTTGACTGGAAGGGTAATTCCCAGCTGGAAGAGCAGCTTTGGGAGTGGAATGATTGTCCTGACTTTGGAGCCTGCAAAGCTGTGGAGTTTCCTTCTCCCATCTCTGCTCTGGAGGGTTTGACTTGGTGCAAGCTGCACAGATGTGCTCCCTCACCATGCTCTGCAGGGATTAGGCAACTAAACAGTGATTTGGCAAATAGTTTATTTGCTAAAAAATGTGATTTATTGAGGTTTAACTTGCAGCATAAATTTGGTGGAAAGCCATTTTTGTTATCTGGACTTGCACTGCCTGAGGGAGGGGACAGTTCCCTTTCACCCACACATCTAGGGAGCCAGCCAGCCAAGGTCAGGGGTTTGAGCCCCATTTCACAGGCTTCCTTCATTCCTCAGCTACAGGACCCACATGGCACGGCTTATTCATTCCAACGCAATAGTCACTGCCTTGGTAAGCTTCAAACACAGACCAAGAGGTGCCCACCTCTTGCCCTAGGAGGAACTTCTGCTCTTGCTCAGAGCTGGATAAAGAGCAGCAGTTGCATTTCATACATTTGCAGATGTTCATTCATTTGTCCCAGGCCTGCGATGCTCCGGAGCCCCTTTGGAAGGAGCCAGGACCAGAGAAGGATGTGATTTTAAAAAGAAAAAGGAGATATGGTTTTTGGAGAGACCTTATAGCACTTATTCCAGTATCCAAAGGGACTACAAGAGAGCTTGGAGAGGGCTGGTAGAGAGCAACTTTGGACAAGAGCCTGGAGTCACAAAACAAGGGGGGATGGCTTCAGACTGGCAGAGGGCAGATATAGGTCAGACCTTAGGAAAAAATTCTGTACCATGAGGGTGGTGAGACACTGGAATCCATTGCCCAGAGAAGCTGTGGCTGCCCCTGGCTCCCTGGGAACGTCCCAGGCCAGGCTGGACAGGGCTTGGAGCAGCCTGGGATGGTGGAAGGTGTCCCTACCATGGCAGGGGTGGCACTGGATGAGCTTTAGGGTCCCTTCCAACCCAAACTATTGTGTGATTCAGTGCCAGGGCAGCATCAGACCTGTAGTTGCACTGTTTTAAAATCTTTCTCTTCTTTCTCAGGGAGAATAGAGATAAGTTGCATTCTTGTGCTTTCTAGTCTCATTGTTTTGGTACTGGACATTTCAGCGTTGTAACCAATCATTATAGAGGTGGAAAAACTATCGACCAATAATTATTAGATTATTAATGAATATAGAAAGAAGTTCTTGTAAATAAAGTTTCTCTTTTCGCCATCTTGTGTGCTGAGTGCCTGACCTCCCTGCGAGCTTCTGCAAATCTCCACGAATATCAGAAAATCAGAGCAACATCAGACCCACCCCAGTGAGCCCTAGAGCATCTCCAAGCCATGTCTTGTGCCACACAGGCCAGTGGTTCTCCTTCCAACAGCACTGTCAGTCAGTGCCCCAGCAGCCTGGAAGAGCAGCAGGCAAACACAACTTCCATCTGGGGCCAGAGGAGGGGCACAGGCTGAGTCTGAAACCACAGCAAAGAGCCTTGGAGAGGGGAGATGAACACAGCGCACAGAGAGAGGCGTCAGGTCCCAAAGGGATCAAAGCAGCAGCTCTGCATCTTGCCTGGTCCTGCTCCTTTCCCTCTCCAGTGCTGAGGTTTTCCCAGGTACAGGTGGCACTCTTTTGCCTCTCTTTGCTCCAGATGATCTAAAAACAGCTGTCACATGCCCACAGAGTAGGAGAATCTCTCCAACACAAGGGCAAAAGCCACCAAGCCCATCACCCCTCACCATCCTCCTGGTCTGTACAAGCTACAGCTATGGAGATGTGGTTCATTGGAAACTGGGAAGGGAATCACTCCATTTTGTCCCCCTCTCGGATAAAATCTTTACCATGAAGGTGAAGGGTTTGGGGAAAAAACAGAAAGAATGGTGAGAAAAGCAAAACATTCCAGAGAACTTAAAGGAAAAAGAGGAAAGGCTGTGAGGGTGAGAGTGACAGGTTCACTCAGTGCCACCTGAACTGCAGCCACTTCCAAAGCAACTTTAGGCCATGCCAGAGGGTAGTCAGCACTGAGTTCCTGACTGAGACCTGTTCACCTCGATAAGTTTCCACTAGAAATGCAGTTGGGCCAAAATAGAAATTCGCTGTTGGAATGTGTCAATTTAGATCACATTTTCTATGGAAAAAAAGTCAAAATAAATCAGTTCATTTTTCTTTTTTCATTTCAGTGAGGTAGAAAGTTTCCTTTGACCATGATTTACTTCATTTAAACATTCAAAGCTAAAAAGCCTCTTGCACAAGAATAAAATACATGCATCAGCATTAGATATCCACCATGTAAATCTTGCTGTAATGAGCCACCAGCACCAAATCACTGAGTTCTGCATTTCCCTGCACTTTGCAACTACTCTTTTCCTTGGTGAAACCTTCCAATTTGTGCACTGATGTGAACTCGTGTGTATTTTCTTATGGCTGAAGCAGCCTTGTCTGCTAGGATCCATCCTAAAACCCCACCAAAGTGTGCTTGGGATTGGATCACTCGATGAGCCTCCAGAATGAGCAGCATTTGCAGGATTTTCCTGCGATTCAATCACTCCCCAGAGGTAACTAGGCAAAGACCCAGCACATAAAAAGCTTTACCCTTATGAATCCATCCTGTTCCAGCGCAGACTGAACCAGCCTGGTACACAAATCATTGCTAATATCCTCTGAACTCTCATGGTATGCAAAAAGAGTCTATTTAAATCCGGAACTGAGTTTGACTTTGGGGAGAAAGCCTTTTCAAGCCCTGGGAAGAGAACCATTATTTCTCTCTTGTAGGAGAGCTGTAGGAGACCCTTTCCTCTGCTCTTTGGGGTCCTTCACCCATCCCCACTGCACCCAACATCCCTGGGCCAGGAATTGGGCCATTCCTGGGCCATTCCCTGTCTCAGGGCTATTCCCTCCAGGAAGTGCAGAGGAGACTGCCCCAGGTGTGGTTCCTGTGCTGTTCCACTGCCTCAGACACAACCCTGCCCACAGGAATTGCTGGGACTGTCCTGTCCCGAGCACATGCCCTTTGGGACTGAAGCTGTCTTTTCACATGTGTCTGCACAGCACCTAGCACAATGACCTGGTAATTATAACAGAAGCTAAATTACTGCTAAAATTAGGTGCTTATTAACATTATCACCTCTGGGCACCACCACAACACTTAATAATGCTGCAGTCTAAGAGGAGCTCAGGACCCATCATAATCTTCATGAAAAACTGTCCTTGGGGACAGAATTTCTGTACCAGGTCTCGGTTTTCCATTAGGTCACATTTTACTCACGGAAAAAATATCTGTTCAACTGCCTGAGGATTTCAGTTCAGTTCAATGATTTCAACTGCAAAATGAAAGCACGCCTATGTTGTCACCCCTAAATTTTACTTTTGGTCGTAAGGTTTGAGTGCTAAGCTTTGAGAAGCGTTTTGGGGGTTAAGGCACTGAACTCTGCATACCTCACAACTGTTCAAAGGCCAGGGCAGGTCCCACACAGGCACCCCACACACACAGCACAGCAGCAGAGCCAAAACCAAGATGTGTTTTCTCCTCTGTAGCTCCTCTTTCCTGTGACCAGGACTCCTGGTGGGGTCAGCTCCAGCCCCAGGGTGAATTTAGGGCCGTGGCTGGAATGGAGCACAGCCAAACGTCACTTTGCTGGTTAAATCCAGCCCAGCTGGCTGAGTTATTGAAGATGAAATGTGGTCCGTGGCAGGACCCTCAGGAAAGGCTGAGAAGAGGCAAAGCCAGCCTGTTCAGGTGCCAGGGGGTGAGGGAAGGACAGGGTGAGCTCAGGGTTGGGGGACAAGGAGGAAGGGCTGTGGGGCACTGCTCGGGTCCCAGAGCTGTCCCCTGCCAGACACAGCACCCTGGAGAGGACACAGACATCCCAGCAGGGACCACCTCCCACCTGGAGCTGCAGAGCCAGCACCAGAGCAGAGCACACAGACAGACCTGAGCACCTTCTCCAAAGACAGCCCCCAGAGCCCGGGTGAGCCCACCCAGTGCCAGGTGAAGGAAGGACTTGCAGAGCCCCAGAGCCCAGGGCCGAGGCGAGAGAGCAGCCCTGGTATGGCTATCACCCCAAACACCTTCCCTGCTGCTCATTAATCAGCCTGGCAAGGAGGGACGGGGCTCCTCCCGGCTCTGCCCCGCACGCACACCCCCACAGCCACTCATATTATCTGTATCAAGCACATTTTTATGTAAATGCTCCAAGCATCCCTTTCAGAGGTACAATGCCTCCCAGGCTAAGCCCCTGAATGGCTCCGGCACATTTCCCGTGCCTCAGCTGCTCGCCCAGACAAACAGAAGTGTGGCTCTCCACAAAGGGCTATGGTAATGCCGAGCTGATGAGAGCCGAGGGGAGGGGGCAAGCAGGGGCCAAAGCTATTTCAATGACAGAAGAAAAGCCCAGCTCCGGTATCTCGATGAGTCAAGGAAGGGACAGGCTCCACAGATGGGTAAATGGAGCTGCAGAGGCAGACGGCTCAGCCTCCCAACAATGCCTCATCTCTGGGCCCTGGAGTGTCGCTGGGAAGGCAGGGGCTGCACTCACAGCCTGGGATCTCTCCATGGAAACAGCCTGCAGAGCAGGGAAGTGGTGCATGGAAAACCAGGAGACACTGAAAACCATCACACAATGTCCTCAGGAAAACCAGGAGACACTGAAAACCATCACACAATGTCCTCAGGAAAACCAGGAGACACTGAAAACCATCACACAATGTCCTCAGGAAAACCAGGAGACACTGAAAACCATCACACAATGTCCTCAGGAAAACCAGGAGACACTGAAAACCATCACACAATGTCCTCAGGAAAACCAGGAGACACTGAAAACCATCACACAATGTCCTCAGGAAAACCAGGAGACACTGAAAACCATCACACAATGTCCTCAGGAAAACCAGGAGACACTGAGGGCCATCACACAATGTCCTCAGGAAAACCAGGAGACACTGAGGGCCATCATGCGATGTCCTCAGCCTCCACACGTGCTGTAGGGAACAGTCCAAGGGACAAGAGAAAAGGCAATATCCCACACTCCACCCTCATGCCACCATACCTGGGACCTTCTTCCTTTGCCCTGCTGTGGAGGGACCCTGTGAGGCTTCTCCTCGTGAGCTGGTGGTCACTGCTTGGTGGCACATCCAGCAGCTCTGCCTGCTCGAGGGTCCTCACTTAGGAAACAACAGTTTCCTCTGCCAGGAATAGATCAGCAAGAACACATTCAATGAGAAAGGTTTGAAAGCATCCTTGGATACCTCTTAGCCTGTGCTGGAGGCTGGTGTGACAAAGAGGTGGCTCCCCAATACCCACCCAGACTGAGGGACTTTCTAGCTTTTCTCTGCAGCTGTTCTGCAACAAACTCAGTGCATCCCTCATAGGTTGGACTTTCCTACCACAGATTAGGAACAACTTCATTAGAATCCTGATCAAAGGGTGTACCAAAGATGTGACTTGCCCTGTGCTCCATCAAGCCTCTACAGTGACTGGCCAGGATCAGCAGGGGGGTCCCGATGTGCATGGGACCCTATCTCTTTTGGAGGGGCCCAGAGGGAGGTGAAGCTGCTGCAGGGGTGCTGCAATTGTGAGACACAGTAGACAAAACTCCACTAGGAATTGCACGTTTGTCTGGGGGCGAGGTCGGTATGGGGAGGGTCTGCAGGGAGCTGAAGACAAATGAAGTGATGCATGGATTTGACACTCCCCACCTCACACACTGGCTGGGGCAGAGCCCTGGTGACAGGAACAGGAGACAGTGTCTGTGCACGAATGGGACGTTTTGGGGCAGCCCAGGTGTGTCACACCCAATGCCACCTGACTCTCACAGGGTCCACTCCACACCCCCAGCTGTGCTCTGCTGATGGGGAGCAGCAACGCCAGACCTCACCTGGCACAACCTTCTCCCTCTCCCATCCTCTGCTGGTACTCATCCGAGTCACTCACATCAGCTGTTCCAAGAGGCTGCTGAGAAAAGCCAGCCAGGCTTTGGCAGGGATGAGGGGCCAACGCAGCATGGCTTTCCCAGCATCACAACCAGCCAGAGCACTGAGAAGGCTTGACAAGAAGGTCAGGATCCACGTGGAAAGCCCAGGGCACTGTTTCCAGCTGCTTCTCATGCACAGAAATCCGGGCAGCACATGGCCTTACTCTTGCTGCCAGCCAAGCCGTGCGCTCAGTGTGTTAGTCTCCCTCTGCAAATCAGGCCAAGGGCACACAGCCATCCTTTCCATTGATTGTTCCACTCTGCTCTGACAATTCACCACTAAACTGTGAGGAAGTTTGCAGTGAGAGGCAGGGACAGCCGTGGGACATGGATCTGGCCCCATGTGACAGAGGGGCTGGAGACAGGGCCAAGGGAAGGACAGCCAGTGCCTGCAGTGCCCACGGGGACCCTGGGGACCACTGGTGCCACTCCCATCCTGCCTGCTCCTGCACCACCAGCTGGGTGAGCTGGACCAGCCTCCCTCTCCTCCAGCTCCTCCAACATTTTTATTCCAGCCAACTTTGCAGCACCCACCACCAGTGGGACAGAGGGACAGAGCAGCCTTGGGTGTGGGAAGGACACCCCAGGGATGAATTGGAGTGGGGCTGATGGAGTGGATCACGCACGTGGCGTGAGGCTGTGGCAGCCTGCATCTCTGGGTCCTGCTGGTGTGAAAACAAGCAGAGCTAAATGAGCTTTCTGATGGCAAATTAATTCCCCCTTGCTCCCTCTGCACATGGAGCTCTCTGGTGATCCCCAAGTCCAGAGCCTCATCCCACCCGCTGGGCTGGGAGCTGCAAACCCAAGCAAAGAGCAGCTGAGGTTTGGGTCAGCTCAGCAGCTCTGCCCTGGAATGTGGACTTTGCAACAAACAATTATGGTAATTGCCAGTGACAAAAAGAGGCAGAAAATGTTTGTGTCATGGCAACACAGGAAACAAACCCTCAGCAGAGCCTGTGTCCATCAGGCACTGCTGCCAGTGCAGCTCGTGCTCACACCGCTCGATGCTCTCTGTTTTCTCACAGGCTCTGTGCCCACTGTGCAACCCCTCAGGAGCCAAACCAGAGTGGGTTACATGATCCCAGAGCTGTCCTGACCCAGAGACAGGGCCAAAGGGGGCAGGTTTCACTCTGACAGGGATCCCTGCAGTGCTCAGCCCCTCAGAAGTACCCCAAGCAGAGTTAATCCTCCAAAATGGGGTGCACCAGGTGACTTCACAGAAAAGAGCTACTTTTCAAGCTCCACTGGGGAGTTATTCCCCCCCTGAAAAACATAGAGCCCTACAGCTCTCAGCCTCTGTGCTGGAGGTGGGTTGTGTCCCATCCACCAGGCCTTGCCAAGATCATGATGTCCAGAAGAGAAGTCCATTCCCTGCCAGGTCTTTTGCCTTGGGATGGCAAAACCTGCTCTGTTTCCCTTTCTCCTCACTCATGCTCATCTTTTTGCATAGTTTAGCCATGACAGATGAGAATTCCCTCCAATTTCCCATTATAAAAAAAGATAATATCTGGACTGAGGCCAGGGAAGTAAAACTTCAGCTCCACAGGACAGTGATTCAGCAGAGTACAACCAAGACTATAATTGCAGTTGCACTTACTCATACAGTTTGTGTGCTGGCATCTGCTCGTGAACACCAAACCGTGTGTGCCAAATGACAAACCAGGGAGAGGGCAAACCTGGCTGCTCCTGTGCCAAAGACCTTCACCCCTCCTGTCCTCAGATGCCAGCCGTGGTCTGTGACGTGACTGTGTAGGATCACACGCAGGGAATGGACCTGGGAAAGCTTCCTCCTCCTCTTCCATCAGCAGCATCCTCACTGTCCGTGGGTGCAGCCAGGCCTGTGTGGTCAGCAAGGTGGATTCTTGTCACTGAGGGCATGCTCAGAGGACAAGGACGTTGTACAGGAAGAAATGGATGGCACGATGTGAGCTGCAGCATCTTTACTGCCACAGTGATGCCAGGGAAGCAGACAGCACAGGTTGGTTCTAAGATCCCAGGTGGATTGGTAGAAAAGGTGATGTCCTCTGTCTTGTTTGAATCACAGAGTCCAGATATTTTCTTTTCACTCCATTTTCTGTTAAATTAGTGAGAATTTAGATAAGTAGCTCTGCAGCTGGCTGCTGTTCCCTGACTCCCACAGCCCTGGGGAGTTCCAAAATTGCAGGAGGAGGTAATGGGGGGCCACACGTGGAACAAGGGGAGGAACAGTGACTCAGGTGCACTTGCTCATCGGTCTGGCTTTGATGCCAAATGAAGGAGCAATTGGTACACTGCTCTGTTAGTGAGGAATTAAAATAGAACAATGTAATTAGGACCAATTACATGGTTTTATGGAAACGGATTTTGTCAGATTAGCATGGTGCTTCTTGGAGAGATTAAAAGATTGGATGATAATGGAAAAGAGCTTTTAGGTGAATTTCTGACAGAGGTGTCTGAGTTGGTGCCACGGAAATCAAATCTGTGGATAACCTCTTTGCTGTTTCCCTACCCAAGTCTCAGGTTTTCACTTCATTTGTCACCTGTTTCCTGAAAAAAATCAAGCCAGGAGTGTTCTGCAGGAGGAGTGTAGGGCTCTGCACAAGTTCCTGATGTCCCCAGAGGTCAGGACAAAGCCCTGCTCTGGTTCCTCACTCACTCAGCTGCAGGGAGAACAGCCAGGCTTTGGGCTAGCAGGAGTGTGGAGCAGGAAATCTTCAATGGAGATATAAGACAGATTCTTCTTGTGGTGACTGAGAGAAGACTGACGAGCCATAAATGGGGAGAAAAACCCCAAATACTCGGTCAGGATGAAATAGTGCCTGGACCCTGGCCTGTGCTAGCCTGGGCTGCAGCCACGGTGCTGCAACCTTCTTGGGTGACGGGGGACCAACACCCTGAGTGCCTGGGGGCCGTGGTGAAGTGTTCAGAGGCAGCCCCGTGACTCTGGGATGGGCCCTGGGGGCTTCAGGAAGATCTCAGCAAGGCTCAGGGACTGTCAGGTGGTCTGGAGGGGGATGCTTCAGCATTTTTCAGTTTATTCATATATTAAATCCTGCACATGATGGTTTTTCTCACTGCGCTGGGTCTCTCCAATAGTGAAGTCATTGTATAATATTTGCAGACAGGGAAAATCTGACTGACTGGAGTCAGGCAGCAGCACACACCAGTTCAATACTCAGGACAAACCAACAGTGAGAAGACTGTGAAGCAGCAGAGACATGGCCCACAGCCCCTCTGCATGCATTCTCCACATCCAGCAGGCACCACCAGCCCCAAGAGCAAGGTCCATGCAGGTTTGGTCCATGCAGACACTCCAGAGGTCCCTTGTCCAGCCTCCCGTTTGAGCAGAGGCATTGCAGTGACAGAGGGGATGTCACCCAGGGCTCTCTCTAACAAAATGTTTGGAAGGCTCTGAAAATCTGCCACAGCAAGAGTCCAGAGATAAAGCGGCAAATGGCAAAAGATAAATCATCAGACAGATCTCCTCCAAAGATGATGATGAAGGAAAGTTTCTGGAGCAGGTCCCCTTTTACTCCTGGGCTGTGGCACCCTGTCACAGACTGCACTGGCGATGGGGACAGTACCTTGTGGTGCTGGACATGTCTCTGGGCAGTAAGGCAGAGCTGTGCTGTGGCAGGAGCTGTGCAGTCACTGGGGACACTCTGGAGAGCCCATGGAATGGCTCCTTGGTGCATTACACCTGTGTCTGTGCAGGCGAGGAGCCTGTGGAAACCAAGGGACCTCAGGCAGGTGCAAGGTTTTCCCTGGCAGCAGAGGAAGGTTTGGCAGAGGTTACAGGATTGCTGCCCTGGAGTTTACCTCCCACCATGGAGAACAGCACAGAATAAAGCCCAAAGCATGAGAGGCAATAAGGGAAACCAGTGCACAAATGGCACGACTGGGAGCAGTCTGTGGTGGGCAGGTGCAAGGGACTCTGTCCATGGAAGGACTTGAAGGTGATGAAAAGTAACTTTTACCTGTCAGAGCAGGTGTGGAGGTATGGAGAAGAATGTGAGAGAGGGATGAGGCTGGAAAGCAGCAAGACAGCAGAGTCCTTCACACAGTGACCTGGGTAAAACAGGACAGATGACAGAGTACCCGAGTACCTGAGCTGCTGGAGACTAAGAGGAAGTGATGTTTGCCTTCAGCTGGCAGCTGATCGTGCTAAGTCCCCAGTCAAGGCCATTGGGACAGATCCAGTTTCCTCCCAGAGGGAGAAGGAACTCAGTGCACTGCATCTCCATTAGTTGCTTACAGCCACTGGGCCTTACGGGGTGAGAGCACAAGGTGCTCAGAGATCCCTCTCCCACCAGATCAAGAGAGCAGGAGGGAAGAGAAGAGGAGCAATGTGGGTTTAGATTTCCTGAGGTTTGCCGGAGCTGGCAGAGAAAGCAGGCAGACGAAACCAAGGTGGCAAAAGGAGAGCTTTATTTACAAAAACCTCTTTATATACCCATTAATAATCTAGCAACTATTGGTCAGCAGAGAATCCACCTCCTAAAACCATTGGTTAACCAGAGATTAAAAAAGTACAAGAATGCAGCTTATCTCTATTCTCCCTGAGAAAGAACAGAAAGATTTCTAAAACAGTGCAACTACAGAGCAAGAGGAGCCTGAAGCCAGTTGGTGTCCATCGGTATCTTGCCCAGGCAGCAGGGAATGCTGCAAGAAAAACACCATTCCAGGAGTGCAGCTTGAGTCCACCTGACCCCGAGCTGGGCAGTGCCCACACCACACAGTGAGGAGTGTGTCCTGTGCATCACCACTGCCTCCTCCCCTCCCAGGCTCTGCTCAGGTGCAGAGCTGCAGGTGAGGCAGGACTGTGCTTGCACCCTGAGGAAGGCACCTGCTCCCTGGTCTGAGCCACCCCAGCTCTCAGACACAGCCCCGGGGCCAGGTGTGGTGGCAGAGGAGCTGCTGAGGTCTGGGCTCTGCAGGTAAGGGGATCTGTGCACAGACAGACACCTGTGGAGCCTGAGGGTGATGGGCCCTGACAGTGGCAGAGGGATGTTGTGAGATTCAGGCCAATTTCACAGCAGGGCCCCAGCACATCTGTCCAAAAAAAGAGGAGACAGCCCCAGCAGAGAGGGCAGCTGGGCAGGGCTGAAGAAACCCTCGCTTCACCCCAGAATTTTTTCACTATAGCGTCAACTAAGCAGGAAACGTTACTAAAACCCCAGGGAATCCCAAATACCTTTGGGGTTTTCCCTTGCCAGGGGTCAGAAGCGATTCCCAGGGCAGAAGCAGTGTCGCAAAGGCTGGCAGCCCAGATGCTGAGTGGGGCTTTCACTTCCAGGTCTCCCTCTGTGCCACAGCCCTCAGTAATGCAGGCCCTGCACTTCTCCCCAGCCAGCAAAGGTAGGAGGGAACAGATCAGGCGAGGAGAATTTCTCTTATTACACCACCTTGCACTGACAAAGGGATGTTACTCTCCTTGGGATTTTCAGCAGGGCTCAGCAGCCATGTGTTGTTGCTCACAGCACATGATTTTACCCCTTGAAGTGATGTCCATAGCCCTGACCCTGCCCTGATGCAGAGGCTAAGAGAACCAGGGGTGTTCATCCTGGAGAAAAGAAGGCTCCAAGTAGACCTCAGAACCCATTCTTGTGAGTATGGGGGCTCCAAGAAAGCTAGAGAGGGACTTTGGGCAAGGGCCTGGAGGGACTTTAAGCTCAGGGAGGGTAGATTTAGATTAGATATTGGGGAGAAATCCTTCCTTCTGAGGGTGGGGAGGCCCTGGCACAGGGTGCCCAGAGAAGCTGTGGCTGCCCCATCCCTGGACATGTCCAAGGCCAGGTTGAATGGGACTTGGAGCAACCTGGGATAGTGGAAGGTGGCCCTGCCCATAGCAGGGGGGTGGAATGAGATGAATTTTAAGGTTCCTTTCAGCCCAAACCATACTCTGATTCTCTTATTCTCTATGATTCTTCTCCAGAGGCGCTGCAGAAATGGCACTCATCCACTATCCAAGGCAATGCCTGACCCCGAGCCAACCTTCCTGAGGAACCTGAGCTCCAGGGAGGGACTCCAGCAGCCCAGGGGGCAGCAGGGAGGAGCATGGCAACACCTTCCCTTGTGACCCTCCTGGTGGGACTGCCTGTGCTGGAGAGATGCAACAACACAGCCACAGGACCCATGTAGTTGCACTGTTTTAGAAATCTTTCTCTTCTTTCTCAGGGAGAATAGAGATAAGCTGCATTTCTGTACTTTCCTAATCTCTATGTTTGGTGCTAGGTGTTGTATAGCTGTGACCAATGGTTTTAGGAGGTGGATTCCCTGCTGACCAATAGTTGCTAGATTATTAATGGATATATAAAGAAGTTTCTGTAAATAAAGTCTCTCTTTTCGCCATCCTGGGCTCTCCTGCCTGCTTCCTCTGCCAGCTTCTGCAAATCCCAGGAAATCTAAACCAACAGACCCAGGTTTGGTTCTTCTGCTCTGCCTTCAGTGTGAGCCAGAGGCACCACGAGCACCCGAGAGCAGCACATAGGCTGCAAGCATGGTCCTGGCTGGAGCAGCCGTGGGAGCAGAGCCTTTCCCTTTGCCCTAAACACGAGGAGGAGCTCACACCACCCCAGGGATCACCTCCAGCCCTCACAGACCTGCAGCAACAGAGCACTGCTCAAATCCCACCCACAACAGCCCTGCAGTGCCCACAAGAGCAGACTCCTTCCCTCCTCAATGTCTGCAGCATCTTCTGGAAATGCCTCTTTTATTTTCTGGGCCTTTACGGTTTTCCTTAGCACACACACATAGCCACACTTTCTGTACCAAGCCAGCAAACACCCCATGAATCTGCCAGCTGAAACACCCCCAGAGCAGCTGCAGGGCTGGGTAGACTCTCACAGAGTAACTGCTGGTACCTAAAACCACATAACGGCAAAAGCCTTGGCCTGGAAATGCAAATAGATGTGTAATTTAAATTTAATAAGGCAGTTAATACACCGTGTGTCCAGTAAAATATGATCCAGCTCCTATCACCCATTTATTGAGGTTACTCCATGTAATAAATTCCAAGTGAGTGGTAATGTCTGTATTTGGGATTATATTAATATCTGTGCATGCAAAGAGATGAGGGCATGGCCAGCGCTGCCCATGCTGTGCAGACATGGCAGCAGGTGCCCACGAGCATTTTGGAAATTTTGTGTAATTGCCATCAGCACGAATTAATCGACTTCCCTGCACCCTGGCAGAGGGGACCTGCTCTCGGGTGTTGAGGCAAACTGCATCATTTACAGTGACTGATGGAAAGGAAAGCTTTAAAGGGAATCATTTGCTGCAGTGTTCAAAGTCACCCAGGTCTGGGTGAGAGGCTTACACCTGACCACATCTGTGCAGGTGTCTGACTGTTTCGGTTGTTTGTACTGTGAACAGAAAATCTGCAAATGCTGGTACCTTGGGAGCAAAGAAATAAAGAAACCTCAGTTAAATCAAGTCCTGAGTGGAACAGGAAATATCAAATTCGAACTGAAAAGGAAAGTTTATTTTAAGCACTACCAAAAAGCTAAGATATAAAGTGGATACTTATCACAAAAGAAAGCACAATGCAGTAAATGTAATTTATTGCACTATTAAAAAAATACATTGATTTGTCAGTACCTAAATAAATACATTGTGTGGAGAAGTGCCAGATTAATTAATTCCCTTTAAGACTTTTATGTTTCTCTAGCCTAGTGATTTGCTGTCATAGACTCTGAGTAAACCTGTATCACTTCTTTTTGTAATGAAATAGTATTTCATCCCCACTATTTTTGGGTTTGACTCCTGTGCCTTTGCCCACTCTGGCAGCTCCTGCAGACGCTCACCCACTGTGCAATTCACACCTGTATGGGAAGGCCTTTGCAAGGCTGTGCATGCTGCCATGCACTCACACATCTCCATGGCAAGCCAGGGGCAGGGGACAACCTCGGCCTGAGAAGAATGTTTTAGGAAGGCTGATAGTCTTTTAGTTTTCCTGATGACTACTTGGGGTCTGGAAAGCCCAGTAACCCCCCAGCTGATCAGCCCAGGAAATTAGCCCAGGGATTTGAGAGCATCCAGGGGTTAGTAGAAAGGGTGTCTGAAGGTCTTTGTCCAACCTGCTGCCACCAACCCCACGGCTTTGCCTCGCCAAGTCATGTAAAAGCCCCGAACCCACCCTGAGCCTCACCCTGCAGCCCAGCTCACATCGCTCCCCCACGCTGGGGGGCTGCACACCAGGACCTGCTGCTGCCCTGCTCCAGGTGAGCTCTGGGGAAAAGGCAGGACAGGGCTCCGAGGGGTCGGGGAGGCAGGAAGGTTCAAGGGTTCACGCCGTGCCTGCAGCAAGCACTGCCCGAGTTCTGCTGTGCCCCTGTCCAGTGGATGCTCACCCTGTCCCCTGGAGTTCACCTCATCCCTTGGAGTTCACCTCATCCCTTGGAGTTCACCTCATCCCTTGGATGCTCACCCCATTCTCTGGAGCTCACCCCATCCCTTGGATGTTCACCCCATCTCCTGGAGCTCACCCCATCCCCTGGAGTTCATCCCATCCCCTGGAGTTCACCTCATCCCTTGGAGTTCACCCCATCCCTTGGATGCTCACCCCATTCCCTAGAGTTCACCCCATCCCTTGGAGCTCACCCCATCCCTTGGATGCTCACCCCATTCTCTGGAGTTCACCCCATCCCTTGGATGCTCACCTCATCCCTTGGAGTTCACCCCATCCCTTGGATGCTCACCCCATCCCTTGGATGCTCACCCCATCCCCTGGAGCTCACCCCATCCCTGGGAGCTCCCCCGGAGGATCAGGAGCCAGCAGGGCTGCAGCCAACAAGTGTGGTTTTGCTTGGGCAAGCTGGAAACCCTCTCCTACCATTCCTCCCAGGAGCCACCCCCTTGCCCCTCCTTTGCACCCCTTTCCCAGCCCCAGCACCCCACTCGTGGCCGTGGGGCTGGCCAGGGGCAGCACAAGCCCAAACCACGCTGAGATCATCCCTGAGAGCATCAGACAACAGTTCAAAAGGTGAGCAGCCTTTCTCCTTTGCTCTCAGGCTCTCTCTCGGCTTCTTTTAAGCACAGAAACGGCCCAAAAAAAAAAAAAAAAAAAAAAAAAAAAAAAAAAAAGGAAGAAAGGGAGGGGGAGGAAAGAGACGGAAGAAAAGAAAGGGGCGATTTCCAGCCAGGCAGTAAAATGCCATCTGTCTCCTGACGGCTCATGTGACACTGACAGACGTCCATTGCCAGCCAGAGCCAAAGGCTCGGCAGCCCGTGGTCCCCAGCCCTTCCCCAGTCCCCACGAGCTCCCGAACTCAGCAAGAGCTCTTGAGGAGGGAGGAGAAAATGGAAAATGAGCCAGGCTGGGCCTTGGTGCCCTTCCCGCAGGAGGACGTGCCCAGGGCGGTGGTGGAGGCAGTGTCGGACTTTGGAGCAGGACTGTCTGTGCCTTGTGACTTCTCCCCAGGCGGAGATCCCCTCGGATCCACCTGTTTTCCTCTCAAAAGCAGCTCCCGGAAAACAAAGGGGATGAACAGCAGGCACCCCACCACCCCCACACAACACAAGTGCTTAATTGCCTCTAGGAAAAGAGCCTGGCTGACCCTGGGACCCTCCCGGGCTGGGAGGGCAGAGAGCAGAAGGGCCGTGCAGGACTGTCCTGCTGCCCGTGACCGGCCGCAGGCTATCCCTGCCGCACTGCCACAAAGGGGAAAGCTGCAGCTTGCACTTCCTGGGAGCACAGATGTCTCTGGATGACACAGCCACAGCCCAGAAAGAGATTTGCACCAATTCAGTCTCGGGGGAGACAGCAGGGAAGTCCCTGTACAGCGGGTAGAAGAGGAAAAGCCCCAAATTCCTGATTTCCCTGCATTCCCAACAATTTCGGGCGAGCAGGACTCAGGTGGGTGTTGAAGGTGGAACTGTCTTGCCCTACAAAGGCACCTGTGGCTTTGCAAAGCAGCACAGCCCCTGGGAAGCTCAGCACCCCTGGGTCCTGCAAGGGCACAGAAGCTCTGCTCACGGCAGCCCTGGGCAGGCTGGGCATGAGCCACAGGGCTGTCTGTGCCACGGCCATCCTCATGCCAGCCAGGGCTGCAGGGCTGGCACAGCAGAGAGGTGGTCACCCTGTGTAGTTGCACTGTTTTAAAATCTTTCTCTTCTTTCTCATGGAGAATAGAGATAAGTTGCATTCTTGTGCTTTCTAATCTCTTTGTTTTGGTACTGGACACTTCAGAGTTGTAACCAATCGTTATAGGGGGTGGAAAAACTATCGACCAATAATTATTAGACTATTAATGAATATATAAAGAAGTTCTTGTAAATAAAGTCTCTCTTTTTGCCATCTTGTGTGGTGAGTGCCTGACCTCCCTGCGAGCTTCCGCGAACCTCCACGAATATCAGAAAATCAGAGCAACAACCCTGCCCTTCAGTGCAGCACCAAGGTCACCATCAGGGCCAGCAGTGCAGCCAGCACACACCTCCTTCTGCAGGAACCTCCTGCTCCCACATGGGTGGCTGCACAGCCAGGACCTGCTGCTCACCTGCTGCAATGGTCTGTGGGGAAACGGCAGGACAGGGCTCTGGAGGGCTCTGAAGTGCTCACAACCAGGGCCTGACAGGGTGCCCAGTCATGCCCACCGCAGACAGGTGGCTGTGGAGAAGTGTTGAAGGATGCTGTGGAACCTTGGAGTATGGCTTTAGATTTCCCGAGGATTGCAGGAGCTGGCAGAGAACTCAGGCAGACGAACCCAAGATGGCAAAAGGAGAGCTTTATTTACAAGAAACCTCTTTATATATCCATTAATAACCTAGCAACTATTGGTCAGCAAAGAATCCACCTCCTAAAACCATTGGTCACAGCCAAATAACACCTAATACCAAACACAGAGATTAAGAAAGTAAAAGAATGCAGCTTATCTCTATTCTCTCTGAGAAAGAACAGCAAGATTCCTGAAACAGTGCAACCACATTGGAGCATCATCCTGCCAGCCCTTGGCAGGCTGGGGACGCCACCTCACATCATCCCCCCAGTTCTGAGTGTGCTAGGGGCTCCTTCTGCAGCTCTGTTCCCAGCAGGCAGGTTTGGGAGATGAGCAGCTCAGCTCCAAGATGGACAGTCTGTTGAGGTCCATGTTGGGTGATGGGCAGTGGTCTGAGTGGCGAGGCTGGGGATGAGAAGGAGTTGGACTCCTTGATCCTTGTGTCCCACTCCCGTCAGCCAGACTGCGACATCCTGGCAGTGGCTGCCAGCACCATGGTCCTGCCAGGGGAGACCACCAGAGAAACAGCACCACAGTTCACTGTGGTGAAATCACATCTGTGATCCTGAATCACACCACTGTGTCCCCCCTGCTGCCTGCAGAAACAGCCTGGGTCCTTGGCATTACCAGAGGGATGAGAAGGGCTGGACACGAGACTGTCTCTTCAGGGTGGGCAAAGAAACAGCAAGATCATCCCAGGGCAGTGCCAGGCCATGGGGCACAGCGCCAGGGCAGCAGCTCTGCCCTCGTTGGCTGCAGCAGGTCAGTGCTGCTGTCAGGAGAAACCCCACAAGGAGCTGCTGCAATCAGAACCCCCAGAGGACACCCTGAGCTTGGGCTGTGAAGCCTGGGCAGCCCTGGTGTAGCACACAAGATGTGCCAAGCAGACAGCTCCCAGCATCAGCTCTCCAGCATCACTCCCCCAGCTCCTGGGCACAGGTTTGTGTTGTTTTACTTATTCTTACAGCATTTCACCCCAGAGATGTTCTGTCTGACCTCTGCAGCCACCTCTGACCCCGCAGTCACCCCACAGGTGATGCTTTGGTGACTCCTATCCACATTCTCCTCCCCTTCCCTGGGTTTTAGGGTTTTTGGGGAGGATGGTGCACAAAGAAGACCAGGGCTCAGGGCTCTCTGGTGAACAGAGAGAGCATCAGTACCTGAACAATTTTGAGCCAAGACAACAAAGGTCACAGGGTGCAAAAGGCCCCACAGAGTTTATTATTGTAGAAGAGGAAGAAGCTCTGATTGTGTTGTGAAGTGACGGTGCGGGATTGCCTCAGCCTGTGTGCCACAGGAGGGATGGACACAGGTGTCACTGCAGGTGGGGCAGGGACGTGTGGGGTCGGGAGGTGTGGGGTCGGGAGGTGTGGGGTCGGGAGGCGTGGGGTCAGGAGGCGTGGGGTC
The DNA here is from genome assembly GCA_036630365.1 of Acanthiza pusilla. Taxonomy (NCBI): domain Eukaryota; kingdom Metazoa; phylum Chordata; class Aves; order Passeriformes; family Acanthizidae; genus Acanthiza; species Acanthiza pusilla. The sequence continues at coordinate 5,187,133 of JAXCHO010000176.1, read as the reverse complement.
AGGAGGTGTGGGTCAGGAGGTGTGGGGTCAGGAGGTGTGGGGTCAGGAGGTGTGGGGTCGGGACATGTGGGGTCAGGAGGTGTGGGGTCAGGAGGTGTGGGGCAGGGACGTGTGGGGTCAGGAGGTGTGGGGTCAGGAGGTGTGGGTCAGGAGGTGTGGGGTCAGGAGGTGTGGGGTCAGGGGGTGTGGGGCCGGGAGGTGTGGGGTCGGGAGGTGTGGGGTCGGGAGGTGTGGGGTCAGGAGGTGTGGGGTCAGGAGGTGTGGGGTCGGGAGGTGTGGGGTCGGGAGGTGTGGGGTCAGGAGGTGTGGGGCCGGGAGGTGTGGGGTCAGGAGGTGTGGGGTCGGGAGGTGTGGGGTCAGGAGGTGTGGGGTCAGGAGGTGTGGGGTCGGGAGGTGTGGGGTCAGGGGGTGTGGGGCTGGGAGGTGTGGGTCAGGAGGTGTGGGGTCGGGAGGTGTGGGGTCGGGAGGTGTGGGGTCGGGAGGTGTGGGGTCGGGAGGTGTGGGGCCGGGAGGTGTGGGTCAGGAGGTGTGGGGCTGGGAGGTGTGGGGTCGGGAGGTGTGGGGTCGGGAGGTGTGGGGTCAGGGGGTGTGGGGTCGGGAGGTGTGGGGTCGGGAGGTGTGGGGTCGGGAGGTGTGGGTCGGGAGGTGTGGGGTCGGGAGGTGTGGGGCTGGGAGGTGTGGGTCAGGAGGTGTGGGGTCAGGGGGTGTGGGGTCGGGAGGTGTGGGGTCAGGGGGTGTGGGGTCAGGGGGTGTGGGGTCAGGGGGTGTGGGGTCGGGAGGTGTGGGGTCGGGAGGTGTGGGGCTGGGACGTGTGGGGTCAGGAGGTGTGGGGTCTGGAGGTGTGGGGTCGGGAGGTGTGGGGCTGCCTCCAGCCCAGCCCCACAGGAGCCACCGTCCGGTCCGAGCCGCCATCCGCTCCTGGGTGCAGAGAAAGGCTGTGGGGCAGCCTGGCCCCGCTGTGCTTGGCCTGGCTAATGAGTAGCCAGCCAGGATGTGGCCATTCAAGGACACTGGGTGAAAACAGCCCTCCTGCCTCTGCTTGCACAGCACACACAACTGGACCATTCCCACATCCCCAGCATCCTGCCCGGAGTCTGTGCATGGCTGCTGAGATGTGAACAGGTCTAGGAGCAGGGAATGACCCCATCTCTGCAGTGAGACCATCAAAACCTCTGAGAGAAAGAACAAAGCGTGGCTAAGGGATCCCTGCCCACCTGAGAAACACTCCTGTTAAAACCCCATCCAAAGCCACCCTCTGACCAAAAGCTGAAGGCATCAGGTGCTGTGCTTCCTCCAAGCCTGCAAAAATGTCAGGACCAAGAGGCTGAAGGAATGGAGAGACTGCTCAGCCTGAATGCACACGTGGTGGGATCAAAGGGCCGGAGAACACGGGTGTGAGCAAGCACAGCCCAGGCCTGGCTGCTCCAGGCTCTGTTTCACATGAAGTGTCTGAGGGACCCACCGCAGGAGCCATTTAGAAGGAGCAGTTCAGGATTTGTCTGTGGTGCTGAAGAAGGAGGGAAGGTCTCCCAGTTTTGGAGAGTAACGCAGGACATGTCCTCTGATAGTTGCTCTTCTCTCCTAACATGAATGGTTTGACACTGGGGCAGACACACAGGGATGGCATGGAATCTTCTTCTTTGGAGAATTTCATAATTTTAATGGACTGGCCCTGAGAAATCCATTTCAAGTTTTAAGCCAGTTCTGTACAGAGCAGGAGGTTGGACCAGAAACCTCCAGAGGTTCCTCCCAAACTAATCCTTTCTGTGATTCTTTCAGCTCCCTGAACTTCTGCTCTTTGCAGACCAGCAAAAAGAAATGGGCCCATCCATAGATTCCCACCTAAGGCAAGTTTGGGTGAACCCAAGAACTGGATTTTCTTGAGTGTAAGTAGAGTTTATTCATGGGGTTTGCTTTGCATGGCTCTGGGAAAGCCAAGGCTTGACATGTCTCTCACACATCCCTCCCACTCAAGTTAATATTATCCTTCTTGTGAAGAGGAAACCACTTAAGGCTCTCACAAGTGCTTCTCATCAGCTTGAGTGAGCAGAGAAGTGAATATGAACTGATCTTAGGTAAATGAAGTCCACTTCAATTGTCAGTTAAGGGTTCAAAGCCATTTAATGAATACACCTCAGCACCACCTCCTTGCACACAGATCCAAAGACTCCTCACACCCACTGCCAGGGCTGTGCAGCAGCTAATCTCAATCCATCCCCATCTCAATCCACAGGTACTTGAAGACCTTGGGGAACTTCATCTAGGTCCAGATCCAAAATCCTCCTCTAATTCAGCAGGCCCAGGACAATTTCCACCATTTTCTAGCCCTGCACTTACTTTCCTTTTCTCTTCTCTTTTTTCCCTTGTCTTTTATTTTATTTCCTTTTTCTTTTTTTTTCTTTTTCTTTCCCTTTTTTCTTTTTCTTTTTCTTTTTTTCTCTTTTCCTTTTCCTTTTCCTTTTCCTTTTTCTTTCTTTTTTTTCTTTTTCTTTTTCTTTTTCTTTTTTCTTTTTTCTTTTTCTTTTTTTCTCTTTTTCTTTTTCTTTTTCTTTTCCTTTTTCTTTTTCTTTTTCTTTTTCTTTTTCTTTTTCTTTTTCTTTCTTTCTCTTTTTCTTTTTCTTTTTCTTTTTCTATGTCTTTTTTCTTTCTCTCTTCCTTTTTCCTTATTTCCTTATTTCCTTCTTTCTTTCCTTCTTTCCTTCCTTCTTTTTCTTCTTTCTTACTTTATCTTTCTTTCTTCTTTCCTTCTTTCTTCCTTTTCCTCTGTACCATTTGAATGACAAAGGTTTCTGATTACAGTCCTCCTGGGGAATCAAACACCAAGGCTGCTGCTCATTTACTGACTGGCAGATTAAGATGGATAAAGGGAGAGATTTGTATATTGACTCTGTGTTTATGTAACTCATGTGCGAGGCCTGGCCAGGAGCAAGGGGGGATCTGACCCACATAAATAATAACGAGCAGCATTTTTAAACTAAATCATCTGGAAAATTCACAGACGATTCCATTGGTTCCTTCTATTGTGTCACCAGAGGGTCATAAATAATTCAGCCTTGCTCAAATATTTATGGAAATCAATTTAGCCCTCAGTCCAATGCCACCTCCCTGAGAAAACAGTTTCCTTTCCTATCACAAGTGCAAACTGACTGCCCTCTGTCCCAGGAGCCTTCCCAGGACCAAGGGCACCTGTCACCTCCCACAGCTCATCCCAGCCCAGCAGGACCCGACAGCCCTGGGGCCATGGGGACAATGTGGAAGATGAAGCTGCACGAGGTCTTCCAGGAGGGGAGCAGATCCAGCACCTGTCCCCCTTCCTCTGTGACCACCCTGAGCTCCACCATGGGCATCTGCCCTGGCCCAGGGTGGCTGTGTGCTCCAGAGCTGAGGAGCAGCCTTTGGCAAAGCTGTGGGCACATGGAGAGCAGCTCCGGCGCAGGTGACAACTGATGCTCGAGTCAACAAACCCTGCACAGGAGAGAGAGCCGCCTTGCTGAGATCAAAGGTCACAAAACAAACTCCCACAGGAGGCAGCAGCCCAGGGGAGCTCCCCGTGCCCGCTCCCAGGGCAAGGTCCATGCCATAGCCACCGAGGAGCAGCTGCTGTGCTGCCCGAGCCGTGGCCCAGCACTCGCTGCTCGCTGCCGTCCTTCCTCTCTGGCTGGCACATGGCAAGGACTCCTGACACCTCTCGGGCCACATGTCCATCATGACCAGCACCCCATGGTGAGCCCACCATGCTCCTGGCCCTGAGCACCTCATTGATCCTTCTGGAAGCTCAGCGTGTCTGTGGGCTGTTCCTGTTTCTTGGTGAAAAACCCACTTCCTGGGGACTGTGAATCTCTTCCAGCACTTTTATTGCACACAAACAAAATGAATTCCTGGGGTCAAAAGATGGGCACACTCTTTAGGGGTGCAAAACGTTCAGTGAATAGACCACCACACAGATTAAGATCAAACCTCCTCCCAGCTCAGCCACCAGCACAGGAACTGGGTGCAGCCACACACAGTACAAGAGCATACGAGAAGCCACATCTCCTCCAGGGAGCCTCTGAGCTCCCCACAGCTCCTGATCACCTCTTAGTAGGACATTTATCCAGCCTCTCCCCCATTTCCTGAGCCCATTTCTCTCCCAAGGTGCACTTTGCCTGGACCAGCACACAGAACTGTACAAATCTGGGTTCCCATGGATCCATGGCAGGAACTGGGACTCTTTTCCCAGCGTAGTGAACTGGGCAGACGCTAGCTGTGAATGACACGGGGACACGAGGAGACATGGGCATGTTGCTGTGACCAGGAACCCAAGGAGGGTGTATTTTGGTGGTTTGGGAGAGATTGTCCTCCTGTTTCCACCACAGGGGTGTCTCTGCACCAAAGCACCAGTCTGTAAGCTTTGGCTGCGAGCACCTGGGGCAGGAGCCAAGCCTGGTGGAGAGCTCAGGGCAGAGCTCAGAGTGTACCCAGGGTCAGTGACAGCCAAAGGGTTAAACACGAGTGTTCCCTCAGCCATTCTCAGTGTTTCAGACCCCTCCTGCTCTCCAGGGCAGGGAAATCACTGTGCTGGAGGATGAGGCAGAGCACAGGAGTGCCTGGCAGACGGAGGGGCTGTGGGAGATGGTGTCACTGAGGGCCGAGCTCTGCACTGTTCTGGCTGAAGGCACAGCAGAGGCACAACTCCAGGGTGTGAGGAGGGTTTGTGAGCTCCTCCAGTGTCAGGGGTCTCAGCACAGGAGACTTCCAGCCAACTCCCTTCTGCTTTCCAGACTCTCTTCTTTCACCCCTACTTGTCACCCTCCCTGGAGGGTTTTAAGAGCTCTGTAGATGTGACCTTTGGGGACACAGTTTAGTGGTGGCCTTAGCAGTGCTGGGGTATGGTTGGATTCAATGATCCTGAAGGTCTTTTCCAACCCAAACAATTTCTTAATTCCATAATTCTGCTTGACACAAATGCTGAGGCACCCCCAAGGCCCACACATATCCCATGTCTGCACATCTGTAGATGTCACTGATGAGAGCACAGCTGTTCCTCCAACACAGAAAAGCACCAGCTGTCCACACAGGGGATGCTTGCACAGGTTTGCATGTGCAAAACCTTTACTTCAGGTGACTCTCCCAAAATCACAGCCCACCCTCTCTGTTCTGCCTGCACACCAAGGAGCAGCAGGATGCAGTTGGATTGCAGCTCCCAGCACAGGGGAATGTCTTCCCCAGCATACCTGGGCACAGGAGACAAAGGATCATGGATATTATTAACATGGAAGAGCTTCACTAAGGGAAATAATTAGCCTTTGTTAGGAGAAAATCCTAGGAAAAAGTTAGTTAGGGCCCTTTTTTTTCTTCTCCTTGCCTGGCAAAGTCCCTCTCTTGTCCAGCGTTTGTGATTTGGGGCCTTGGAAAGTGTATTTTCCTTGTCAGACTGGTGATTCATTACAGACTGGAATGAAATGGATGTTCCTGGGCTGCAGGGCTCTGAACTGCCCGACGTTTGGGATGCCATCTAACAATTTACCCTTAATTCAGTCTGTTGTACAAGTGTCTGCCTCTGCAGTCAGGGCAAGGACATCACCTGGTCTCTCTGCAGAGCTGTTTCATGGCAGCATGTGCATTAGTCGTGTTTTATTCAAAAAGGGGTTAATTTGTGCCCTCTTATCCCCCAAGCACAGGAACACAATCAGTCTCAAAAGAGCTGCTTGGCTTTCTCCTCCCTTCTCCAGCCTCACTTCTTGGCTCTTAATAAATTATTCAGCTTTCCTAAATATGCATAGGGATCTCATTAACAACTAATTTTGCTTATTTAAACCAAATGCATAATCAAACCACTATAGTGTTTCCCCTTTCTTATAGCCATGAATTATTCATGTGCTGGGAATCTGCATACAAATTTATTGATTCTTAAAAGGGTGCCTTTTCCACAGCCTGGAAAAAAGAAACCCTGGTTATTCTGGTGTTCAACATTTTGGCCCAAACTCCCATTTAACAAACTGTATGGTGTTTTTATGGAACAGACAGTGGACAAACCCACGGCATCACCAAATGCACCTGGAATTCCTGAGTGCAAGGAAAGGGAGTGTTTCCAACACTGCAATTAATTATTTGCAGAATCTCGAATTGCAGCCCTTTCCCAGAGTGTGAAGGGCTCATTGTTGCAGCATCCATTTCACTCTGACTTCCTGGTGCCTTTAGGTTTCCCCACACAAGCCATAAAGACACCTGGGTAAGAAATGGACATTTTGCACAGCCACCAGCATCCCCAGACACAGCCTGGGCTTATCCCACAAAGAAAGCACTGAAGATAAAGAAATGCATGGGGTCAAGAGGGAACACAGACCAAGGTGTGCTCCCAGCCCCTGGGGCTGCCCAGCCCTGCCATGGAGGGGAGCAGGGCTTTAGACACCCTGCTCATGCACTTCCCTGGATTCTATACTGCCCTGGTACATTTTGTCTCGTCCTGAAGCTCTTCTGAAGAGCTGTCTTTGGAGATCCTCCCCCAGGCCCCACATCCTTCTGGCACAGATCCCTGAGGAGGTGGTCCCATTCTGCTCTTAGGCTCACAGAATTACTGAGGAATTCAGGTCAGAAGGAACCTCTGGAGGTTTCTAGTCAAACCTCCAGCTCAAAGCACACTCAGCTGTGAGATCAGACCAGGTTGTCACACCTTTACTCAGTCTTATCTTGAGAACGTTCAGGGGTGGGGACTGCAAAACCTCTGAGCAACCTATTCCACCAATTGACTGTCCTCATTGTGGAGACGTTTTTCCTCAAATCCATTCTGAAACTCCAGTTTTCAACTCCTGTTCATTGTCTCTTGTCCTCCTGTAATGCACTGTCGTGAAGACCCTCAGTCTCCCTGATTGACTCCTCCTTCCCAAGTGGTTCTGGTTATCATTATCTCCAGCCTTCACAGCCTGTCTAAATTTCAGGATCAGTTCTGGAGGACCCCTGCCCACAATGACAGCTACAGCATTAAAAAGCCTCTACAAATGCTCAAGAAGAGCATTTTCGGAGAAGACTTTACAATCTCATCCCATGAAAGGTGAATGTTAGAAATGGAGCCATGAAGCAGTGACCTCCAACTCATTGCAGACAAGGAAGGATTTAGAAACATCTGTGCATCTTCTTGTAGGTACCCCCAGGTCCTCAGTCCCTGCTGGTGGTTGGGGTCCGAAGGGGAGGTGAAGAGTGTCTCCATGTTCCCCAGCTGGAGTTCTTGGTGTGATCCCCAGCACAGACAGCTCCTTCCTAAGGTCTGGTGGAAGCCTTCAGCCCAGCAGCAGGTCCAGAGACGCCAGGCAGAATCCCAGGGAATGCCACTGCTTGTGCCTGCAGGGTGTGAGCTGTGCTTCCTCCTCGGCAGGAGCTGCAGGTGTGCCAACCTGAGCAGAGGAACTTGAAGCTGCGAGTCCTCCAAGAGCTCTGCTGTTCGCTTTGGGGCACTCCAAGCTCAGCAGGGCTCACACCTGCAGAGTCAGTGCCCTTGCAGAGAGCCCCAGTGGCTGCAGCAGTGCTCACAGTGCCTGGGTTCACTGCCAGGATGGAGATTTCAGTTCATCTGCTCTGACACTGTGGCCAAAAGCAGCACACCAAAACCAGGGACATTTGCAGTGCTGCCATCCAGGAGAAGCCACCCTGGCAGGGCTGGCTCTAGGACATGTCCCTGGCAGCTTGTGGTTCAGTATGAGGGGACTGGTCACATTTGTCCCACACAGGGCACAATGCACTTCTGTAGCCACATGTCTCTCCAAGCCTCTGCTGACAAAGCCATGGCTTATCTGCCCCACAGGCCATCAGTGTTTCTGCACTCAGTGAATGAATGGTTCATTTTATTTATCTTTTGAGAACTGGTGAGGCTCTTTGTTTGTTTGCTTGCTTTGTAAAGGAGCAGGTTGCTGTGTTTTAATTTGTCTTCTTGCTCCTTCATGATGAAAAAACCCACTAGCTGTGGGAGGAACATGACTCTGTAAATGTTCTTTTATAATACAGCAGAATCCTGAGACAAGATGTCCCATTTTTTCCTTTCCCTCTCTACTTACTCACCTGTTCAGCTCAGCTTCTCAGGGTGTCACTCAGAAGCAACACCACGTGGAGCAGCTTGAGGACTTGATCCAAATCCCAGCCCCTACCTGTCCTGCAGTGGTCTGGAGTCAGCCAGGACTTGTTCAGGGAGGACCTGGTGGTGAATCACAGAATCACAGAACCACTAGGCTGGAAAAGCCCTCTGAGATCATCAACACCAGCCATTAACCAGCACAGCCAAGCACAATATCCATGGACACAGGATGGCTGCTGTGTGCCCGTTTCACACACTCAGCTCGAGGCAGTGGTGTGCTGACCCACCCTTGAATGAGGGAATGGATCTGCTTCTTGCTAGCCCTGTGGAGGTGCCAGCACATTGTGTCACACTAAGGTCACCTCCGAGCTGGCAGGACAGCACTGCACTGCTCTGAGTCACCCATGGCTCTGCCAGAGCTCCTAACAGCACTTGGAGCAGGCAGTGGCACTCAGGGTGACCTCTGCAGACCAAGGCACTGAGGAAATGCCTGGTGCTTTCAGGCTGTTCTGGGTGTCTTCTCAATGACCCACATCTCTGTGCACCCAAAAGCCACCGCTTGTCCTCCCAGCTTGTGACACCCCAATCACAGCCCCACAGCTCCTCCCCACATCCCTCAGCCCTGTGGTCCCTCAGCTGGGCTGTGCTGAAGGGCTGAACACGACTGCCCTGGTGCAGGATACTGAAATACTGAAAGTAGAGATGGAAAGTCACTGTGAGGCAAGGGTAGGATAGCACTGCTCCTCAAAACCACCCAGCTGGTCAGCTGAACTGGTTGTTTGTACACCCAGCTCCTGTGGATCTTTGGAAAAACATTCAGTAGGCTGCATCAGAGAAAACCTTCTCAAGACAGAGCAGCTATCACCCCTGCTCTGATCAAGCAGCTGAACGACCCCAGGAGGAACCTCGTTTAATCAGAGCAGCAGGAACTTGACCAAAATCCCTGCTGTGCACCAAGGGACACATCAACCCAAAGCTCTGCAGCCCTGGGGCAGCTGCACGGACACCAGTGAGGCTGCCTGAAGCACAGATGAATACAAGTTCTCAAGAGCTCATTTTGTACAGACAGCAGCCCTGAAATAGCTTCTGCGAAACATGGCCAACAGGCAAGGAAATGAGACCATTCCAAGGCTGGGTGCTGAAGGAGTTCCTGGCAGTGTGGCAAGGAGGGTTTGGTTACTGTTGAAGCAGAAGGTTTGTGCTCTTGTCTTGTGCTCTGAGTTCCACTGAAAGGAGCTGAAGACATCCACATGGCTCCAGCTGGGACAGGGCTCAGGTGGGGACTGCAGGATGGGTCCCTTGGCAGGGGACAGTCCATGAGTGACACAGATCCTATCTCGCTCCAGGCGTCACACTCCTCTGTGCAAAGAGCTTCTGTGTCAAAGGAGTCACATTTCAATCACCCTGAGATTGAAATCTGCACTCCATGGCCCCTTCCCACCTTAGGAGGAGCAGGAAAAAGGCATGCTGGGCTCACACAGAGCACACTGCTGCTGGGCACCCACAGCGAGGACAAGGAGCAGGGAGTTTCATGCAGAAGGTAACATGCCTCCAAAAATCAACCTGCACAAATTTTATCAGGGACAGTTGGTCTCAGTGTAACTTCAGGCACATTCGTAGAAAAACTTGGAGCTTTTTTTCCTCTTTAAGATCAGGCTTCTGGCTCCGTGTCTGTGTCTTCAGTCAGTCTCTGTCTCTTTGTTAACCTGCACATGATAAGAGCTAAGTTCATCCTGTGATCCTGCTGGTAACCAGGATGCCTGGGTCCTGAGGAGGGTGGAGAAGGCACTGTCCTTGACTTCTTTGTGAGCATGAAGCAGTCACCTTCCTCCTGCAGACCTCATTTTCCCAGCTGGAGATGGTTCTGTTTACCCACGCTTGTCAATACAGTTTTACAACCTGGGTTAATGTTGATTTCCAAGCGACTGCATTAAACTCATATCTAATCCTCAGCACCCGTTCAGAGCTTCCCTCTTTCCCAGCACTTCACAGGTCAACTGCAAAGCAGCACAGATGCATTGAGAAGCTTCTGCAAAAGCACAGCTCTTTCCTGCAGCTGCTCTTCCAAATGTTCCCTGGGATAGACCCCTCACACAGCACCCAAGAAGAAGATAATTTGGCTTCTCTGGATGCATTTTACCCATCACAGCTGTAGGTCCTGACACATATTCCAGACCTGCACTTCACAGACAGGTGGCTGACCTGCCCTGGACACCACTGTCCAAGCAGAGCCCAGAACACATCCCCCATTCCCACCAACCCATGGCTTGGTAGGAGCAGATAAAATCCAAAATACTGTGAGAACAAATATACAAATGGGTTCTGTTTTGTTTACGTCTTTGCACGTGTCTGAGCAGCTCTGCTGGGCCTCACACACAGAGGGTGTGTGCATGCTGTCCCTTCCCAGCCCACCTGCTCACCTGCCCGCAGCCATCGCTGCCCTCTCTGCCTGCCCCGTGGAAACAGGGAGGGGCTGAGAGTGTCTGGATTCCAAAAGAAGCTGAGATCCTCATATAGGCAGCATTAATTGCAACTTTTAAGCTTTAATTATAGGTTCCCTTGGTCTCCACTGTGTATTTGCAGCTGATTGCCTCTGTGTTTCCATAGCTCAGATGTGAACTCACACTCGAGCAATGGCAGAACCACTCCAAGTGACCCAGGCCAGTCTGTGACCTTAATGATCACATTTCAGGGCACCTGGAGAGAGCCCAGGTGAGGAGCCAAGTGTTCCCCACCGACTTTATCTGCTGTTGCAGCACCATGTCCCAAAAATGGCCTCAGGTGATTTCGGACAACAAGAGTCTCCTTGAGATCAGCAGAGTTGCAGAGTTGAGCCTTTGGGGCCAGTAATCCACAGGGAAGTTGGGACCTTCAGTCACACAAGATGCTGCTGCAGTGGAGCTCCTTCTAAACGGACTGCCAAAAAGATCTGATCATATGCAAAAATACGCAGAAGGCGCTGATTGCTCTGAGTCACACCCTGAGTGCTTCTCCCAGTGCCCACAGTTTCACAGGAACGCAGCAGCAGGGACAGCTCAGGGACTTACCTGCAAGAACTGACTCATATCGTGATATATCCCATCCCCATCCCTTCAGTGCAGCTCCCTGCTCCCTCCCCAGCCCCTGCTGTGTGACCTGCCCTTGTTTGGGGTGATATGAGCTGCCAGGATGGGTTTGTGCTCCCCCCGAAGCAGCGTGGCCCCAGGCCTGGAGGGGAGCAGTGGCAGGGCACAGCACAAAGGGAACATCCTTGTTTCTGCACTAATCCCAGCACTCTTCCAGGAAGCTGGACCTGAAGATCTGGGCCTTAATTAGGACTTCAAACACCCCTCTGAGCACTGGACGCCCATCATCTCTGCTGTCAGGGAGGCTGCTGCTTCCTCCAGCTGAATGATGGATTGTGTGATCCAGGAACAAGAACCCATGGCGTATTTTGTAAGATCAACCATTTTCCCCCAAAGATCCTCCCTCAGAGCTCGTCAAAGGGACAGGTCTGACTGGACAGGAGGCACCTGGCCATTCCCAGAACCAGGTGTGATCTGTGTGACTGTGCCGTCCTCCCAAGCACAGCCTTGGCAGAGCCACTCCCTGCCTTCCCTGGAAGTGAGCTGCCATGGCAAGGACGTGCCCAGGGGAGGAGAGCGCAGGATCTCCATGCTCCGATGGTGAGCAGCAATGAGCTGAATCCACCCTGAGAAGGCAGCAAGCAGCACTCAGCCTTCCTGGGACAGCCTGGCCAGGCCCTAGCCTCTGGATGCCCTTTCCACCCTGGCACTGGGTGGCACAAAATCACCTGCAGATGCTTCCTCCAGCCTTTTCCCATGGGTTGTACCTACCCCCACTGGAGAGGGCTTGGAAACCTCCTTCTGTCTTATCACATCTCATACACAAGCACAAGCTGGCTTGAGGAAAACAGCAGTAAAAGAGCCCAACTGCTCCTGAGACTGCCCTGCTGCCAGGTGTTCCCATTTTGGCAACCTGCTTCCCACAGCAGACCCCACAGCAGCCGTGTGACCCCTGTTCTGCCAGCAGCACTGAGCTGCTGCATTGGTTAGGGCAGCTTTGAATGAGAAAGGACCAGGGGTTAGTCCTCTGTGGCTCTGGGCCTTCTGAAGCCTGCACATCACAGTACCAGTGGTTATAAACATGGCTCATTTCTTTGAGGGAAGAAGGAGAATACGCCCAGCACAGCAGAAATGTGACCGCTCCCTCCTGCACTCTGCCCTACTTGGAGACAGAAAAGATAAATCCTACTGACTCCCAGCGCCTTCTCCTGCTCTGCATGTGCTCAGGCTGCACACCGATACCAACACTCAGCAGTGTCTGCACTGCCTGCTCACCATCAGCTGCAGAAGACCTACAAGATCCCTGCAGTGTTGCTCTGATTTTCTGATATTCGTGGAGATTCACGGAAGCTCGCAGGGAAGTCAGGCAGGCAGCACACAAGATGGCGAAAAGAGAAACTTTATTTACAAGAACTTCTTTATATATCCATTAATAGTCTGATAATTATTGGTTGATAGTTTTTCCACCCCCTGTAATGATTGGTTACAACTCTGAAGTGTCCAGTACCAAAACAAAGAGATTAGAAAGCACAAGAATGCAACTTATCTCTATTCTCCATGAGAAAGAAGAGAAAGATTTTAAAACAGTGCAACTACACTGCAGTTGGGGTCTTTTATCTGAACTACCTTCCAAACCACACAGGGATCCAGGCCCTCCAAGGTGGTCAGGGATGAAGCCCACCCCTGGGGTGTGCAACAGCCTCAGCCCCATCACACTGTGCAGCAGAGGTGGTGAAGGGGCCCAGGAGCTCTGCCATGCAGCCTGGTCCAGCCTTGCACCACGTTCTGCAGCACCATGTAGGACAAACCCTAGGCTCTCTGCATGGCTCAGGTACTCTGCCTCCTGAAAATGGAAACAAAAATTCACTGCTTTGGGAAAGTGCCAGCCTGGGTGTGAGGTTTTGTGCATGAGTCTGGTGAGCCTTCTTGGAACATCTCCTGGGGCCTGTCTTGTCAGACTCAAGTGTCCTGAAGAGGAGGGTGGCTGTCCCCTGGAGTGTGGCACACTGACCCAGGACATTCTGCCTGCAAACCATGGCCTTTCCTCTCTGTGTTGCTCATCTGGTGGCACCAAGCAGGGGGCTTGTCTGGTACTACCACTGGCTTTATGAGCCCTTTGAAAGAAGCATCCTCACTGTCTCACGGAAGAGAGAATATGCACAGCAAGGACACTCAAGAATCAACCTCTCCTCCATCACTTTCTTGTCCAAGTCAGTCCATCACAGGCCCCAAAGTTGCAGGTCACAGCAGGACATTGCTTAACCCATCCACTGTTCCCCAAGGACAGATCCTTTGCATTTTGGCTTAATGTCACGGAAGAGTCATCAGGGAGTCATTCAGCCTTGGGCAACATCTGTCTGAGCACAGAGCTGGTGTCCAGTCCTGAGGGCGATACACAGCTGTGCCTGGGAGACAGAGCAGGACACAGCACAGCACAGAGACGATCCTGTGCTGAAACATTAACCTAGCAACAGGCCCAGGCACAGGTGGCTCTGCCCCTGGCAGGTGGCACTCTTTGGTTCTTCTGCAGCTTGGAGGCAAATGTCCACATGGCTGTGAAAAGTCATCTCAGCCCTGACAGCTGGGTGGAGAAAAAATGAAGGAAGCATCAATCACATCCTTCAGACTGGAGCCTTCTCTCCTCTTTGGGCTCCCTGCATCACCCCTTGGCTGGGTCATACAGCTCTGGGGGCATCATGGGCTCCAGGATGTGCCTCCCACTGGAACCCACTCCAGCCTCCTCTCTCAGGCTGTGCCTGGCAGTGCACTGTCCCCAAGTGCCCCAGTGCTGTTGGCATGCCCCTCCACTGACCCACCAGCCGGCATGCCACCCACACACCTCCTGGAAGAGCCACAATCCCAGAGGAGGTTGCCAAGGGATGGAAGACAGAATCCCAGGATCATTTAGTTTGAAGAAGACCTCCAGGATCATTGAGTCCAACCTGTGACCGCTCCCCGCCTTGTCACCCAGCCCAGAGCACTGAGTGCCACATTTAGATGTTCCTTGGACACCTGCAGGGATGGGGACTCCACCACTTTCCTGGGCAGCCCCTTCCCATGCCTGACCACCCTTTCAGTGAAGAAATTTTTCCTGCTCTTCAATCTGAACCTCCCCTGGTGCAGCTTGAGGCTATGTCCTCTTCTCCTGCCATCAGTTGCCTGGGAGGAGGCAGACCCACACCTTGCTGCAACCTCTTGTCAGGTAGCTGTAGGATTGATAAGGTAACCCCTGGCACCCAAACCTTGTGGGACCTGAGCAGTGACTCTGCTGGGCACAGCAGATCTCCCTGGCTCACCAGAGTGCTGTCCCAGGGATCAGGCTGCTGGCATCACCTGCACCAAGGATCAGGCTGCTGGCATCACCTGCACCAGGGATCAGGCTGCTGGCATCACCTGTACCAAGGATCAGGCTGCTGGCATCACCTGCACCAGAGATCAGGCTGCTGGCATCACCTGCACCAGAGATCAGGCTGCTGGCATCACCTGCACCAGGGATCAGGCTGCTGGCATCACCTGTACCAAGGATCAGGCTGCTGGCATCACCTGCACCAGGGATCAGGCTGCTGGCATCACCTGTACCAGGGATCAGGCTGCTGGCATCACCTGCACCAGGGATCAGGCTGCTGGCATCACCTGCACCAGGGATCAGGCTGCTGGATCACCACAGAAAGGCCAGCCCCAAGTTTTCACACCAGAGCTGGTGACAGCACACAGGCACACGTGGCTCCATCCCAGAGAACCACCCCAGGGCAGCTCCACATACTGCAGGCTCCAGCAAAACATCTCAGGACAGCAACAGGGCTCGGGAGGAACCAGAGGAACCACAGCAGCTGTGCCATGCCAGCTCCCTCCTGGCTGCCACACCCCAGACACTCATCCCAGCTGCTGCTGGGACATCCTGAATCACTGCAGGACACCACCCAGGGGACACTTTGCAGTGTGACCATCCACGTGATGGAGGTTTCTGCGACACCTGCCCAGACTCTCATCCAGTTCCCGAGGGTTTTCTCTTTATTCTGCCCTGCCAGTAAACCCATGGGCCCTCCAGCCTGTGGACCCTGGCAATAACTAGCTCTCCCCCACCATAGCAGCTCATCCCAGCCGTGATCTCTCATGCACAAGCTTTAAACGACTTCCATGTGGCTCAGCCTGTTCACACTCACCATGGCCACAGACCTCACTCAGCTCCTTAGCTCCCTCCACCCTGGGTGTTGCTTTGTACCCAAAATTGCAGGATGCTTGTTAAGCAAGCTGTCCAGCTCTCATTAGAGCCAGAACAAGAACTGCTCTGGCCTTGGGAGGATCCAGATGAATCCTCTCTGGGTTCTCTGTCTACACACAAGCTCATTCTTTAGCTCAGCCAGTCCCAAAGGGTTTCATTCCCATGCAGGGAATTATCACATTTGCCTGTGTCTGTTACAAACGTCAGAATAAAACTCTTCAAATTCCATCTTAATGGGATCCTGCCCCTAAGGGACTAAAACTTTTTCTTCATAGCAATCTCTGTCTGAGCCATGCATGAGTGCTTGGAGATCTTCCCAGTGTTTATTTGAAGCTGGGAATAGCTGCCATTCAGTTGGACTGCATGAAGTTAAAGCACTTACTAGACATTTCAGCAGAGCAGTCCATGGAGGCTGATCCCCTCTGGGTGGGTTCTGCACCCACCCAGCCTGCCCAGGCTGCAGCCCAGGGAGGAGCTGGACCTTTGCTCTGTGTCCTTCTCCTGCTGGACAAGCAGGACACCTGACTCCCTGCAGACAGCAGGGGTCACAACTTTGGCCCCACAACTCTTAAACCTCTGTGTCGCTTTGGTTTGAACCAAACTCCAACCCATCACATCACATAATTCAAACTCCACAAGCGACTTTCCAGGGTGATAAAAGGGAAAACTATGGGCATTGGTGTAATCCCAGTTGATCTGAATGTTGAGAAACAAAATAGCACATGAATTTCATCACTGACAGCCACAGGACAACATAATTGTTGATTGTACTAATGGGATCACTGAGGCCCCAAGCATCACACGTCTGGGATGGTGGAGGGCTCTGATTCATGTGCAGCAGCAGCCAAATACTCAATCCACAGCTCCAGCAGAGAAGACACCCCCAGGGGTTAGAGTCAGAGGATAGTTTGGGTGGGAAGGGACCTTAAAGCTCATCTTGTTCCACCCCCTGCCATGGGCAGGGACATGTTCCACTGTCCCAGGATGCTCCAAGCCCCATCCAACCTGGCCTTGGACACTTCCAGGGATGGGGCAGCCACAGCTTCTCTGGGAAACAGAACCACAGAATCACAGAATCACAGAATCACAGTCACAGAATCACAATCACAGAATCACAGAATCACAATCACAGAATCACAGAATCACGGAATCACAGAATCACAGAATCACAATCACAGAATCACAGAATCACAGAATCACAATCACAGAATCACAATCACAGAATCACAGAATCACAATCACAGAATCACAGAATCACAATCACAGAATCACAGAATCACAGTCACAGAATCACAGAATCACAGAATCACAGAATCACAATCACAGAATCACAATCACAGAATCACAGAATCACAGAATCACAGAATCACAATCACAGAATCACAATCACAGAATCACAATCACAGAATCACAGAATCACAATCACAGAATCACAATCACAGAATCACAGAATCACAGAATCACAATCACAGAATCACAGAATCACAATCACAGAATCACATTGTCAAGGGGACCTCTGGTGATCATCCAGTCCAAACTCCCCCAAGGCAGGGTCATCTAGAGAAGGTAGACAGGAACACCTCCAGGGGGTTTGGAATGTTTCCAGAGAGGCAGACTCCATGGCCTCCCTGGGCAGCTGTTCCAAACAGAGACTGGCTTAGCAGCAGCCTCTGCCAGCTCTGTCAGCACCCACGGGTGCATCCCATGAGGGCTCATGGATTTATGTGTGTCAGGTCTGCCTGGCTGAGCTCTAACCCAATCATCTATGTCCAAGGGGAAGTTTTCCTTTCTTCAGCCTTCTT